>JADRCH010000167.1:8283617-8439623 GCA_019843965.1 Rhynchomys soricoides
AGACAGCACTGCTTTAACTTTCACATTATATGAAAAAATATGTTTGTATATATCTATGTAAAATCCAGGAGCTGCAAATGAAATAAAACAAATTATGCATCTTTCTAGCAATAACTTAATTAATTTATTATAATTGTCTCCAGATGCATCTATTTTCTTGCAAATGATATAACTCCTATGAACACTGAAAAAAGTACATGAGAATAATAAAAATAATAAAGAGCTGAACAAATTCATGAACATCCAGGATGAAGAATTTTTATAAATCAGCACTACAGCAATTTCTTGTATACTCTAATGATACCTGGGAGAATTCACCACATAAACACAAAATTTCTTTTCTTTTCTTTTAAAATTAATTGAATTTCTTCTTTGGTAACTTCATAGGTGTAATGCATCTTGATTACTTTCACCCCTACCCTCTCTCATTTCCTTCCCTCCCTGTCTTCCTCTCCTTTTATTGCTGATATGTTTCTCACATTCATGTGCTTTTGCTTATGTTTGTTCCCCAGGGCTTGACTATGGCTGTCTGTGTGGCTATGAGATTGTAACTATCCAATGGAGTCTGATCGCTTCACCCGAGGCACACAACTAAAGATAACAACTTTCTCTTTGAGTCTATCCGTAAGTAATAGTTCAGCAGTGAGGGTTAGTGTTCCATACAACCATATTACTTACTAATATGTGACAGACTGTTGAGAGGGCTGCTCATACACAGGCCCAGTGCATGTAACTGTAGCTGCTGCTAGTTCATGGTGACATTGGTTGTACAAATATCACTTCCAGCAAAGGAAAACCCAACCTTTTAAGGTTTGTGTACAAGCTTCTATATCCTAAGGGGGTTAAAGGAGTGGATGATAAAACTGTAAGTTTAGTTCAGAGCAATCTGGCTAAGCACTCATGGTAAGTAAGCTCAAAGACTCAAAGAATGTTTCTACTACTATCTTGCTGAATGGACATTGTATGAAACTGCCCTCTAAATTTAAACCTCTGTAACTCTAGATAATGTAGCTCTCTGATCTCATCAGAGAGTTTCTTTGTGCAGAGTACAATAATAAACATAGAAACTCACAACTGGTAAAAGTACCTAACCACTAATAGAACATCTGCAGAATACCCTTTCTCTCAAGGCTCAGGGACCACTGCATAAGATGAGATGGAGAGACTTTAAGAGCCAGAAGGCTATGGAGAACCAGAGTGAAATACTGGCTTTTGGAGATAACAGGGCCATTGTAGTCATTTACCCAGAGCAGCTGTGCTTGTCTGCATAAGATCTATACAAGATCAAGCCAATTAGCATCCTAACATGGAGGGGAGAAAGAATCACAAGCCCATGCCTCTAAATGTAAAGCTATTGAAAATTGATGGCTTCTGGAGAATGGATATTCAGTTTTCTTTAAGCATATAGGTCCTGTTAGGCCAACTGCATTGGTGTGGATGTCACCAAACCAATGGTTATTTGTGTAGCACAAACTGGACTCAGTAGGCTTCAATAAAAGAGGATCTACAGTTGGAAGGGTGTGGAGAGGGTGGAATGGATCTGGGAGGAGCAACTAGGGGTAGAATTGGGGAATGATCCAAAAAATTATGAGATTTATGAAATTCTCAAAGAATCAGTGAAAGTATTACATGAGAGGGTAAAAAGAGGCAAGGGAAGGGAAAAGCAAGGTAATTATATTTTAATTAAAAATTTAAAATAAAAGTTAAAATATTACATTAAAATAATTTTGTGAGGTAGAAGTTCAATCTTCTAAAGTTCATTGTCTGTGGCCACGTGATAAAGGCAATGGAAAGAAACCATTTTTTTTCCAATCCTATTCCACAAAAGAAACACAGAAAGTATGTTCAAACTAAGGCGCAAATGCTCTTAAGAAATCTTGAGAAATACATTAAATAAAGAAAATGAAAAGGAGAATGCTTCCATAAAATATCTCTGATGAGAACATCATCACGAAGACATCAGAAGATGGGCAAGGGACCGAGAAGAAAAACAGATATTGTCCGTGTCACCCTCTCAGCAGCAACCAGTACAGTCCTTCCCACATACTGGCTTTTTGTGCCACTGAGGTAACCAACAGCTGTCCCTTCCAGGGAGAGCCAGGGGTGATAACCTAATGTGGAACCCCCTTCTTCCACAGAGTAACAGCTGCTCAGCTACTTAAGGAATCCATCCATCACCTCACATCTTCATGTAGACCCACTCTCCAAGGACCAGCTACCTGTGAGTCCCTGGGTTCAAGACCCAGGCTCTGTGGATGCATAATTTAGGTCTTGTCTTAGAGGCTGGAACAGTTTCCATCATGAGTTAGTTGCTACCTGGGTCTCAGAGGCAGATGTCTCTAAATCTTCTCACCTTCTGGGCATCTGTTTAACTGGCAAAGTGAGGTTAACCCTTACCCAGGAGATGTAATGACATAATAATAGTTATATACACAAGATGTATAATTATATATAATAATAATTGGTATAATAGTAAAGAATTAGAGACCAAAATCAAGGCACCAATGCCCCCAACTTGGCTAAACATATACAATGTGCATGTTTGAAAACATCACATTCTGTAGCATAAACATTGCACTTTTTATGTTTATTTAGCAGTTAAAATAAATTTAATTTAAAAATGAAAAAGAAAACAGTTCTATATTAACATCAAAGCTATAAAATATCTAATAAGAAATGGCAGTGGAAATGTAAGTCCTAAACATTGAAGAGTCTTTAGCTGAATGAGATTAAAGACATCTAAATGTGTGGAGACAGATTCTATGTTTACAGGTCTGAGAGTTCTTATTGCTAATGTGCCAGTTCCCTCCAAATTGACACATAGCTTCTATGCAATCCCTATCAAATTCCCAGAAGGTATCTTTACAGAAATAGACAGAAATTTATATAGTGATTCAAATAACAGAATACCCAAAAACATGTTTGAAAGAAAAAATTGGGGTGGGGGGAATTACACTAGCAATCACACAATTTATAAAGCTACACCTATGTAGACATGTGCTATTGATATAGCAACAGACAGATGGATCAATGGGATAGAACAGAATGTTCAGAGATAAGCCTTTACTTTATAGTCTATTGATTATTAACAAAATGAGAAAGCATCTATTGGAGAAAGTATAATCTTTTCCAAAAATAATGCTGGGATGCCAATATGCAAAATAATTAGCACAAGCTCTTACATCGCTCTGTACACAAAAATTAACTTAAAAAACCTTTATATTATGGTCATCTGATTTTTGCTAAATGTGCCATTTAGAATTAGATGGGGCATAGAATTTTTCTTGTAGAAAAAATTGTACTTGGTCAATTATATAAGTATTTTAAAAAAACAAAACTTTGACCTTTACCTATCACTATGCAAAAATTAATAACTTTGAAGTGACTATAGACATAAAAATTGGAGCTTAAACAATAGCATTCTAGAAGAAAACCTAGGAAAGATGCATGGGTATGGCATGTATTTTTTGATTATTTTAAAATGATCCATAGTAGAAACATACAACTTATATTTTATTATAATAGAAAGAAGCATTTAAAAAGAGTGACAAATGATAGAATGGATGAAAAACATTTGCAACTCATGTATTTAAAAACTATATATATATATATATATATGTTCTTACAACTCAACCATAAATGATACAATTTAGAATGGAATATCATTCATCAAATAAGATATATAGGTAACTAGATACATCTTCAAAGATGATACATAAAAGACAAGCACAACAGATGATATTCGGTTTTATTAGTCATTAGAGAGCTGAAGACTCAAACCACAAAGCCTCTACAATAAAAGAACGGCCATTTTGGAGTATTAGCAAAAATATAGACAAACTTCAATATTAATAACCCTTGGTAGGTTGTTAAATGATGTGGTTAAAAAACAACACTCAGCAGTTCCTTTTTTAAAAAATTTAGTTTTTACTTTACTTTTTATAGTCCCTGAGATTAAATCTGAGACATGTGAGACAAGCACACTACCGCTGAGCTACATCCTCAGCTCTGAAATCTTACATTGTTTTTCCTTTTTAAAATTATTATTTTATTTTTTTTATTGGATATTTTCTTTATTTACATTTCAAATGTTATCCCTTTTCCCGGTTTCCCCTCTAGAAACCCTCTATCCTATCCCTTCTCCCCCTACTTCTATGAGGGCGCTCCCCCACCACCCACCCACTCCCACCTCCCCATCCTGGCATTCTCTTACACTGTGGCATCGGCATGGCATCGAGCCTTCTCAGGATCAAGGGCCTCTCCTCCCAATGATGCATGACAAAGCTGTCCTCTGCCACATATGCAGCTGGAGCTGTGGGTCCCCCTTGTGTACTCTGGTCACACAGCAGTTCCTTAAAAAACTGGTCACATGTTTACTGTGCAGTGCTGCAGTTTTACTCACACATCGTTATCAGATCGAGAAATGTTAAAACATATGTCCAAATGCAGGGTTATGTATGAATGTCCTTAGATGTACTATTAAGGATAACATTATAGTGGAAATAACCTAGTGCCAACAAAGAAAATGAATGGGCAAAACAAAGCTATAACATGTACATACATGATAGCACAAATAATCTCAAAGACATGCTAGTGGAGGTCCACACAAAAAGAGTTCATATTATATGATATTTTTTCCTATGCAATTTCTTAAAAGACACATCAATACAGAAAGAAAATGTAAGTGGCCTGTTGCCTAGGGTAAAGCAATTACTACACACAAGCACAAAAGGGAGCCTTTTGCGAGTGGTGGTAAAGTTCTAAATGTTGGTAGTGGTGATGGTTACAAACCCATTGAATAAATAGAAAATTACTGTTCTGAGCTCTTGCAGTAATTGCACCCCATGGCTATGCAGATGACACATAGTGAAAGCTGTTTTAAAAGAAAACGGAGACAAAAGATGAGGCAAGACCAATGGAAGGCTTTTTTGAAGGTTGGGTGAAGGAAGAAGACAATTTACATTTCATTGTCTCTAAAAAAGGGACTGGAGCTCATGAATAAAAGGTGGATAGTGTGGATTTTATTTCTTAAAAAGAAAAAAATTATTCATTGCTCTCATTAAGAGAAACAGCATGAACTATTAGAATATTGTTCTTTATCCCTAGAAGGTTAGCATCATCTATGAGGCCTTTCTAAAATTATATTAGGAAGAAAACTGCAGTGCATTGATCCCAAGATGCCTCCCTGAGTTATCATTTTATGCATCTGAAACTTCATAACATGAAGACATACACAGTTCCTGATGCTTCTCCATGCTACTGTATGTTCAAATACAGTTTCTTTGAGAGCTAACAGCCTGCCTCATAGACTGTGATGAATTTAGCCTCTTTTCCTGTCCCAATCCATCCAAACTCCATGATGAATAGATCCCTGCTTTAACAAGGTTGGTGGGTCAGTCCTCATTTGTATAGATAAGGAATGATACTCACATTTCAAATAATAGTTAATGGGGACAACCTAGATGTCTTCAGAAGGAAACAAAGTTTCTTTTTGTCTGAATTTTAAATGAATTAGTACAAATGAAGAAATAATAGGAGTCCCTATCACAAGAAGGTACTGTATTACATGCTGAAAGGCATGTGAAAAACAGATTATTCAGTTATTATGCAGAACAACTGTGACATTTATAATGAACTGAACCTTACAAATGATGTTTCTGGTATTTACTATAAGAAATTCCATCTCGGACACAAACAAAAGCAGCTAACAGACCTGAATTAATTTTTTTCCCAGATGTTTGTTCAATTAATATGGATAAAATTCCAATTCATTCAGATAGAAATTCATCCATATTACAAAGGTCCTCTAATCTCACAGAACATTTATAATTAGAAATTGCATTATGAAATATTTAGCCATTTGAAGTTGAAGTTAGAAGAAATGTTTTCGATCAAGTTTCTAGTACATAAACCACCATGCATTCTGGTGGGAACAGAAATGACTATATAAGTTGAATATAAAATTCATGAACATCTGGAAGCCTGCTAATTGCAGACAGAATGTCACATTAAACAAGAAATCAAAGTGCTTCTTTCTGGCTCATATTTCTTTAGGAGGCAGCAATCACTTCCCTTGGCATGAGCACATGGACTTAATTGACAAATGTCGAGATGGCAGATTTCACCATATGCCCTTTCAGGATCCAGTCAAGTCTCGTGATCACTGGAGTCATAAACACTGCATTTGGTCTGGGGTTGGATATAATAAATTCTTAAATCAGTGGCAATAAAAGAGAGAGAGTAGAAGTTTAAATATGGCAAACAGTAGTTTGAGCTGTCTTGGCCAATTGGGATAAACTCCCATTTGCTACTGATAGTTCAGGGAGCAGGGAATTTACTTTCTCTATATGTGCCTCATTGATGACATCGTCAGGTTCCAAAGGACACTTCTAATCCAACACTCACACAGATGGCCTTGATTAAACTAAATGGCTCACTAAGCAAAACCACAGGTCATCAATCTGGGGAAAAATGGGAAGGGATTGGGGATTGGGTTGATAGGGATGGGAAAGGGACAAAGGAAAAGAAATAATCAAAATACATTATCTACATCCACAAAATCGTTAAACAACAAAAATTAACAAAAACAAAACTCTAGTCTAAAGGCATTGAGCAGTATGTCTCCAGAGATCAGAGAAACATCAGTTCCATTGTGCTATTGCAAAGCCCAAATTCTGCCTCTATGACTGTTTTAACTGGCTAAAAGGGTATTCGTTCTAAATCTAAGCTTATAGTTTAAAATTGAAGAATGTTCTAGAAAAATGCTCTGGTCTTTTATTAAAAATAAAGAACACACTTGATCATGTCTAAAAAAATCTAATTAATTAATTAATTAATTAATTTTCAAGATGGGGTTTCTCTGTTTAGCCCTGGCTGTCCTGGAACTCATTCTGTAGGTCAGGCAGGCCTCAAATTTACTGAGGTCTGCCTTCTGAGTGTTGTGATTACAGGTGTGCACTCCCAAATCCCCTAGCCAATTTATTTTACTTTAAATTATTTGTATATTTGTGTTGTTATGCCCAGACCACAGAGACTACCAGGAGTGTAACGTGTATACAAACAGTCTTTATTCAAGCATGAGCTTGGACCCTCTAACCTCTCCAGCAGTGGAAGGTGTGGAAGGTCCTGAGCAGGTACAAGCCTTGCTTATTTATCATGTTTGCTGTAACAGGGTGAGTGGCTTTCCAACTTGGCAGTTACATGATTGGTTGACATTTGCTTGGCACACTTCTATGGCTAGTAGCAGCTTCAGCTTGGTGGCTAGGTTAAGCAATCTACTTCAAACATTAGGTACTTTCCCCTTAAGAACTGATTGGTTGTTGCTAGGGGTGAAGTGGCTGTTTGCTTAGGGGAATTGTGATTGTTATCAGGGTCACATGGCTTCTTGAAAAAGGTGGGGTGTTCCCAGTAGCTGAGTTCATTCAGAGGGCAAGTTAATCATTAAATGGAGTCTGAAAGAAAAATGAAGTTTGTAATATTAAGCTGGGCCCTTCAGTGTGTTTGTCTGTTTGTGATAGGAATGAGTGCTGTTTGTGATAGGAATGAGTGCAGGTGCTCACAGTGGCCATAAGATGGCACTGGATTCTCAGGAACTGAAGTTGTAGATGTTTGTGATGGGCTCAGTGTTAGTGCTGAGAACTTAACCTGGGTCCCTTTTATGAGCAAAATATGTTTTTAATGGCTGACTAATATCTCCAGCTATCTTCTGCTTTCTGTCCAACATAAGAAGATCTGATAATTTCCTCCTAGATGCAGCCTGTTAGTCTCATGCATCACAACTTCAACTGTCAAGGGGCCTGTGCTGTTCAGTTCACATCATGCTCAACAGCTCTTGTTATCAGCAATGTCTTTGGTACTTTTCATGTACTCACTTGGCCTTTATGTTTGGCATTTGAGACCATGATATTTGCTTCTTATGAAGGTGGTCCTGTGCCATATGTCTCCAATTCTATTTTTCCTCTGATGATCCAACTTTCCCCCTTTGTTTCCAAATGTCTGATAGCTACTAAAGACCTGTCCTGGATGACTGATCTGGTATTGCTCTGACTTTTCCTTCATTCCTTGGTGCTTCTCTATGTCTGTTAGAATACAGTATGACTCACACTTTTATGCCTTTAATAACTTCATGAGGTTGAAGCATAAACTAATGAGCCAAGGGTCTAAATATAAAAGCTCAACTCATACTCCAAATGTTGGGTTGAAGAATATCCTTGGGCTAATTACCAGATGGGTCTCCTGATAAGTTTTATCTTGATTTGAATTTAATCCCACTCCTAGATTCAGACTTCTTTGCTGCAGGAACAGAGAGTATCCTGAAACAAAAATGAGAGTACTTGAGTCTTTCCCTAAATTTAGTGATCACTTGTACCTTGATTAAGAGGAAGGGAGGTAGAAAAAAAGCTACAAGGGTTTTCATGTTTCTCTTTTTGAGATTGGAATACTTATTTCAAATGTATAATTTAAGAGGGAACAAAGTTTTCCACACACATCCTCATTTTCCTTCCTTCTTCCTTACTTGGATTAGCAATTAAGCAAATGATCAGTGAGGGATTTCTCATCCCTTGGGCACAACTCCATCTCCCTGTTCACAAGGCTCCTCCACAAACACCACCCACCCACTCTACTGTACCAAGCAATCTCTTTCCATGAAGATATAAATTGAGAAAGAAAACATTAGGTAAATTTATCCCAAAGTTGTCTCATAATGAAGACTGGAAATGAGTTTCCTATTCTAATTTGTCCACAATACGTCATTAGTGTTCACACACAGAAATCCAACAGAATCATATTTGTCCCCCAAATGCATCTACATGAGCATAAAGACACCCAAACTTAGATTCAAGCATTCTCCCCTATAAAGTTCTCAAGAAGAAATTGAAGTCCCAGTGAAAGGTAACCCCATTTTAAAAATTAAATTACACACACACACACACACACACACACACACTGTATTTATTCAATATAGTACTTGAAGTTCTAGCTAGAGAATAAGACAACAAAAGGAGATCAAGGGGATACAATTGGCAAAGAAGTCAAGGTATCTATCTCCCTATTTGTAGATGATATGATAGTATACATAAGCAACCCCAAAAATTCTGACAAAGAACTTCTACAGCTGATAAACAACTTCAGCAAAGTGGCTGGATATAAAATTAATGCAAACAAATAAGTAGCCTCTTTTTTTTTTCTATTTCTTTCGAATTTATTTTAAAATTTAGAATCTCAAATATCAGTCTTGAAATGACTATAAATGTCATTGTGGTTTTTTTTCATTTTCTTTTTTTCCCCATACTTTATTTACATTTCAAATGTTTCCCCCTTTCCAGATCTTCCCTTTGGAACCTCCCTATCCCCTACCTCCTACCCCTGCCTCTATGGGGGTATTCCCCCACCCACCCACCCACCCACTCTCATCTTCACTCCTTGGCATTCTCCTATACTGGGGAATCTAACACTCTCAGGCCCAAGAGCCTCTCCTCCCCCTGATGTCTAACAAGACCCTCCTCTGCTGCATATGTGGCCAGCACCATGGGTCCCTCCATGTGTATTCTTTGGTTGGTGATCCAGTCTCCTGGAGCATTGAGGGGTCAGGCCAGTTGCCACTGTTGCTCCCTTTTTTTATACAAATGATAAATGGGCTGAGAAGGAAATGGGGAAACAACACCCTTCACAATAGTCATAAATAGTATAAAATATCTTGGGGTAACTCTAACCAAACAAGTAAAAGATCTGTATGACAAGAACCTCAAGTCTCTCAAGAAAGAAATCAATAAGACCTCAGAAAATCTATGCTCATGGATTGGTAGAATTAACATAGTTCTTTTTCTCCTGGTTTCCACTATTAAAAAAATGTAGAGTTGAGAGAACATTAAAAAAACACTGTAATTGTAGTTTAATACAGCCTAATTCCAGATACAATGTTATTATTATCAGTTAAAAATATCATCAGAACCAGGACCTGACATGTGTTGTCCCTAGAGACCAAGGCAGTATCTTGGCGCACTTCCAGGAAAGAAGAATGTGCAGAAACACTTGGTTTGCATTGTGGTTGACTCCCAAATTTTCATTAATATCTGCAGTTCCAAATCAATGACTTGTAAGTCTGCCCTAACTTGATTAATTATATTTAAAAAGTATGGAAGGGAGGAAAAAAAATCCACTTTTGCATTTTCTGTCCATTATTGAAAAGCAAGAGCAAACCCTTGACAAAGTTTTGAAAGTTACGATAGTCACGGCCCTCAGTTAATAGTTAATTTAGTTTTTTTCTCATGAAGGGTAGGAATAGGGAAAATGGTATATTAAATAAATTAAATTTACCAGATCTTATTGAAATTCCTTCTGTCTATTAAAGCCTTTTAATTTTGTGTGCTCTTGAGATCTCGATTTTATTCCTTGGCCTACCCAAGGCCTTTGCTTGCCTGTGAGATCTGTGCAGATGGAGTCTGTTCATAGAGACTATTGCCGTTTTTTTTGAATGTCTGAGTCCATAAGACTTGCATATCTAAAGATTGTACTCCTTTCTCCACCTTGGTTTCTGCTATAGAACTGTGCTCTATAGTTGCCTTTCCTTATCTTCTAAGTGTTTTAAACTTACAGCTCTTCCTGTAGCACAGTTTTGCCTTCCGTGCTTTATTTCTGTCCGGTGGTCTCCTGTTAGAAGGCTCTAATTCGTCATTTTCTGAGCTGCCTTTCTTCTCTACCACATAACTAACTTTTCATGAGGCCTAAGCAACCACTCAGCTCTTTCTTCCCTTTTGCTTTTAAGCTCACCTTATTTTTTGCTTTTATGACATAATTTTCTCCAAGTTCTGTCTCAGAAGGCTTCCTATAAGTATAGTCAGTTCTTGTGCTGACCAAAAATCCAGTGTGCAAATAAATCTTGTCCAACCCCCTCCCTTGTGGGCAGAGTCACTCTATGACTGTCCTTGTTTTCACTTGCAATGACTGTATCAACTTTGTAGTTAGACTTTTGATATAGGTAGATTTAATTTTTTATGAATATGTATTCAAATTTTTTTCATACCCATACCCCTAATTTCCACTAAAAATAGATACATTTTTAAGAGGAGTTGTGAAAACGTAGTAGGTAAGACTGGGATCCCTCAGTGTAGCAACTGCAGTACACTCTGTAACCTGCTATGATGTTACAATTATGTTTCATTAGACCCCAATTACCCTCTTTAGTCCTACAATGGCTAGAACAATTGCCACCTTTATAGTCCAGCGTCTAGCAGCAGTTAAGTTCAGGCTTTATTCTTTTCTAAAACTTGTCACTGCTATCTAGTTGGACCCCTAAGATTTCAATGATATTCCCAAGTAAATGCCTCTTCCCTAACTGAATGTTCCCGATCTATTTCAGCTTTCTCTCATTCTTCCTAAAATTCTTGTTCTAATAATAAAACCAAAGCATAATTTTAAACTTAGACATTCTTTCTGAATTCTGAATAAAGGCATTCTACAGAGTAGGTGAAACAGTATTTTAATTGCCATTTTGAAGCTTGGATTCACAGTAATTTGTCTGCTTTTGGCATTAACCACTATATGCTAAGAGAGTTTAGTCTTTTTAATTTAAACTGAATTTATATGGACATATCAGAATCTGACTCTGAAGTAAAAAGTCACTACCCGACTTTATATTGCTCTCATTTGCGGAGCTCATGTGAGTCCATTAGGTGGATGGGAACAGAAAACTTTTAAAGTATAATTTATGTGATAGTAAGCAGTTAGCAGACAGTTCCTCCATTGGTGCCAATTGCAGCAAAGGATATCATAAATAGGAATGCAATTTGGGGCAGCTGATTAAGCACTGCATCGGTGTGCCAGGCATAAAACTCATGCTAGGTATTTGTAGCCCACATAGACTGTCTTTACAAACCATCACTGAACCAGCTAAGAAAGGTGGTAAACATAGCACAATTATTCCACCCACCAATGCTTATTAAGCATGGATGCTGAAGCTCTGTTTTGATGTGAGCATAAGCATGAAGCAAAAGAACATTTTCTTTTGGACAGGAATCAGAAATAAGCCTGAGATGTCTAGAGTGTCAGCCTTCTATTCAGTTAGCTCAGCAGTAAACAGGAGGATCTTTTGACTTTCAAATGTTTAAGATGCCAAAACTCTAAAAAACAACTAAAATGAAACAATACATTGTTTAGATTCATATATGTTTGTATGCCTAACACAAATATTCATGTTTAACTGAGGGCCCCAACACATATGAAGCAGAGGACTGCCTGGTCTGGCCTCAGTGGGAGAAGATGTACTTCAAGAGACTTGAGGCCCCAGGAAGTGGGGAAGCCTGGCGGCAGGGGTATTGGGGGACATCCTCTTGGAGACAGGGAGAGGAAGAATGGGATGAGGAACTGTGGGAGGGTAGACTGGGGGGGGGGGAATGGCTAGACTGTAAAAAATTAAAAGTGATTAAAGAAACCAAACAACTAGTCCTGGAGGAAAATCAAGTCTTCTTTTCCCAGTCCCAAAACACGGCAGGGTCTTTCTTCCTTCCATAGGGCCTTTTCTTCCAAGTACAGCACAATACTGAAGCGTTTGTTGCCTGTCTAGGTCTAATGCCACACATGGACACACACCGAAATGAAAATGGTTAGTGGTGAAGACACCTGCAGCCAAGTCTGAAGTTCTGAGTTCAAACCTTGGACCTATGAATTTTGAGAATCCAAAGGAGGTTTGAAGTTAGGGTGTCTCTTTGAGGATGAGGCATCCCTAGCCTTTAACAGAAACTGGTGATCTACTCCTTGAGAGACTGTTTGAGCACAAAGACTTTGAGGGAGTCCCAATGAAGTCGTCCACACAGAAGACACTCATCACCTCACAGGTCAGAAGATGGCCTCCTGTTGGATGTCTGACTGGAAGCCTCCATTGATCTTTACATTTTATGGGGCCAATTAAGGAGAGACAGCTAGGAATCAAGGGAGGGAGGAGGAAGGCTGAGAAAAAGGGAGAGAGGGGATGAAGGAGGAAGGGAGAAAAGAGAGGAAGGGCCAGTGGATTCACTAGGAGGCAGTTGGAGGAGGTCTTAGTTTGAGTTTTCATTGCAGTGAAGAAAAAACATAACCAAGACAACTCTTATAAAGGACATTTAATTGGGGTTGGCTTACAGGTTCAGAGGTTCAGTTCATTATCATCATTGTTGGAAGCAGGTCAGGGCCCAGGCAGACATGTTGCTAGAGAAGGAGCTGAGAGTTCTGCATCCTGCTCCAACTTCATCCAAGAGAGAATAACTCTTCTGCACTGGGTGGAGCCTGAGTACAGGAGGAGACCTCCAAAGCACACACCCACAGTGACATACTTCCTCTGACAAGCATAACATTGCCACTCCCTATGGGTCAAAGCACACACCCACAGTGACATACTTCCTCTGACAAGCCTAACACTGCCACTCCCTATGGGTCAAACATATCCAAACAGTCACAGATAAACAAGTCCAACAAGTGTTTAGAGAATTGCCCATACCAGGACCCAATAGTGTGGACAGTGTATTGGGACTGAGGAAAGGACAGTAGCCCCAGGCAATATGCAAAATTGCCAATGGACAGGGCAGACAGAGAAAGGCTGAATAGCAGAAAGTAAAGAAAAACCCAATTATATTCTTTTATAAATTTATTGTTTAATTATTTCCTTTATGTCCCACTCACTGCCTCCTCCTAGTCATACTCCTACAATCCCTCCTCCTTTGTCTCCTCTTGCCTAAGAGAGCAGGGGCCCCTGGGTATCCCCTCACCCTAGCATTTCAAGTCTTTGAGCGGCTAGGCTGTTCCTCTCCCACTGAGGCCAGACAAGGCAACCCAGCTAGAAGAACATATCTCATGTATAGTCAACAGTTTTTTGGGATAGCGTTGTTTCAGCCTGAAGGGGATGGGAACTCTACAGGAAGACCAACAGAGTCAACTAACCTGTACTCTTGGGGTTCTCAGAGTCTGAACCACCAACCAAGGGTTCCCCACTCATATGTAGCAGATGTGTGGGGTAAACTCTTTATATATATATATATATATAATATAATATATATATATATATATATATATATAAAAAATATATATATATATACCATACACACACACACACACACACACATATATATATATATATTCTGTAGTGGTAATTATTCACATGACTTTTTGAGAAGGTCTTTAGAGATAGCTATCTCTCCCTATATTCTTTCTTCCACCTTAGCGTCTCATGTTTCAGTATTTCTCGTTTCTCCTTTATATTACTGCATTCTGTCTCCTATTACTGAGACACTTGCTCATCCATGCTCATTGCTGCTGTACTCACAGTAGCCGAGAGATAGTAACAGCCTAGATGCCCATCAAGGGATGAATGAATAATAAAAATGTGGTATATAGGGCTGGAGAAGATGGATCAGTGGATTCTTAGCATCCACATGGTAGCTCACAACGCTGTAGAACTGCAGTTTCAGAGTATACAACATTGCCTTCTGGCCTCTGTGGGTACAGACATGTAAATGACACCCATATACATAAAAAGAGTTATTCATTTACACAATGAAATATTATTAAGCTGTTAAAAATGAATTTCTCAGATTAATGGATCAGACTGAAAACAATTATTCAGAGTGTGGTCATCATGATCAAAAAGAAGTCACCTGTTGTCTCTCATTTGTGGATTAGTTTTGAATCTTTAGATATGTGTATCTTATTTGAAATATCCATATATGTCAGGAATTACTAAAGGGCATGGGAAACACTTCAAAGCAGAAGAGATAGAACGTTGTTTTTAAAATACAAGTTCTCACTATATAGCTTAGGCTAGATCTGGGACTTTCTATGGTGATCATCTTGGTTCATCCTCCGAGAGCCTGGAGTATAGGTATATAAAAAACATTCCCATCCATTTTCATAGTATGGATTGTGAAAAATCTATTCAGACTGTTAAACTTCCTTTACACTTGATAATCTTTTATCTCTTAATGTATCATCAAGGCTTGTTGAGGATCTTTGTAGGTTTCTTTTATTAAACAAACAAACAAACAAACAAACTTGCGTTCTTTTCTTTCTCTTCATCCCACAGGAGTGATTTAAATAGCATCCAGAACACTACACAGAGTTGACATTTTAGAGAAGATCAGTGGTGCTAAACGGTTGAGAAAGAATCCCAAGAGAGGAATGATAACCCAAGTTCTTTAAGCCAACAATATCATGAAAATAACACTGAAGTGCAGTGCAGGGAGCCAGCTTCTTGTCACACTTCCTCATCTATCGAGTAAGCTCTTTAATCCTCTCAAATTCAAGTGTTCTACATTATGTAGACCAATGTGTACTTTAAAGCAATACATATGTAATTTATATTGTGGAATATCTTCTTCTTTCAGACTCTTTCAGGTCTATGTCTTTCAACATTAATAGTATATTCAAGCTAGATAATAAGCAGATGCTAAAGACAGACTCTTGTGACTGTCCTAATCTCCAATTATGAGGTTCTATCATGGGCTCTTGAACACACAAATAATACGTACTTGTTTAATGGTACTTCCTGTTAAATTTCTATGGGCTTAAACATTTATGCTTCTACGGATAGTAATTGTCTTTTTAAAATCTTTCTCCCAAAACTTTGTTGGCATGTAAATAAAGAGATATTTTCATTTTGTTTATTCTCTAAGAATCCATGTCTTTTGTATCTCTAAGATTTTACCAAAATTTGATATCTTTGATGTGAGAATCAAACACTTTCTTTTCTATAAGTATCCTGGCAGGAGTCATAAATTATCTAACCAAAACCCCAACAGAGGCATATGAAGCCCTCTTTTGAGTTGTTGTCTAAGAGATTCCCCAAACATAGAGGTTATTGCTATTGTTCTTGGTTACCTCCCAGACATGGAAGTATTGCTGAAGACACCATGTACTTCAGATACAGGGCTTAAAGGCTCCTCAATGTAAACTGGTCTGAAAGCCTTATCCCTGAGAACTAGCTTTCATGGTATCAGAAGGAAGCTTACAAAGGAGGGAAACAACCAGTGTCCTACTCAGATTTTATGCCTGTGAACCACAGCAATGACCATCACAGTAAGATAATCCTAAGGGTATAGTAATAGCATCCGTACCTTGGTGGTAAACAACAACGCTCTAATTAGACTTAACCAGTTATCTAATCACATAACTAACTTAACGACTTAATTAACCACTCAACTAGAGGGAAATCATTCCTGGTACTGGAAACTTAGCCAACTACTGGGGTTAGTAAACTAATGGGCCTTCGAAGAGAAACTACAACTGCTACTTTAGTAACTAACACAGCATAACCCCCACGAACATTCTTAATATTTGTCCTTCTCAACAGGGCCTTGATGTGACAGTAGTATCATTTAGTTACTTTTCTATAACAAAAAAAAAGTTCTATTGACACACTTTCTGATCTATGTCACTACATGAACTGCATATATGTTAAGCTTAAAATTTTGTAAATTTCACATATCCTGAGAAAAATAGAAATATCATTTTGAAAGATTTTTCTGAAAGTGGCATTCTTTTATGTAACAGCTTCAGTATGTTTCCTTGACAACGTTGCTGCTAAGCCGGTCTCCTTGAGGCAATAAAGAGTCTGTGGTAAGTGATTGATGTCTCTGTTAAATATAGAAAACATGCATGTGCACGTGTAGTTAAACATTTCATTATCATACAACAACATACTAGTTAAGAGTTGTACTAAGTATTTGTTTTAAAAGATAAAGCTCACCAAATGGGGAGCTTTGGAAACTAAAATCATGAAGCAATCTACAGAATTAATTGATGTGTTAACGTGACTGGTACTTCAAATGGAATCGATACAGACCTCCCCCCAGCCTTTTTCAAACAGGAACAGAAATATCATTAACTGAAGCATTAATCTAGTGTTGGCTGTAAACTGGATTAAGTGCTGCTTTACTGGTAGAAACATTGGAAATCATAATTGAATGGAGAAAGCAGTTTATGACTCCGTGTACTGAATATCACCAACATTCTACCAACAGCTCACATTTCACAGATGAAGACATGAAACATTTAAAAATATTAGCTTCTCTTGCCATGGGGTTGATACTAAAAGTCATTTGTTTTCTAGATGTTTCTCAAGAAGGATTTTTCTAGTGTTACAACTTAATATTTAGTTTAACACGTGTGACTGATGCTCCATTTTGGAGTCAGGAAAGATAAAAGGCAACCAAGCTCTTTAGTTGTGGGAGGAAATATAGAAACAAAATGCTGCTCCTAAATGTTATTTTTAAAAAAACACACACATGACTAATCCATTACAAGTATATGTTAACATTAAGATGACTATGTTTCAATATACCCTCCTGGCACAGGACTTATATCTGCTCCAACAATTACACTGTGCTAGATCACCCTTATGGGATGCAAAACTATGGATGTGTGTAGAAATGGAACAGGAGAAGATGGCACTGGAGTAAAGTCGCAGTTTTAAAATGACATCAAGGTGAAACCAGCTTGAAATGGGACAGATGTACAGTGGTTAATAGGAGTCAAGGCAGAGTTTTGAGTTGCAAACCTTGAAGCTATAATAGATGCTGAAAGTAAGAAGAAATAAAAAAAATCCTTCTGCAAAAGGAATTAGCATGCTAGGTCTTAATTTGTAACCTCTATTCAATGTCAAGAGACTGCTGTCAAATCAGTCACACCCAGTGATATTTACAGGTTACTGTGGCTGAAGCAAATGCTTTACTGGCTTCTGAATTCACAACTAAGAAGTTTGGTTCACAATGGAATCAAGAGTTGTTTCAGGCAGTTGTGAGTCTTCCAAACAGGAAGATGGAATCCAAGAAGGCAACTCATTTGAATCCCTGAGACAGTCAGGTTAGCTGGTTAACCTGAAGTTGGGTTATAATCCAAAAGAACATACTTATTGGAAGGCAGCTTATGCTCACCGTTATACCATCAACACTATATCATGTCTTGGTCATCATCTACTTGTATTCTACAATTTTAGTTTATACTTAACTAAACTGTTGATTAATGGCAAGCACCCTTTGCCCAAACATTAACAAATTTTTGTATTTTCTCATAAATCCCAATGTATCACTAAGAACCAATCTTTTTGTTTTGTTTTGTTTTGTTTTTCGAGACAGGGTTTCTCTGTATAGCCCTGGCTGTCCTGGAACTCACTCTGTAGACCAGGCTGGCTTTGAACTCAGAAATCTGCCTGACTCTGCCTCCCGAGTGCTGGGATTAAAGGCATGCACCACCACTGCCCGGCATTAAGAACCAATCTTTAAAAGCAATGTAATTTTTAATTATATGTTTTATTCTTGGGGGATTCTAATATAATTGCATAATTTCCTCTTCCTATTTCAACCTCCAAAACTTCTCATATACTTCTTTTCCTGCTTACTTTCAAATTCATGGCATCTCTTTTTATTAATTATATATGCATATATATTCATCAATACATATACATAACAGCTCAGTCTGTATAATGTTATTCATTTAATAGCACTTAGAAAATGTTAACAATATACAAGATACTTAATAAAAACGTTCAAAATATTTTCTCAGTCAAGTGTGGAGGATCTTAAAGAAAGATGAAGTAGCAAAATGTAGGTGTGTGGGAAAATCAGAGCAGGGTACGTAGTTTAGAATCTTAGGCATTTGAAAGGCTCATTCCTGCCTGGTGGTTCCTCTAAATGTTGGGAATCTGCCATGTTCCACCCAAACTACCAGGTGATGGTCATAACCATCTTTTTTCATTTACAAGGATAAATAGTCACTACCAAAACAAGACACTGAAATTCTTGATATAACCTCATACTTTCAAGTGTATTGAACTGAACATAATTTTCACTATTGACTCAATTACTCTTAAGATAGCAAAGAAATTTTGGTCAATTTCTAAGTTCACGGTGCCTTTTGGGATTTCAATACATAGATATGAGTACATGAATAGCTAAATCTATGTGAATATAAACAGAAAATACAAAATTTGTGTTTAAAGTTTTAGATATCAATGAGTAGATTCAACTTTATTTTGTTTGAGATGCTTGGAGGGAAGCATTATAATAAGTGGCTTTACCAAAGACTGATGACATTAGGACCAGTTTTGTCTGGTTTGGCTCATATTACAAAGTTTGCCTTTGTTTCACATGGCAAAATACTGAGAGCACACTGTAAGAATTCCACACCAGAAGGCTTTGTGTACTACCATGTGAAAAATATGTATTTTTCCATAAGTGACACTGTCTTTTGCATTCCTGGATCATATTATATGCCTTTAGAAGCATGAAATACTGCATTTCATAAAGAATATATACCATTTTGTTATATATTTCTTAGAAAAATTTATTGGGAATTATTTTATATAGTATTTCCCCTATAAAATAATATAAAGTATTAACTAATAACTCTTTGTAAATATATTGGTGTTACAAAGCAATGAATTAGTATCCATACCATCTTAAAAATATTTTCCTTGGTATCAATAAAATGCATTTCTATTCAGTTTGGTAATCATAGATTAATAATATTACCATGCCTTTTTTCTTCATTCCCTTGACTGACATGATTAGAAAAATTCTATACTGTATATCTGCACAATATACTCCAAGATTACGAGCATGTTCTGAACATAGTATTTGTCTTCATGGTACATGCCATCTACAAAGTAATACTGTCAACACTATGCTATTTCTTTCTTTGATTTTTAAAAAATTATCATTAGTGTATTTGTGTGTGTGTGTGTGTGTGTGTGTGTGTGTGTGTGTGTCTATGTATGTGCCATGAATGTGTGTGGAGTCAGAGGACAACTAGAAGGGGTTAGTTCTTCCCTTCTACATGAGTTCTAGGGATTAAGCGCAGGTCATTAGGCTTGCATGGCAAATACCTTGATCTGCTCTGTCATCTTGCCAGCTTCAGCACACCATTTCTTAGTCATTTACCTACATAACAATGTCTATTTGTTGATTGTACAGTATGTGCCATGTCATGCCATGTCATTAGGACTGCTAATGAGCTGAGCAGTCATTGTTTCTTCCTTCATAGAGTTTGCATTCTAGCTCTTAGGCAGAAATATGAGACTAGATAAATCTGAGATTGATCTGCTTAGATTGTTCACCAATCAGCTTAATTTATTATTTTCCTCACCATACATATTCTATTTTTAAAACAAAAGAAAACAATAATTAACCTGCAATGTCTTCAGAGTATAGGAGAAAAGAAAAAATGTTATAAAAGTTGTTATATTTTAAGAAGCAATTTTAGCACACATACAAAAAACATTGAGTCCCATAAGAACCCAAACAGTAATGATCATAGGTTTAAAACCTTTTAATCAAAATATATCTAAAGTTATTAACATCAAGAAGTTATTGTCAAAATCTCCTGAGATAAAAATCAGTTATGACATGTTAATAAAACTTGTCATCATTTGACAAAACTTACAATAAACTTCAAGATTTTTTCATTACATGCTCTTATCTAAAAATAGTTTTTTTCCTTGATAGCAAAAATTACATTCCTTGAAATTACAAGTAAAAACTGAGGCAAAATAGTAGTACATTAGCTTCACCATGTGGACCAGAGTATGCGATGGATACTTGCAGCTCAACACAAGAACCTTTACAAGCTCCTCACAAACAAAGGGCCCAATTCTCATCTCCACCTGGATGCTTATGCAGAGAACAGAAACTGTGGAGAGCTGCACATTCTAATGCAAGGAGAGTGGTTACTGCAATGTACTGAAACCACTGCACTTGCAGCAGCAGTCGAATAGGACAAAGAAGAAACAAAACATCAAATCTTATAGACTGCTATTGCCTTTTCAATATAAATTTACTTAGTGAATACCCAGGTCCACTTCCCCTCGAATGTCCCTCCTTCTCAGGTCTTCATTCATAGTGTCAAATTCCTCCAAAGTCTTTATTACTTATTTCAACAGCTTATGCAGTATTTCCTCTTAATCACTGTACATGGCCCCATCAGTGAGAGTAATGCCAAAGCAGATGGTATCTCCTTCTATGAAGTACACATTTGGCCAAATATCAAGACAGAGCTATTTTTCTGAAGTCTGAAGGTACCCTTCAGTCTGGTTGTGATTCATTTAATTTCTTAGGAACACGGTATGTATGAGATTATTTTTGTCAGATCTGATGATCCCTCATCTGAGCAGCACTATACCATAGACACAGAAATATATTTTAGGAATTCAGCAATTTCAGAACTTCAGCTACTAAAATATTTATACTTTCTACTTACGTGACATAAGCTTAACATCCAAACTAATATAATTTGAAGCTGGAGAGATTACGCAGTGGTTAAAAGCACATACTGCTATTACAGAGGACTCCAGTTTGACTCCACCATCCACATCAGGTTGCTCACAACCACCTTCATTCTAGCTACAGGGGTCTGACAATCTTTTTTGACATCTGCAAGCACTGCACTCACACACACATATCTAGATACAGACACATACATACATACAGATAGAAATCATACAATTCAATAGAAGCCAAAAATATTCCTGAAATTCAGAGAAGTGGAATTGAACCTCTATACTTATGTTTATTTTTTATCTTACAAGGCTTTATTCCTCCAGAGTGTATGGTATAATAATTTTCATCCTTACTCTCTTCTATATTACATTGAGCTACTTTTTAAATGCAAAACATTATTCTTCATGGTGACTCTCTTTGAGGTGGTCACTAAAAGTGTTAGCCACAGTCACCATACATACTATAGCAAAAGTTAAAAACTATTTGATGTACTTTTACATTTTCTAATATGGCAAGTGAGATAATTGAATGTAGGCATGATACAATACAGCATAACAAGTCATATATATTGAACAATAGAATTTTGTAATGGAATTAAATTTCTACTTTGTAAAGGCAATCTCTGAGCTAAATTGGGAGATATGAGTGTTTAGAAACCATAAATAATCCTTTCCAACCATGACAGGCAATTTCACTTGCACACAAATGGATGATTTTTTAAATGAACAGAAATTCACTTTTTGCCAAGCACCTTCAAAAGTTCTAGTTCATACCCCTAGAAGCATTTGAATATAGAAATGGCTTTTACATATACCTAACTTAGGAAAATGTTTTTAACTAATGAGAATATATTTTATCAAAGTTGTGATTTTTCCACTGAAAATTTTACCATTAAGCACTTCCTGTAAGTGTACTCTCACACTCAGAACTGAGCTCATGAGGAGAAGTGTACGATGACAAATAGAAATGTTTGAAGAAGCAGTGGCATCTAGAGCTGATGATCTCATTCTCCCTGTATCTCTAGTTTCAGTCCAGTGGACAGAGAAGCCATTCATGTTCTTCAGGACCAACTACTCAACAAGAATATGATAAAATCATTTGCTTGTTTGTAGCTCACTATCTTCCTACTTTTCCATCAGGATCTTTATTACATTTCCCTGTTCTTCATTTTATTGAAAGCTTATTTATTAAGAATCTAGAATCTGTCCAAGATTTCCCTTAAAAGGTTAAAGCCAAAGGATGAGAAACAAACAGGGTCTGAGCATGCCTCATGGAATACACAGTTCAGCTTACCTTCATTACTAGGACAAAATACTTAAGGGGATCAACTTAAGAGGGCAAAACCACTATGATGACTCATGGGTTCATCCAACAGTCACATGTCTCTATTGAGTTGGGCCTGGGGCATGGTAAGACATCATAGCAAAACACGTGGAGGAGGAGACTTATTCACCTATCCTGGCTGTGATGCAACAAGACAGAGAAGGGCTGGGGGATCAGTATTCCCTTCAAGAACATGACTTCAATGACCTAAGTGTTTTCTAGTAGGACCCCATCATCTAAAGAGGGTCCTCCCCAATCCCAGTAATTCCAAAGACTGCCAACCAAGCTTCTATAGTATGGTCTTTGGAGGTGGGATACTCCAGATCCAAATTATAGCATGAAGGGAAACTTGACTTAAACTAAGAAACAACCAGAGGTGAGCTGTTACCCTTATACAGTGCTATAAAGAAAGATATATGGCATTATGTTAGATAACTATGAAAGGCTATACTATATTGGGAGGGAGAGAGAGAGAGAGAGAGAGAGAGAGAGAGAGACTCTGTAGGGATGACATTCAGTAGATAGCCAAGATTGTCAGATGGGAAGATGGGAGGAAAGATGAACATCTCAGCCACAAGGAGTATGTATATTGAGGGAGGATGTATATTATTTATAACAGACCACAGAATAATGATTGAAAAGTGGGATGGAAAGCAGAGAAGGTCAAAGTTTCCCGGGAAAAGAAGTCTGATCATTGATCATGCAGAACTTCATATTGAATCTTTATTTCCAAATTAGTCAGAACCCTGAAGGATTTTAAAACAAGGTACGACATGTTAGTATTTGAAACAAACACTCTACGTGTGTTGTATGAACAAAAGAACAGTGAAAAGAATGTCGAAAGGAAAAATAAAAGCAAGTATGTAGAGGCAGCTGCAGTAGTTTAGTATAGAAGATGAGAATAGTAGATCGAAGAGGGAAGGGGCAGTAATAATACAGAAGCAGAGAGATAACCGAGAAATAATATAATTGTAGCACTTATAAAACCTGAGGGCTTATTAGATATACGATGTAAAGTACTCATAGGTACTAAAGTAATTTTAGGGTTTGGCACTGTGGCTTAGTTAGGGTTTCTATTGCTGTAATGAAACACCAGGACCAATAAGCAAATTGAGGAGAAAAGGGTTTACTTGGCTTACACATCCATGGCACTATTGCTCATCTTTCTAGGAAGTCATGACTGTAACTCAACATTACCTGGAGGGAGGAGCTGATGCAGAGGCCATGGAAGGGTGCTGCTTATTTGCTTGCTCTTCATGGCTTTCTCAGCCCGCTTTCTTATAGAACCCAGAACCACCAACCTAGGGATAGTACCACCTGTAATGGACTAGGCCCTTCCCTG
The DNA here is from genome assembly GCA_019843965.1 of Rhynchomys soricoides. Classification (NCBI taxonomy): domain Eukaryota; kingdom Metazoa; phylum Chordata; class Mammalia; order Rodentia; family Muridae; genus Rhynchomys; species Rhynchomys soricoides. The sequence goes on from JADRCH010000167.1 coordinate 8,307,519, forward strand.
TCAATCACTTAAGGAAAAGATTCAGATCTTATGGTGGCATTTTCTCAGTTGAGGTTCCCTCCTTTCAGATAACTCTAGTTTGTGTCAAGTTGACATAAAACTATTCAGTTTTATGGGAATATGTGGACTATGGTACAATTTATCAAGATAGAAAATAGGAAATAAGAATAAAAATTTTACAAGGAAATCAGAGAGCAGGAAAGACAGTTCAAATGCTGGTTTGGGAACTGGGTGAAGAAGCCAAGGATACAATGAGACAGATAGGTCTGGATTCTAGAGAAGGTGTCTGACTCTATCTACTTATGTATGAGTCTTTTGAATACAGGAGAGAATTGGGCCAGGCATGCAGAATGAGTTTGGAAGTATAAAGGCAGGTTGGGGATTTAGCTTGAAGAAGTCCAGCATTGGGTGACTTCACTGTGGGGATCAGTTTACAGGGACTATTTTTAGTCAGTGGTTGCCATCATAAATTCATATGTCTCAAAGGACCAACCAATGGGATAGGGTGCTGCAGAGGCCAATGGAAAGGCATATATAATGGAATGGCAACAGTAAAAATACACATTGAAAGCCAGGTAACCATCAAGTAAGATTAGTATTACTATTTTCAAAGGCAACTATTAAACATCTGCTGATTGAGTAATATGGAACAGGAGGAAGCTAGACCAGAGAGCATGGACTAAGAAGTGGGAGACTCTTAAATCAGACTCTCAAAAAGTTTGAGAATGCAGCTATTATAAACAATAAATTCGCAGGCAAATGGATGGAACTTGAAAATATCATCCTGAGCAAGGTAATGCTCAAACAAGCGAACAAAAGAACGAACATAGTATGTACTCATTGATACGTGGATATTAGCCCAAAAGTTCATAATACCCAAGATTCAATTCAATTCACAGCAACCATAGGACTGAGCGTGGGGTCCCAGATGGAGAAGTTGGAGAAGGGACTGAAGGTGCTGAGGGAGTTTGCAGCCCCATGGAGGGAGCGACAGTGTTAACTGGCCTGACCCCCTGGTACTCCCGAAGACTGGACCATCAACCAAAGAATACATATGGAGGGATACATGGTGCTGGCCACATATGTGGCAAATGAGAGCCTTGTTGGTCATCAGTGGGAGGAGAGGCCTTGGGCCTGAGGGTGTTAGAATGCCAGGGAGGGAAGATGGCAGTGGGTGGGTGGATAGGGGAATACCCTCATAGTGGCAGGCGAGGGAGGAGGGAAGTTCCAAAGGGGAGACCTGGAAAGGGGAAAACATTTGAAATGTAAATAAAGTATCAAAAAACCCCAAACAAATGAAAAGTTATATTGCAAGACCCTGTCAAAACAAAATAAAACTTTTTAAAAAATCTTCTACAAAAAAGCTTGAGAATGGTCTTCTTCACTCAAGTTTCTTCTTCCTCTCATAGCCTAAGAATGCCTGATGATGCACAGGATTCATATTATTCTTAGTTGACTTTAGCAAGTGATCTGAATTTCCCATGAAAGCCCATTTAGGAACCCTGCCAAACTTGGTTCAGATCTGCCAGTAGAACAAAGGTGGCCTTGGTTGAGATGTTACTAGAATTTGAAGTATGTCTGTGTAACCCAGTGTGCCCAAGATTTAGTCCTTCAGTGTACAACAGTTCCCATTCTTACCATGTTATATTACCTGTTATATCTTAATGCTGTACATAAATGGGAAAATATCACTTTCCATAAATGTATGGTTATTATAAATAATTAAAATTAGTGGAATGAAAATATTAGTAAATTTTTGTTAGATTCTTTAATGTTTTGAAGATAATAGACTCTCATTTGTTTTAGAACAAACAAGCAAGATGCGAGAGATTCTGGCTAGGCAGGCAGATGTTAAATTAACAGTCATTCCTAAGGAAGGATGAATCTTTACATTGGGTGATATGATTATTTCTTACGCAGGTTATGAAATTGTGCTTTCTCTCTATAAATTACAAAGTATAAAACAGCAAGTTTTTCCATCTTTCCTAGCTTGAGTCAAGTTATAAGAGGTTTACACTGTTCTACCTTGCAACTGCTATGACAACTACTTAAAGCCTCCTGCCTACAAGATCACCCACTGAATTAATATTTGTCACAGACCTGCAGTTGTTTTCCATGGGAGGTCCTCGAAAAAATTTGTGTTACAAGTGTCAATTCTTTTGAGAAACATTTAATGATGCTATTTCAATGTCATATGCTGGGGTTTAGTCATGAATAAAATAGTAATGCAGTCAAGGAGTTTATCATCAAGAAAGATGGTCATGCAGGCAGACCATAATTCAGAGTCAAGTGCTCAATAGAAAAAGTCATGGAAAGAATTGCTACCTGTTTAATTAGCTGTATTACATAGGGTGAGCAGGATATCTGGAACGTCATCCAGGAAAAATATCTGTGCATCCCCAAGATAATCTTTATTATGCCACAAGGAGTTTGACATGTTCACCTGTTTAGAGTCACTGTGCATAGTTTTCATAGAAATCTCTTCTTACTAATTACCCATATGGGGTGTGCCTTATCCAGGTTAAAGGACTGTTCACACTTCTTAGTAGCTGCATTTATCTCCTGGGATGGTAGGACTTTCAGTTACTGAAGAAGTGTGATCTGGCTGGGGTGTGCACATGCTGGGCACTCATGTGCTATGCTTTTGATCCATGTGACCTTGGGGAGAAGTGTGTGGAATCACAATATTTTTGAACTATAATTTTGTTTGTTTAATACAATAATGATAAAAAAGATGAAATGTTTTTATTAGATCTAAAATAGCCCAGAAGTTCTACTTTTGTGTAAATTCATTGTGTATAGAACAATGCCTATGAGGAATAATTTAATTAAAATAAGTAATTCTAAATTACAAAGTGATTAGCAGATAATTAGGAGGTGAGATTAGGCATATGATATCCAAAATAGTTATCTGGAGGAGAAACATTCAACCCAAATTCATTCCAGTTAATTTCAAGAAGATGCTTGTAATGATTAGAGATTAAAAAATATATTACTTCACAATCATTTCTTAAAGCATGCTACATAAATAATACATAAGCACAGGCCTACATGTTATAAAAGGAAACAGACATCTACAATTACATTTGATTTAAATATCATTGGGAAAAATTCCACTGAATTATACACCAGGCTAGGCTGGGGTGAGAGAACAGGCAAAGCATTTGGTGTCTAAGAATGAGGACTTGAGTTCAATCCCCAGAACCCACATAAAGAAGCTGAGTGAGTGAGTACGGTGGTTGGCGTATGCTTGTAATCCCAGAGATATGAGATAGAGCTAGACAGATTCACTGGGTTCACTGGCCAGCCAGACTAACCTAATTGGTTAACTCTAAGCCAGTGTGACAATGAACATATCTCAAAAAACAATGTGGCAGTAACTGATGGGAGCAGATGCAGAGAACCACAGCTAAACATTAGGCAGAGCTTGGGGAACCCCATGGAAGATGTTTAGGTAGGATTGTAGGAGCTAGAAAGGTCAAGGACACCACAAAATGTTGCACACAGAATCAGCTAAGCAGGGCTCAGAGGGGTTCACAGAGACTGAAGTAACAATCAGGAAGTCTGAATGGGTCTGAGCTAGATCTGCATACATGCTGTGGTTATGTAGCTTGGCATTCTTGTGAGACTCCTAATAGTGGGAGTGGGGGATGTCTGTGAATCTTATTTACTTTTGGGACCCTTTCTCCCATACTGGATTGCCTCATCCAGTCTTGATATGAAGGTATATGTGCCTAGTCTTATTATACTATGTTCTGTTGATATCCCTGGGAGGCCTGCTCTTGTCAGGATGTAATATATGATAGAAAAATAAAAACAAACAAACAAACAAACAAAAAAACCCAAGGTGGATGATGCCTGAGCAATGACCCTAAACATTGTCCTATGATCTTTATTCATGTGCACACACATGTGCATGTACCCACACTCACAGAAGTATATATGATATCCATATATGCCAACTTATTATAGTAGCTATGTAGGAGGTTATAAGTGGGTGGATAAAGGTTATATATAGCAAAAGTTATTGATGAGGATGTAAAGACAGATTTTAATATTTTATTCTATAATTGTGTATTGGTCAAAGTTTTACAATAAATATTTTAATGTTCCATTTGAATAACTAGGACAAATTAAAATACCTTAAAATTCTTGGGTCACAGAGACAGACTGAGCACCCACTTTCATCTTTCATTTTCACCAAAGACTGCTGAAATACAGAATTACTATACATAATGAACCAAATAGAAACAATGAACATAGGAATGAGAGGATGATAAAGCACCAGACTGCAAGATCTTCGGATATTCATGGTAAACAGATATGAAAATTTTCTTGTTTTGAAAGAGTGATCACTAAAGAAACGGTAGCCAGAGGAGACCTCTGCCTGGGCCACCAGGGCTCCATAGCCAAATAGCGCTGGGAGAAAGCTAGCCTCCCAGGAGTGTGGGCAAGTCTATCTGCTCAGAGGGACCCACCTGGAATACCCAGGATACAGAGATTGAGGAGTAGGCTTCTGGTTTTATTTGGTGGCTGGAGAGCAGATCCTGTGACAGAGGGCTCCATCCTCAAATAGTGCCAGGAGAGAGCTGATATACCAGGAGTACGAACACACCTTCAAGAACAGGCAAGACCATCACTTCTTTTCAAATTCACTGGACCAAGAGGGACCCTTGCAGAGCCATCAGGACACATGAAACAAGGGCCAGCTAGGGATGAGATCCTTTTTGTTTCTGTCTGCACCCCAGAGCTGACCCTGCACCACAGCTCTCCAAACCCAAATTCCTCTCAGAGAGAACTGGTCCAAGGAGTATTGACACCTAGGCTTGCAGGAAAGACAAGCCACAGTCAGAGAGAGTAAGACCAGCTAACACCAGAGATAACCAGATAGCAAAAGGCAAGGGCAAAAACACAAGGAACAGAAATCAAGGCTACTCGGCATCATCAAAACCCAGTTCTCCCACCACAGCAAGCCCTGGATACCCTACAACACCAGAAAAGGAAGACTCAGACTTAAAATCACATCTCAAGAGGATGATAGAAGATTTTAAGAAGGAAATAAATAACTACCTTAAAGAAATACAAGGGAACACAGATAAACAACTATAAGCCCTTAAAGAGGAAACACAAAAATCCCTTAAAGAATTACAGGAAAACACAATCAAACAGGTGAAGTAAATGAACAAAACCATCCAGGAACTAAAAACAGAAATAGAAACAATAAAGAAATCAAGAAGGGAGACAACCTTGAAGTGAGTAAACCTAGGAAAGAAATCAAAAGTCGTAGATGCAAGCATCATCAAGAGAATACAAGAGAAGGAAGAGAGAATCTCAGGTGTGGAAGATACCATAGAAAACATTGACACAACAGTCAAAGAAAATGCAAAATGCCAAAAGCTCCTAATCCAAAACATCCAGGATATCCAGGATACAGTGAGAAGAAAGAACCTGAGGATAATAGGTATAGAAGAGAGTGAAGATTCCTAAATTAAAGGGCCAGTAATTATCTTCAACAAAATTATAGAAGAAAACTTCCCTAACCTAAAGAAAGAGATGAACATAAATATACAAGAAGCCTGCAGAAGTCCAAATAGACTGGAACAGAAAAGAAATTCCTCCCATCACATTATAGTCAAAACACCAAATACACAAAACAAGGAAAGAATATTAAAAGAGGCAAGGGAAAAAGGGCAAGAAACGTATAAAGGCAGACCTATCAGAATTACACCAGACTTCTCACCAGAGACTATGAAAGCTAGAAGATCCTGGGCAGATCTCATACAGACTCTAAGAGAACACAAATGCCAGCCAGGCTGCTATACGCAGCAAAACTCTCAATAATAATAGATGGTGAAGTCAAAATATTCTATGACAAATCCAAATTTGCACAGCATGTTTCCAAAAACCCAGCCTACAAAGAATAATACATGGAAAATGCCAACTCAAGGAGGGAAACTACACCTAGACAAAGCAAGAAAGTAATCTTTCAACAAACTCAAAAGAAGATAGCCACAAAAACATAAAAACAACATTGAAAATAACAGGAAGCAACAATCACTATTCTTTAATATCTCTTAATATCAATGGACTTAATTCCCCAATAAAAAGACATAGACTGACAGACTGAATCCATAAACAGGACCCAGCATTTTGCTGCATCCATGAAGTGCACCTCCATGTTAAAGACAAGCACTACCTCAGAATAAAGAGCTGGAAAACTATTTTCCAGGCAAATGGCCCCAAGAAACAGGCTGGAGTAGCCATTCTAATATCGGATAAAATTGACTTTCAACCAAAAGTCATCAAAAAAGATAAGGAAAGACACTTCTTATGTGTCAAAAAAAAAAAAATCTACCAAGAAGAACTCTCAATTCTGAACATCTATGCCATGAATGCAAGGACTCCCACATTCATAAAAGAAACTTTACTAAAGCTCAAAACACAGATTGCACCTCACACAATAATAGTGCGAGACTTCAACACCCTACTCTCATCAATGGACAGATCATGGAAACACAAACTAAACAGAGACACAGTGATACTAACAGATGTTATGAACCAAATGGATTTAACAGATATCTATAAAACATTTCATCCTAAATCAAAAGAATATACCTTCTTCTCAGCACCTCATGGTACCGTCTCCAAAACTGATCATATAATTGGTCACAAAACAAACTTCAAAAGATACAAAAATGATTGAAATAATCCCATGCCTCTTATCAGATCACTACGGAATAAGGATGGTCTTCAATGGCAACAACAACATCGGAAAGCCCAAATACACATGGAATGATAACTTGGTCAAGGAAGAAATAAAGAAAGAAAAAAAGATTTCCTAGAATTTAATGAAAATGAAAGTACAACATACCCAAACCTATGGGACACAATGAAAGCAGTGTTAAGAGGAAAACTCATAGTTCTGAATGCCTCCAAAAAGAAACTGGAGAAAGCATATACTAGCAGCTTAACAGCACACCTGAAAGCTCTAGAACAAAAAGAAGCCAATACACCCAAGAGGAGTAGAAGGCAGGAAATAATCAAGTTAAGGGCTGAAATCAACCAAGTAGAAACTACAAGAACTATACAAAGAATCAACAAAACCAGGAGCTGGCTCTTTGAGAAAATCGACAAGATAGATAAACCCTTAGCCAGACTAATCAGAGGGCATAGAGACAGTATCCAAATTAACAAAATTAGAATTAAAAAGGGAAATATAATAACAGATTTTGAAGAAATTCAAAAAAATCATCAGATCCTACTACAAGAGCCTATACGCAACAAAATTGGAAAATCTGGATGAAATGGACAAGTTTCTAGACAGATACCAAATACCAAAGTTAAGTCAGGATCAGATAAACCATCTAAAGAGTCCCATAACCCCTAAAGAAATAGAAGCAGTCATTAAAAGTCTCCCAACCAAAAACAAACAAACAAACAAACAAACAAAGCCCAGGACCAGATGGATTCAGTGCAGAATTCTATCAGACCTTCAAAGAAGACCTAATACCAATACTCTTCAATCTGTTCCACAAAATAGAAACAGAAGGAACATTACCCAATTCATTCTATTAGGCCACAGTTACATTGATACCAAAGCCTCACAAAGACCCAACAATAAAAGAAAACTTCAGACCAATTTCCCTTATGAATATCAATGCAAAAATACTCAATAAAATTCTTGCAAACCAAATCCAAGAACACATCAAAACAATCATTCACCATGATCAAGTAGGCTTCATCTTAGGGATGCAGGGATGGTTCAATATCCGGAAATCCATTAATGTAATCCACTACATAAACAATCTCAAAGAAAAAAACCCACAAGGTCATTTCGTTAGATGCTGAAAAAGCATTTGACAAAATTCAACATCCCTTCATGATAAAAGTCTTGGAAAGATCAGGAATTCAAGGCCCATACCTAAACATAGTAAAAGCAATATACAGCAAACCAGTGGCCAACATCAAACTAAATGGAGGGAAACTTGAAACAATCCCACTAAAAACAGGGACTAGGCAAGGCTGTCTACTCTCTCCCTATCTAATCAATATAGTACTTGAAGTTCTAGCTGGAGCAATTAGACAACAAAAAAAGTTAAAGAGATACAAAGTGGAAAGGAAGAAATCAAAATACCACTATTTGCAGATGATATGATGGTATACTTAAGTGACCCGAGAAACTCCACCAGAAATGTGCTACAGCTGATAAGCAACTTCAGCAAAGTGGCTGGATATAAAATTAACTCAAGCAAATCAGTTGCCTTCCTATACTCAAAGGATAAACAGGCTGAGAAAGAAATTAGGGAAATGACACCTTTCACAATTGTCACAAACAATATAAAGTATCTTGGTGTGACTCTAACCAAACAAGTGAAAGATCTGTATGACAAGAACTTCAAGTTTCTGAAGAAAGAAATTGAAAAAGACCTCAGAAGTTGGAAAGATCTCCCACGCTCATGGATTGGCAGGATTAATATAGTAAAAATGGCCATCCTGCTGAAAGCAATCTACGGATTCAATGCAATCCCCATCAAAATCCCAACTAAATTCTTCATAGACTTAGAAAGAGCAATTCTCAAATTCATATGGAATAACATAAAACCCAGGATAGCAAAAACTGTTCTCAACAATAAAAGGACTTCTGGGTGAATCAGCCTCCCTGACTTCAAGCTGTACTACAGAGCAGTAGTAATAAAAAACTGCATGGTATTGGTACAGTGACAGGCAGGTAGATCAATGGAACAGAATTGAAGACACAGAAATGAATCCACACATTTATGGTCACTTGATCTTTGTCAAAGGAGTTAAAACCATCCAGTGGAAAAAAGACAGCATCTTCAACAAACAGTGCTGGTTCAACTGGTGGTCTACATTTAGAAGTATGCGAATTGATCCATTCCTATCTCCCTGTACAAAGCTCAAGTCCAAGTGGATCAAGGACCTCCACATAAAACTAGATACACTGAATCTAATAGAAGAGAGAGTGGGGAAAAGTCTCGAACACATTGGCACAGGGGAAAAGTTCTTGAACAGAACACCAATGACTTGTGGTCTAAGGTCAAGAATCGACAAATGGGACCTCATGAAATTACAAAGCTTCTGTAAGGCAAAGGACACTGTAAATAGGACAAAACGGCAACCTACAGATTGGGAAAAGATCTTTACCTATCCTTCGTCCTATAGAGGACTAATATCCAAGGTATACAAAGAACTCTAGAAGCTAGACTCCAGTGATCCAAATAACTCTATCAGAAAATGGGGAACAGAGCTAAACAGAGAATTCTCAACTGAGGAAACTTGAATGGCCGAGAAGCACCTAAAGAAATGTTCAACATCCTTAGTCATCAGGGAAATGTAAATCAAAACAACCCTGAGATTTCACCTCACACCAGTCAGAATGGCTAAGATGAACAACTCAGGTGACAGCAGATGTTGGTGAGAATATGGAGAAAGAGGAACACTCCTCCATTGCTGGTGGGAATGCAATCTGATACAACCTCTCTGGAAATCAGTTTGGGGGACCGTCAGAGAAATGAACACAATATTACCTGAGGACCCAGATATTCCACTCCTGGGCATATACCCAGAAGATGCTCCAACATGTAATAAAGATACATGCTCTACTATGTTCATAGCAGCCATATTTATAATAGCCAGAAACTGGAAACAACCCATATGTCCCTCAACAGAGGAATGGATACAGAAAATGTAGTACATTTATACAATGGAATACTACTCAGCTATTAAAAACAATGACTTCATGAAATTCGCAGGCAAATGGATGGAACTTGAAAATATCATCCTGAGTGAGGTAAAGCAGTTGCAAAAGAATGAACAAGGTATGTATTCATTGATAAGTGTTTATTAGCCCAAAAGTTCGGAATATCCAAGATTCACTTCACAGCAACTGTATGGCTGAGCATAAGGTCCCAGATGGAGGAGTTGGAGAAGGGACTGAAGGAGCTGAGGGAGTTTGCAGCCCCTTGGGGGGTGCAACAGTGTCAACTTTCCTGACCCCTCGATGCTCCAGGAGACAGGATCACCAACCAAAGAATACACATGGAGTTACCCATGGTGCTGGCCACATATGTGGCAGAGGAGTGTCTTGTTAGCCATCAGGGGGAGGAGAGTCCCTTTGTCCAGAGGGTGTTAGATGCTCCAGTATAGGAGAATGCCAAGGTGGGAAGCTGAGAGTTGGTGGGTGGGTGGGGGAATACCCCCATCGAGGCAGGCAGATGGTGGTAGGGAATAGGGATGTTCCAAAGGGGATATCTGGAAAGGGGGAAACGTTTGAAATGTGAATAAAGTGTCAAACAAACAAACAAACCCAAAGAAACGGTAGCTATATTGGCAGTGAAGCCCACGTCCCTGCACAGACTATTATTTTAAAGTTGAAACACCGAATTATACTATTCATCAAGAAAGTGTAATATGACATTTTTATACATGTAAGAAGTTAAAAAGTAGTCCCTTCACCTCTTAATGTCTCTGAGCATTAGGACCTAGAGATATTAGCAAATAGATAAAGAGTAAAATTAACAAATAAGAGGATAAATGCTCCATAGCAATGTATCAATGCAGTTTTATAGTAAGGAAGGACTGTGAAATGCATGTGTTGAGTACAGTAGGGAAAGTCTCTAGGTCAGATTGGAGCAGGCAGTAGATGGGCTTCAAAGAGGATGGCTTTTGAAGCAAGAGAGCCTCATATACCAGACAGCCCCTATGAGAGAGTGAGTACATTTGGAAGACATGCCCAAGACAGTCACTCTTCTGTGACAAAGGAGGGAACTTGTTGGAGTACATTGTGTGAAGTTGTGTCTCTGTATATTCAATTGTTGATTGCAGTACCAGTGAGCTAAGTACTAGCTGGATCTTAGTATTGTTCGTATGGCCCATCACTAGCTTAATATCTTGTTAACATTCATCCTTTCATACTTGCTGATTGGCTTTAATAAATATTTGATGCTAATAGCTAGGCAGGAAGTGGAGGGCAGGACTTACAGGAAGAGAAAGGGTCTCTGTGAGAAGAAATTAGGAGCAGAAGATTCAGCCAGCAGATGCAGAGGTAGAATAAAAGTTTGGACAAGCAAGGTCTGTCTTCTTCCTCAAGGACCTCCATGGGGAAGACTTCGTTACTGAGCCACACTGTCTAAGTCTTCTCCATAAGGCCCCCCTCCCTGTGCTCCTGACACTTAACCCCTGAGTTAAGCTGAAACTAAATCCAGCTCTGGCTCATTATCAGCTCTCTCCTCCCTCCAACCCAACTCCTTGAGGTTCCCAGGGTGCTGAGGAGTTCGAAAGCCACAGCCTCTGTCCCAGTCCATGCTGGGTTGGGACCCCTATCAATGGTCTTACACAGTCCTTGACCTTACCTGCTACAGTGCTGACCTGCCAGGCAATAGTGACATGACAATTGAAGTGGTAACTAAACACTTTCTGATTGGATTTGAGGTCAGATCTACATGAGGTATTTCATGCCTGATTCTGTAAGCATGATCAAAAGCCCATAGCTGGTGAGTCTGTTAAGTTCTAGATGGGAATATATGATAGGCATTTTGCTAAACTGTTGTGTTTTCAAATTACCATCTAAATACTTATATTTATACTCTTAGACTAATGTTACTCTCAATGCTGGTCATGGAAGCTTAGTTTTGCAAGCAGACAATGGTTAATATAGAGGCTGACAACTGGTTAATGTGCTGAGAATAAGTGGCCATTTAAGTGCAGCCCTAAATGAGATATCTTTATCAGTCTTCAACATCATTGATGAGGGGACCAAAAGAATGTAGGCACAGGGAAGAATTTTGTGAAATGCTCTCCTCTGGACGTGATGTACCTCGCTTCTAGCTGAGGAGATAATGGCACTTGATGGCTACTTGGGGAAGCAGAATAATTTTTTTTAAAAAAGGTGATGAGGACATGAAGTTGGGAGGGGGTTCAGAGGAACTGGAGGAAAGGAGTGGGGACGGATATAATCACAATACTTAGATACAGGTAGAAACATAAATAAAAATTGAAAATAGTATATTCAAGATCAGGAATTATAATTCTTAAATCTTAAATATGTTTTATAAACATTGCTGGAAAGCTGGGTGGGAGTGGTTGTACACACCTTTAGCCACAGCACTCATGAGGCAGAGGCAATCGTATCTCTGAGTTCGAGGCCAGCCTGGTCTACAGAGCTAGTTCCAGGACAGCCAGGGCTACATAGAGAAGCCCTGTTTTGAAAAACCAAAAACCCAAAACAGGGCTGGATTATATGCAGATGTGTAATTTGGTATAGATGCTACACTTTCCTGTAAGTGGAATGGGTGATGGTATTGGACTCATAGGAAAGGAACAGAAACTTCTAGTGATATAAAGCCTTTGCACTGGTCTTTGGATTGAAGAATTATCCTAAAACCTATAGAGGACTAATTATAGTTTCAAAAGAAATTATAAAGGTTTCATTAGAAAAAGATAGAGGGCCAGAAGCTGAGCAATGGGAAAAGCAGCATTGAAAAGAAAAGTATCAGCTCTATCACATTCATCTCTCAGAACAGGGACTCAAAGGACATCGTTAAAGGTGGATGCAAAACGTAAACATATGGTTATTTTGGAAGGTAGGAGGAAAACCAATAGATGATTGGGAATACTGTTAGAAGACATGGAAAGTAAAAAGGACAAAGATGATGATTGTGTGAAGGAGATAAAGTCTCATTCTGAGAAATAGATCAGCTGTATGTGAGAATGCTTGTCAGCAATCTCCAGAAGTGAGCAGCTCAGGCAGATGGACCAAAAGTTTGAGGCTGATCAGGGCTATACAGTAAGATCCGGTCTCAAAGGAAATGAAAGAAATGAAAAAAGAAAGGGAAACAGAACAAGATCAAAACAAATCCTATATAATAGCAATTCTTCTCAAAAGTTTGTTTAGAAAAGAATAATGATAGTATTTAGCATTCTGGAATTAATTTCCAGCATAAGAAAAACACATATATTTAAAATAATTGGAAGTTTTCTTATGTATACATACACACATAAAGAAGTTGTTGGGCCCCAGACACTATATTAACGACAGGTGCATTTCTTTTGGTTACCATCCAGAACATGACAGTAAGTCTCGATTGGTGAAGACACCAACATTTGAGTCATAGAACTTAGAGAAATCAAGCTAGTACTCATCTAGAAGATTTATCTCTACTTGCTAGATTTCATGATACTAAGAAGGTATTGTGAATGTTACTAATGGAGAAAAGTAGTCATCAACAATTTTATCTTGCTGTGAACACTGCAAGCTATAACACTCACTGACTCAGTAAGATTGCCCAGTAGTGCAGAAAGAGTGAGACTATCATAGGAGCAAACAATCATTTTCTTTTTGGGATTAATATCTACACCACAAGTTGAAATCCATAGTTGTCACCAACATCAAGGACAAGAATCTATAGCTAGCCAGGTCATAGGCCTAGGAGAGAATTTACAACTATTATTCTGTTAATGGGACATAGTATTAAACTGACTCCCAATGACATATCTTTTTATATCCACAGATTAGTACATTCTTCAACTCTCATTAGAGAAACTTCTTTCTGTAGTAGATGGTAAATAAAGACTCACAATTGTTCAAGGTAGAGAGAACAAGAGACTTCAAATTCTCAGCTCTAAACAGAAAATCCATATCTTAGGCTCAGGGACCCTTGTGGAAGAGGAGATTGAAAGACTGTGAGAAGCAGAGATGGTGAATGAACACATGGAAACAGCATTAGCTCAGCATTGCAGAGTATCAATTAATTCACAGGAGCTGAGATATAGGACCTGAAGTCAGACAAAATCCCAGCATGATGGAAACAAATGAACATGAAGTTTCATACCCTAGCTAAGGAGCTATTGGCAATTGATAATTGCTGATAGAGGAAGCGTCAATTTTCTTTCAGGGTCAGTCCATGATGGGTTGACCATACTCCAGCTGAAGGCCACAGATCCAGCAGTAACTGCACTTGTTGTTTTTAAAAATCATTATTTTCTATTAATTCACTACTGCACACATTTGCATTTTCGATTAGTTCTTTTATATTTTGAGCTTATAGTATCATCACATCATTTCACCCTTCCTGTTCCTCTTTCCAAACCTTCTATATTCTCCTCCTTTCCCTCTTTTAAACTCACAGCCTCTTCTTCACTGTTTTTACATGCAAACATGCATATTCATATACATACATGTTCCTAAATATAATCTTCTCGGTCTGCATAATGTTAATTGCATGTATGTTTTCATGGCTGACCATTTGGTACTGGATAATTAATTTCTGTGCTCTTTCTTAAGGACGACTTTCTCCTGCTCTCAGACTTCCTTAGCTGCCTGTAGTTCTCTGTGTAGGGCTGTGGCCTTGGCCTTTCTCCCATCCACATTAGCATGCCTATTGTTGTCCTTGCTCAGATCATGTTTAAGCAGCCATATTGGTGAGACTTTATGTGTGTAGCTTCTGACATTACCAGGAGACAATCTCACAAAAACCTTACTCCTTGATACTCTGAGTCTTACCACGTTTCTGTCCCCTCTTCACAATGTGGCCCCAGCCTTAGGTGCAGGAGTTATTTTGTGCCTGTATCCATTGGGACAGTGATCTAGAGCTCTGCATTTTAATTGGTTGTAGCTTTCTGTAATGGTCTCTACTAGTTGCAAAGAAAAGTTTCCTCGATGAGCAGTGAGAACTACACTCATCTGTGGGCAGAAGGACCTTTTCTTAAAGGACACAAAATTGGGAGAAAACGAACTAACTCCATTGTGTGAAATTCTGAACTAACAAAAATAAAAATAAAGAGATAAAATAATTGGTAACCCCTGTTGAGTAAGGGTAGGCATGGGGGAGTGAAGGCCAAACAAACAAAGCAAAGTAAAACCAAACACCTCCCTCCCAACTTCAGGCACCGCAAATGATACTTTTATTTTTTTTAACGGACACCCATTTCTCTGATAGAATAGAACGTTAATCACTTTAAAAAAAGACAGTTTTAAAATAAAATGTAAAACCTTTAATACTAAAAGAATCTTTTCATGAGAAACCCATTAGAGATGCTTTTAAATAGACTCCATTCATCTCAGCTCACAGCATAGAACTCCACCAGAGAAGGTGATGCCCCTGGGTAGTTGGTCTTTTTACCAGAACTTCAAACACCCAAAGAAGATAAAATAAACTTGACATATCCCTTGGCACAGTGTGTTCACTACTAAGAAAAAAGAAGCTATCTACAAAGCAGAGAGAGAAGTTGTTTCGCAGTGAACACACTTCTCAACAAAGAACATTAAGAGAAAAAGATTAACATCAGATTTTACCTATCATGATGAACAAAATTTAAGAAGCAGACATGAAACCAGAATATGAAATTCTATTGTGTATTGTGCTACAAATGAAGTTGATATTCACGGACCAAGGATGGGATCATGAGCCAGCAGGATGGCTCAGCAGGTAAAGGTTCCTGTGGGCAGGTCTGGAGATCAGAACTCATCTTTGAAACTCATGCAAAGGTAGATGGAGGGAACCAACTTGATCAAGTGATCTTTGGAATTCCATAAGCAAGGACATCATGGCATTCTCTCTCTCTCTCTCTCTCTCTCTCTCTCTCTCTCTCTCTCTCTCTCTCACACACACACACACACACACACACACACTAATAAATAATAATAAAGAAGTATGGGAACACATGGTAACTCAGAAGCAGAGCGTCTGTTTAGCATGAGCCATATCCTTGATTCAATTCCCACCACCAACAAATAAGCAAATGAGCTGAGTCCTGGAAGTGTGACCATTACAATGCACTCTTTTACACAAGAATGATGCTGCATATTCATAATTACCAGTTAGTGTGGTAAGGAGACCAGTTATAATGCCATGCCTCAGTGGATAGTCAGGGTTGTTTCTAGAAAAGACAACAAACTCTATTTAGAGGTTGAAGATTTAAGTCCACATTGTGCCACTTATTAAATGTGAAACATTGGCCAAATCACAGAATATCTAAAACAGGTTTCATTTATGTACACATCTCATTTGAGATCATAAATGATAACAATTAATAGCAACAGAAATAACCACTGTAAGAGGCTGGAGAGTTGGCTTAGCCTGACTGCTTTTCTAGAAAGTCTGAGTTCAGTTTTCAGCACTACTTTGGATGGCTTACAACTTGTCTGTAAATCTAGCTGCAGGGGTTCAAAATCTGCTTTGGCCTTTTTTGGCATTCCACCAATGTGTGTTACCTTCACTCCCCAATATACACATAAATATAAAACAAAACCTTAAAAAAAATAGTACCCTCAATCCATGAGTCCTCCTTTTTTTTTAAACACAGTTTTTACTGATAATTTGAAAAATTTATACAATGCACCAATCACATTCCTTCCCATTTCTCTCAGGTCCACCCTCCCACTTGTACCCTCTCCAAAGAAATTTTCTAAAAAGTGCAGAAAAGAAAAAAAAAAAAAACAAAAAAAACAAAAAAAAAAACCAAAACACACTAAGTTGGTGTGGTCAGTGTTGCCACCAAAGGCCATGTTGAGGTTTGCGGTCCATGCTGCTGCTGCAAACCATGTTGGAAGTCCATGGTCCATGCTGCCTCTGGCTGTTATGGGCAAGGAAGATTCTTTTGCTGTTGTATATGATGACCGTGTGCCCCCTTTTAAATTCTAGAGATCATATGTGGCACATACTTTAAACTTGTAAAAATTATGTGAATGTCATTTTTTGTCATTTTTTAATCATTATTACGAAGAACAGGTTCCCCATTCACCATTCAGTTGCTAACTACTGTTCTTTTCTCTCTGTTGGGGGCCTAATCAATCAGTGTGCAAAGGAAGGATGAGGAACAGGAGGAGGTCACTTCAGCTGCAGCCAGCTGCTTAATGCTTGTGCATTAATCAGTTAGCATCTATAAGGAAGAGCTGACCTATTGAATGTAAGCTTACTCATAATTTGCTGCCCATAACTAGGTGTTATAAGAATGAAATTGCAAAGAAACTTCAAGAATATATTCTATCATTGTAGCACAGATGTTTTACTAGTGACAGAAAACATTTTCTCATGTAGTTCTGAGGAATTGAAAATTTTCGAGATGGACAGAATTTTATTACATAAAGGGAAGAAAAACAGATTTTTGAAATAGCACTAATGTGAAATTGGTAACAGAGTTTGCAAAGGAAACATCAGAACTATTGACTCTCTGGTTTGTTTAGCAGCTATAAAACATGTTGTCTGTTCTCTATAGGAAGTGTATGGTTTTCAGAAAAGATACAAGAAAATAAGTCAGACAGAGAAATGGGCTCAATGAAGAGGTACATCTCTCTGAATTAGTGAAAGAACTGTAGATAACAACTTAATTTTTTAACTGTGTTTAATTATGAGTCTGATTGTGTGAGTACAGCCACCCCAGGAAGCTAGAGGCATTGGACAGCCCCAGAACAGGAGATGCAGGCAGTTGTGCACCACCTGAAGCAGGTGCTGGGAATCAGACTTGGGTTCTCTAGAAAAGCAGAGAACACACTTCACTGCTGAGCCATCTCTCCAGTTTCTGGAGGAAAACATCTTTGTGAATACTAGTAAAACTTGAATGGACGTACACCATTCCCCACTGTTCAGCTTACAGACTACTATAGCTCATTAATGATATTATCTTATGGAAATGAATTAAACAGAAATAACTGGCAAAATAGAGGGTTAACTTGGTCAAATTTCAGTGGAAAGCCAGGGTGTGAGAAGCGCTGAATCATAGAACCCAATGAATTAGACTAATCATAGATAAGGAAATTTTGATGGATTAATTTACCAATATGATGGATCAATCAAAAGAAATCAACTGTTTCTGAATATGTGTTGTTTTTTCCTTTATTGTATTTTGAAGGAACTCATTGTGCTGTGAGTTGCTGGTAGCCAAGGGTGCCTGTTGTTGAAGTGATCCCACTAAGCAACTTCAATAAAGGAGGCCCAAGCCCACTAGAAGCACTCCTAACCATTTCTGCATCTTGTACTGATTTCCTTTGCTTTGTGTATATACTCCATCTTGGAAATGCTGGGTCACGTAGTAGCTCTACCTTCAATATTTTTCTTTGAGGACTCTTCATATCATGCTTCACCATGGCTGAAATACTTTGCACTCTCATCAACAATGTATGATGGCTTCCCTGTCTTAATATCCTCACCAATCTTTTTGCTTTATTTTTTTAAAGACAGGGTCTGGCTATGCACACCCGGCCTCCTGTTTAGAGCAGGACAGTCTAGAACTCAGAGACTCCCCTGCCTCTTTCTCTCATATATTTCAATGCTTTGTATCTTTAGTCATTTTGGGTCATAGTAGTTCTTACAGGATTGTGACATCTCAGTGAGGTTTTTTCATGCATTTTCATGATAATTACTGATGTTAACAATTTGTTATGCACCTCTTGAAAAATTGTACATTTTTTTAAAAAAAATCTATGTAGATCTACTATTCTACTCATATTTCCTTTCTTTCTTTCTTTCTTTCTTTCTTTCTTTCTTTCTTTCTTCCTTCTTCCTTCTCCCTTCCTTCCTACATGTTTGCTTCCTTTCCTCATCTATCCATCCCCCTCCCCTGTTGCTTCTTTTGAGTTCCTACACAATTTGGGGCATCTTTATATTTTATTTTATTTTTTTCAATATCTTTCCTTATCGCTTTCAAGTTTTCATTACAGATTAAAAAATATTTCTAGGTAAATTTCTTCATGTTTATAAACTTTATTGTGTTTATTGTATATAGTAATGAGTGTTATAAAGCTATTTTCATACAAGTATATAACATATTTTGAGTATACTCTTCTACCCGACCTTTTAGCTCCTTTGTCACCAGTCTTAATTCTACATTCCTTTCATACATGTCTCATTTTATGCACATATATAAAATCTAGGATCCATAAATTGGAGAAGACGGTGCAATACTTCTCCTTTTACTCTGATTCATTTTGCTAGTTATAACAATCTCTAGCTGCATCCCCAAAGATTCCATAAAAGCCATTGTTTTCTTGATTTATATTTCAGATTATGTTCCCCAGAAATGTTCTAATTTTTTTTATTGGATGTTTTCTTTATTTATTATTGATAAATTCATTCACAAGTTCAGATAGTTTTTGGTGACTTTTAGGCATTACTTATAAGTAAGATCATGTCATATGGAAACAGTAGCACTTTGACTTTTTCCCCAACTTGTAATGTGCTTTATTTCTCTCTCTTGCATAATGGCTTTGGTTAGGACTTCAGTAACTGTGGTGAATAAAAGTGTTCAAAATACACATCTTCTTATTGTTTTAGATCATAACTTTTTAAAAAAGATTTGTTTTATTTTTTATTTATATGAGTACACTTCAGCTGTCTTCAGACACACACTAGAAGATTGCATCAGATTCCATTACAGAATGTTATGAGCCACCATGTGGTTGCTGGGGACCTCAGGTCCTCTGGAAGAGCAGTCAGTGCTCTTAACCTCTGAGCCATCTCTCCAGCCCTAGATCAGAACTCCTAATGATCTTTATCGTGTTGAATATGTTCCCTCTATACGTAATTTGATAATTTTTTAAACACTATTTTGTTACTATTATTCATGTGTGAGCTTATGCAGGTGTGTGGGAGTTGGTTTTTCCTCTGCTTGCATTGGCTCAGCGATCAAACTCAGGTCATCTGACTTCTTTGCAAGCTCTATTACCCACTGATGCATCTTGCCAGCCCTAAGCAGTATTTGCTTTCCAATTATGAAAAGTGTTGAATTTTATCAAATACTTTTTATGGATCAAACAAGAATATTGTTATTTCTCTTTCCCTTTTATTAATGTGTACCATGTTCATTGCTTTTCACATATTGAATCATCCTTGCATTTTTACATGAATCTCATTTCATTGTGGTGAATAATCTTTTAAAAGAACTGTTAGATTTTGCTTTTGCTTTTGCTTTTGGTATCTATATTCACAAGGGGGATTGACATTTCACTTTTTTTGTTATTCTATGTTGATCTGTTTGGTATTAAGGCAATTCTGGCTTTATGAAATGTATTGGTAAGAATTTATTTTTTAAATTAATTTATTTTCTTCTCTCATATCCTGATCGGATCGCAACTTCCCCTCCCTCCACTTAGCATCCTCCTCCACCTCCTCTCTCCCTGAGATCCTCTCCGCCTTCTTCCTCCTCTCAGAAAAGAGCAGGCCTCCCAGGCATCAACCAACCATGGCATAACAAGCTACAGTAAGTCCAGGTATACACTATCACATAAGGGCTGGGCAAGGCAACCAGTAGAAGGGAAAGGGTTGCACAAGGAGGAAAAAGAGTCAGCGACAGCCTCCACTTTCATTCTTAGGATTTCCACAAGAACATTAAGCTACTCAGGCATATATGCAGAGGATCTAAGTCAGACCTCCTACAGGATCAGTCTCATGAGAGACCCACAAGCATTGCACAGGTAGCTGTACCAGCCAGTCAAGCTCTGTCTCTGTCACTCCATTGAGTCCTATTTATACCCTCCACACATCAAGTGTCCTCCATGGGCCTTGCCTCAGCATGTACATCCAAATGGAGCTTAACTTCGCAATTTAAGGTGGGCCAATACATGCATGTCGTTAGCAAAGTATCCTTCACCACGTGTCCGCCCATGTGTTTGCTTTAGCAGAAAACCCTCTCTCCTGTGTCTGCTTCAGTAAAACGTTCCTTCACGAATTTGCCTTAGTCTTTCAGCTGTGTCCACTTCAGGAAAACACTTCTTCACATGTTTGCCCCAGCAAAGGACCATCCGACACAACTGACTCTCCAAAGAGCCCTTAATTTCCACTTCAGTTCCTTGTCTCACAATACCATGTCATTGGTTTTTCCTTTTTTATTTTTTTAAAGTTATCTTATTTTCATTTATTTATTTTTACATATTTAAAGTTTCTGTCTCTCTTTTTTGCCCTCCAGGTCCTTATGGCTTCTACTTAGTGTTTTTATGGGATTTGTGAATGTGTGATGGGCTGGGTCTCTGTGTTTATATCTATTTCTTGGCTCCTTTCTTGGTCTCTTCTCCTTCTGTTTCTTTGGTTCTATTCTGATATGATGTGCTAGTTTTTGTTTTATTTTATCAATTTTACTTTATTTTCTTATTATCTCATAGAAGCTTGTTTGTTTTCTGACGAGGGACAGGAAGGGGCAGATGTGGATGGGATAGGAGGAAGGACATGAGTGGAGTAGAGAGAGGGGAAAACATGATCAGGATATGTTATATGAGAAAAAAATCCATTTTCAATAAAAAGAAGTAAAAAAATAAATGAAGACAAAAGTGAACTACAGTTCTTAGAGTGTTATTTCAGCCATAATACTTCTTTACCATGTCAGCTGTCTCTAGGCTCCAGAATAAGATTTTGAATGACATTTCAAAGAAGAAATAGAACTAAGGCAACCGCACTTGGCTTGTGTGCGGGTTTTGCATGTGTGGGTAGAAGATTGTTCCAGTTTGTGCAAGTGACAAAGAATAGAGTTTGTGGTTAGTACAGGATGTTTTCTGTATACGTTGCAAATTTTGTTTTGGTGTGTGCTTTGTGATTCAATGTCATCTTTTTATATTGGCACCCATAGCATTTCATGCTATGGAGAATATATAAAAGTGATTACTGATCACTCCACTAAATTCTTTTGTGACTCTCAGGCTTCAGTGTGTGCTCTTCAGCTTTTTTTTTTAAGAAAATGAATCTTTTGCAAAAGTGTGCATTCTTCTGTAAAAAAGCTCCTTTTATGTATTATAAAAGACATTTTAGCAGAAGTGTGCTTTCTCAATAATAGGAGACAATTTCCCTCATATACAAAAGTCTAATTTTTTGCCCCAAAGGGATAGTCCTATTGCTTGGTATTGAAGAATTAAAGACAAATGGCATGAGTGAAACAAAAGAAAATTGCCAGTGATAATCCCAATGAACGCAGTTTCTTCATTTTCCCATTAATAGCAAATATCCCTTTTCCTCACACAGTCTATTCTCATTATGGTTTCTCATCCCTCTTCTCCTCCCAGTTCCCCTCCACCTCCTCTCCCATGTAGATAGACCCCATTTCGGCCTCTTGAAAACAAACAGTATTCTGTGGGATAATAGGAAAGAAAATATAATGAGAGAAAAAAAGCTAACAATTGCTATTGGGCAAAACAAGCAAACAAGGGAAAGAGCCCAAGACAAGGCAGAAGAAACAGAGACTCACTCATTAGCACACTCAGGAATCCCATAAAGACACTAAACTGGAAGCCATAATAAATACACAAAGGACTTGAGGGGTAAAAATAGAGAAGAAAAAATAACAATAATAAAAAGTAACCAACTACTCTTTAAAGGTAGTCTGCATGCCCAGCAGTAGATGGTCAACAGAAAATGAACTCAATGTCGTCTTTGGACGTTCCGGTTCCTTGTCTCATATTGTCATGTCAGAGCTTTTCCTCTTTAAATTTTATTTTATCTTACCATTTTTTTATTTCCTTCATTTTAACATTCAGTAGGAAAGCAAAGATTACAAAATCAAAGCCTGTTTTCTACCTTTTAATAATGGCTCTCAGGAAGCCTCAAGTTAATCCCCAGTAAATTCAGCAAGACACTCTCTGTAGATGCTTATTTTCTGAAAATGTATAATGCCACGTGGGGCTGCCTGAAGAATCTATTTTGACCGTGGCACTCTCAGGAAGTGCTTCATAACAGTATAGGAAATGTCATCTACGTTTGAAAAGGAAGATTTCTGAGGTTGCAATGGAAATGCTGTGTGACTGTAGGTTCCTGGAATGTGGCACTGGAGCACGTCACTCAGTATCTTCAGTCTTCTCTAACCTTTATCATCAACATTTATCCCACAACTAACTTCAGGCCGATGCCAAGATCATCTTCCCACTCCAGCTACTCTGCTTGATACTTCCGCATTCCACCGGTTTCATTTTATAAAACAGAATTTTCCAGAGGCTCCCTGCTCATTTTTCCAAATAGGAGTGCTTGGTGGATACAAGTAGATATTGCTCTACTTTAGGATTCAGAAGCTATACTTTAGCTCTTTTACATCAGCATCTGTCATTTTTACCCACATTCTAGATCAATATGGAGGTCATGCCTTTCAGTTAAGGAAATGTTGTAACAAACATCAACTCACTTGTTTTGTTTAACAAGAGCCCATTAACAAGTAAGCATGAACCTGATGGATAATTTTATCATTTTTATACACATTCTGGGTCAGCAAGGAGGTCATGCATTTTAGTTAAGGAACTACAAATTTGTTTAACAAGAGCCTATTAACAAGTAACCTTGAACCTAACAGATAATGACCAATAATGACCTATTTAACAATATAGCTGGCAATACCCTTGGTAGGCATTGAGCATTTTCTCAGAGAAGATTCAGTATAAACTGATGACCTAAAAATATTCCTACTCAACAGTTCATGTGGCAATACTGGAAAAACTTATAAGCTAGACAATGAACATGTTAAATTATCAAATTGAGTTACCTGAAGTAATCGAGAGAACCAAGTATTGTCTAGATGTACACTTTGCTGTAACTGGCTGTTTTTAGGTAATGGAAATATTTTGATTTTATGTATGGTCAATCTATAGTAAATTCTCTATATTAGATTTGATCACCAAATTTCACAGGAAGTTCTTCAGATATCTTTAACTTTGCTTTCAAGATACAGCAGTATTTCTCTTGGTATTTACTCTCCACTCATTCAGTTACTGTTTTTTTAAGCATCCCTTCAGCTATGGACAAGTTATAACATCTCTGAGTAGTTGAAATCTGCTTCTCACTTGCCCATCCATAGGAGCCTAAACTTTTCCATCTTTAATGTCGCCCAAGGCTGAGGTTTCTTTGATCTCTTAAGACCCAACCACTTACTTAGGAGACATGACCCTTGGTAACTAGCTGCTATCTATCATTTTGGCACCAATCAGAACTTCCCCCTCCCCCAACTCCCCATCTTGCTTTCAATTACAGCAATTTTCTTGCAAATCCTCATATTTACCAAGGGCTTTCCAGCTCTCATGTCTTTGAAAATGTTATCTGCTCTGCCTGAAACCATTCCCTCCCCTCTCACTTACACACTTAATCAGCAAATGTCTAGTAATCTTCCAAATCTCTGGTCAAGTACTACTTCATTAGAAAACTCTCCATGACCCTAAAGTGGGTCACTTATCTCTAATACATGTTCTCAGAACACCACCCCTTCTTCTCTGCCATGATAATCACTTTTGAAATGTTAAATTTACTTCTGCAATAAGTTAATGAATATCTATCTCCCTGATTAGACTAAAAACATTGTATATCCAGGATTACCATTTTATCTGAATGAAAACACACTGTTACTGGCACATATTAGGTTTTCCATGAATGTGTAATGAATGAAACAAATAACATAATGTTTGATATCTACTATTACTAAATTTTGATACAAAGCTTTAGGCTACACATAGTGAAAATCTGTCCCACGTGACTAGTATGGTTCAGATAGAGGGCTATCTCCCCAAAGTCAGGTATGGACAGTTTTGTGTCAATGCAGTGCTCAGAGCTGAGGTTTGGGGTGGGATCATGAAGGCTGTGACCTATTCAGTAGATTAATCCATTGGTGGACTCAGGTCTAATGTCATTATAAGGAGGTGATGGTAGCCAACCGATGGGACCCATTGGAGGACGTAGATCACTGGGTGTATTTTGAAGGCTGTAGCTTTTCGGCATCCACTTCTCTCTCTGTCTCCTGGTCATCACCAGATGAGTAGCTTTGTTTTGCCATAAATGCTCTCCTTTTATGCTCTGATTTATTGTAACCTAAAGGCAAAGGGACAAGTCTACTACTTGCTGAAACCATGAACTGAAATAAACAGTTTCTCCTTTAAACAGGTTACCTAAGGGATTCTGTCATAGCAAGAAGATGGGCTTAGTGTAATAGCATTTCAAAGGTCCTTGGGCAGTCTCCATGATGATAATTCTCTCATTCTTCTGAGATTAAATTCAAAATTTACAATTTTGTGGTACATTTTTATTTTGTAAGCTTCTTGCTAATTTATCCTAAGCAGACATCAATGGGAAGGTTGGAAGCCAGTTTTGAAGCTCTTGAAGCCTCAGGATATTTTAGAAAATGCAGTTACTATTTCACAGCTTATGCACTGAATATCCAAGCATCAGGTTCTGTGTTTTATGTTATTATTAAACAATGGGCTCAGGCAATGATGGAATTTATACAAGACTGGAGTCAGAAATGTTTCGGTATTCCTTCTTGCTGTACAGCTTCTGACTGTTCAGTTTTCATTAAAATGATTGGTTGGTGTGCCTTCAAACTGTGCAAAACAAGTCTCCTTCAGCTTCAGCTATCTACCTATAGTGGATCTTTTTGTTGTCCCAGAATCTCCAAAGCAGTTCTTTCTTTAGTCTAATACTTGTTTTTAAATACATATATGCATGCGTGTTCATCTATATGTATGTGTCCATATGTATGCTTGAGGAGTCTAGGAGAATGTGTTGGAGAACCTGGAGCTGGAGTCATGGGTGACTGCGAGCTGGCTGACTCACAGAGATTTTGGGAACAGAGCTCAGGTTCCTTTCAAGGGTAGCAAGTGCTTTCAATTGTTGAGCCATCTCCCCAGCCCATGATTCTCTTTTAAACAACATTTACTTTGTTTTTTAATATGTGTGTCAGTGAGGGCATGTGTGTGTACCTGTAGAGGCTAGAAAAATAGTGGTGGATATCCTGAAGCTAGAGTTTCAGGTGGTTATGAGCCAACAGATGTGGGTGCAGTGAATTGAACCCCAAGTCTTCTGCAAGAGCAATATGTATTCTTATCCACCAAACCATCTCTCAGCCTCCAAGCTGATACTCTTAAAGAAGATGATTATAATTTTTGTATAACAAACAAAATATTTCTACATAATTAGTTCATAGTCATCATGGTGGTTTGAACAACAATGTCTCTCATAGGCTTGGTCCCTAGTTGGTGGTAATGTTTGGGAAGAATTAGGAGTTTTGGCTTTTTGTAGAAGGTGTGTCGCTTGGGGTTGGGTTTAGGTTTCAAAAGTCCAGACCTTTTTCAGCTAGCTGTCTCTCTGCCTAGTGCTTGTAGATCAAGATGCAAATTTGCAGCTACTGCTCCAGCACCATGTCTACCTTTCTGCTGTCATACTTCCTGCTGTGATGGTCATGAACTCACTCTCTGAAACTGTAAGCCTCAATAAACCATCTCTTCTATAAGTTACCTTGGTCGTAGTATCTCAGCACAGAAATAGAAGAGTAACTAAGACAGTTATCTCATTGCTTATAAGTATTAACAACTTAAAAGAATATCAATAAGTGTTTCATAAGTGTTACTCCATGAACAGATAACTATATTCTGCCTTACAGCTGATTATAAAAATACAAATCAAGTAACAATGCAATGATATTTTAATAAGACTTATGAATATGTAAATGCTTGAAATAACTCAGAGGCAGGGAGGCAGAGAAATAGGTGTTTTCACCAACTATTGAAAGGGGAAGAACACGGATAATTGATGAATGTCTGAAATGAGCTGAGTCTGAATCTACAGTAATTCATTTAGTTAATATTTCATAGTCACAATCCCTATATCTTCATTATGGCATCAATACCACAAAATGTCTATTGTCATCAACAGTACTCATAACTGTTTTAGACAATGTGAGAAAACTAGACTAAAATGTATCACTATTAGATACAAAGATTTTTGATATATTTCACTCTCATATAATAATTTTATACCAATAAAATCAGGAAAAAATAATTTATTAAGTTAGTAAAGGCTTAATAAGATAAATATGTAGTTAAGTTCAATGTATAATAAACAAAAAGTCAATTTTCTTACATTGTAGAGATATTTGGAAATATAATACAAAGCAATACGATCCCTAAAAGTATCAGAATCTAACTTCCACATAAAAAGAGTATAAGAAAGTCCTTCTGGACATACTGCTATACCTAAAGATCAATGCCTTGTTCAACCTCATCAAAACTTCTTTAAGTATATAGCAGTTAACACAGAGTCCCCCAGCTAGAGAACGTGCACAGAATGAGAGACATTGGAGCACAGAGTCCTAAGTAGGATGTTATCATCACACCCTTTCCCTCAAGGATCAGAGATCTATGCAGAAGAAGTGGCAGAGATATTGTAAGAGCCAGAGGTTGTAGATGACTCCAGTGAAATAGTGCCTTCCAGACCTAATAAGTATGATGGACATATGAACTCAGGGACTGTGACAGCATAAACAAGATCTGCACAGATTCAAGCTAGATGAGGTTTCAGAACTGAGAGAATTTGACAGGAGTACCACCCCTCACCAATAAGCTATCTGCAATTGATATCTACTGGCAAAGGTGAAATCAGTTTTCTCCAACAGAGTTTTACTGGGCATACTAATCAGATTCCAGAACAGGCCCCATGCCGAAAGAGATTAGCCCACATGAAACAAACTCCACATTTTCTTCTTTCCTTCTTTATTTCTTTATTCTTTCCATTTCTTTGTCTTCTCTCTCCCTCCCCCTCCTTTCCTCCCTCCCTGCCTGCCTCCCTCCTTTTTGTGAATTTTTGCTTTGCCTATTCGTTTTGCTTTGTGTTTTGGTGTGTTTATTAGAAAGAGAGAGAGAGAGAGAGAGAGAGAGAGAGAGAGAGAGAGAGAGAGAGAGAAAACCAAATATAAAGTTGGATAGGGAGGAGGATCTGGGAGTTGAGAGAGGGAAATAAAAACAAAAACAAAGATGTAAAACAAAGTATGGCACAGTCTTTTTAACGAATAGAATGATGAATGTGCAGAATACAGATGAAATTCTCTCAGGGCACTGTGTAGGGGTCTGTTGTACATTACAACCAGTTCAGCCCTGCTTCTTCTTTACTCACAACTGCCTCTGTCATAGACTTTGACAAGCTTCATCCACATGCAAATTGTTTGCATCTCATTTCAGCCCACACTGGATACGTCCAAACTTCCTGTCACAAGGCATTCACTGCTGGATTCATTTTATATGTCCTCCCTCTGGAATCTCACAGGCCAAAGGACAAGCTAGAGACCCACTCTTGTGTTCTTAAATATTTTGAGTTTTTATTATTGTCTTTTAAAAAATCATTCATATTTATAATTGATAAAAGTGTAGAGCATGTATAGCATCACATGCATTACAAATCCAATATTGGGGTGTGAATAAATAAAATGTCTGGCTAGGTAGATGGGAACATGAGACGAGAGACTATGGAGCTGCTTGGAAAGAAGGAAAGTACAGGAACACAAGACTGGCAAGGGTCAGTGAGGAAGTTAAACTCTAGACACACTGGCTTTGAACCATCTCCATGGGGATGGTGCTGAAGCAGTCTGAAAGTCATCACTCTTCTTACCAGCCTTACACAGAGACCAAGCACTTCACTCATGAAGAGGCTACTCACTCACCCAACCATCTGTTTGTAAAGACTGAATAAAAATGAAAGACTGAGGATTATTCTATTTTAAAAATTCTGACTGTAGGGTAACAAGTATACAATTCTCGGGTAATATTGTCATTTAGCGTAGGGTCCAAAGCTATTAGAATTATGTGGCATAATTACAGTGATAGGGTTTGAGGAGCCAAGAGAGGACCACTCAGTTTGATGTTCATGCAGCAGACTCTTTTACTCCACTCTCCAGATCTTGTCATCCTCTGTGCCACCAAAGTTTGACAATCACTGGTTTACATCCTGATTAAAATTATTTATTTTTAAAAGAACTCTCTCAGGATGTTTACACTCAGATTTCTCTGAATAGATAATTGAAGTGCTTTCAAGTACCAAATAAAAACTGAGCTATGGAGCCTTTTCTCACCAACTACTCTTCGTGTACTCACTGTCTTGTAGAATATGAATATTTTCCCCATCAGAATCATGGGGCAGATAATATATAAATGTCCCCTCTGCCAGCCTTTCCATTATCATGTCTCATTGCAGGCTAAACTAAAATTGTTTCCTCTCTGTCTCCTCAATACCACACTGCATCAGTTGTCAAAATAACATTCCTCAGCATGAAAATTCATGTTGACATGCCTAAATGCTTGGCACATGTTAAACATGTGAGGAAAACACAGTGCTTACAAAACGATGGTAAGAGCCAAGTGTGTCTTTAGTTATTCCTTCTCTCCAACCCAATAATTCCGGCAGCCTCCGCTAAGATAGCCAGTGAGCATTAAAGTAGACTTTCTTCACTTTATCAATGTGGTTCCCAGAACATTATCTGATAAACTAATTTAAAATAACATGAAAATGTGATGCTCTTGATACACTATACAGCTAATGTGCATTTATGGTATTCCAAAATATCTCTCTCTCTCTCTCTCTCTCTCTCTCTCTCTCTCTCTCTCTCACACACACACACACACACACACACACACTAGCCATGCACGTCAGATGGCTAAGTAGTCTGTCAACATGGAGGAGAGTAATTTTCAAATCCCTATGCTCAGACTAGTTAGATGGCTACCTGATTCAGCCAATAAGTCCATAACTGTCTAGGGGTAACGTTTGATTTATAGAAAAAAAATGACAAGATACAACAGCAAGTTGTTATTTTCTTCAAGGAGAAAATGAATTTGTGCATACCTAGATGTACAGTTCAGACTAACTAGGGTTTTATCCTTCTTTGTCTGCCTATCTTTTCTCATTATCTTCAGCCCTGATTCTGATGTCACTAGTCTCACTGAGAACCAGACACTGGACATTTGAAGCATAGGTACCAAACAGTATCTATGAGCATGATTCATCAGGATTGCAACAATGCTGACCCAGTACGTGTCACATGCTCCACAGTTTGGCCACCTCTGTTTCACCAAACTTCCTAAGGACTACAAATACAATGTCACAGTTGCCAATTGTGAAAGTCAGGACATAGATTTAGTTGCACTTTTTGTTTAAAACAGATCACTCTTTAAATAGATTCTGCACTTCATTGGTTAAACATATAAACAAACTTATGGTTCCTTGTACAGAGGGCATCAAGGAACAGGAGATGCCTTTGACACTGTGACCATTTAAAGGTAATGAGTGAGGAATAAGAGAACAACAGAACTTACTGACTCAAATCTCGATTAAGTTTACCTAGTCAGTTTAATTTTCCAGGAGAAAGGTAATGGGTTAAACCCCACAAATCAAGAGCTTAGAAATGTGTGTTCTGGTCCTCCACTGGTATTCTACTTTCAACAGCCTCTGGGAAGGAGGCACCTGATTTCTCACTACTAAGTCAACAGGATGTCTCACTCTCCCATCTCCAGTTCTCTTGAAGAGACAGCAAGTGAACACTCCCTTATCCATCTCTCTGCATGCAATAGACACAGCTTTCTACATAAAGTCACAAGACCTAGGCATGGAAGAAAGAAAAAGGGAGAGGCGGCATGTTCCTTTTCTCTAGATCGAAGCTCATGCTTTATTCCAACTTTAACACAACCGAAGCTGCTGCTGTTATTCTTTGATTATCATGTGGCCAAGAAATGAATCATTAGACTCTCCAGCATGCTTCTAAATGAGATGAAATAAGGTAAATTCATCTCATCCATCTTATGCTTTAGATTCACCAACCTATTGCACTTTTAGAAAGGTAACAAAGCACAAACCTCAGTTTCCCAGTTCTCTGACAGGATCTATTCAAAATGTAACAATAGCTACAAGCTAGGGTTCTAACCTACACTGAGCTTTGCAGTGATGCAAAAAAATGGATCTCCCTGTTACTAAGGCCACTGCCAAACGGAATTGCTTGGTGCCTGCAAAGAATAATCCCTCTGAAATGTCACGGAAGTCACATATGTACAGGACCGGAGCAGAAGATGAAACTGTTTACTCCAAGCAAATGTTTTCACTTTGTCTACAGCGACAGTTTCTGTGAGATAAGACTCTGAACTAAAAGAGCTCAGGCCAAGGTTAGCGGCCATGTAATAAAATGTCAGGCTGAAAAAAGGAAGAGAGAATCATTGCGAAGCTTAATTTGAACTTTGATTCTATAAATCACTCACTAAACTCAACAACCTCTTTACATCTTAGAAAAAGCAAAGAACAGAGAATCTTCTACAACTGAAATATGAAATGAGAGCACAAAGAGTATTGTATCTTATGTCTCCAACAATACTTTCTTCTACCTAACTTGCTGAAATTTCTACTTCTCATATCCAGCCCCAGCCTCCTACCAAACACCTAAAGGTAATCATCCACACAACTTATTCCTTATGCCTTTTGCTTGCTTGCTTCCTTTCTTTCTTTCTTTCTTTCTTTCTTTCTTTCTTTCTTTCTTTCTTTTTCGGATTATTTAGTTGATCGAAATTCATAGCTGGTAGGGACATTTAGAAACTTCTAATAGAGCAAAATACCGATAGCCTCCCTGATTATGGTTATCAACTGCACGTTTCTACCATGGATCTGACTTTGTTGGTATCAGGAACCTACGGCTCCCCGGACCTAGTGATGTCACCCACAGGCAACAGGGAGCCGCGAATCTGTTGCCATGGCAATCACCATACATTCCCAGAATCCACTTGGCTCACCTCCCACCTTTACCTGTGAGCAGCTCGTTACAACCCAAATAAAAGGCAGACCCTCCTAACCTCCGCCCTCTTTTCCCCCTTCGTCTTCATTGCCATCTTTTGCCCCCCCCCCAAATAAATCTCCCACGTGGAACTGTATTGGCCTGGTGTAGTCTGTCTGGACACGAGCAGCGATTTTAACACAACAGACTTAATTCAGCAAATGGCCTGACGACTGAATGAATTAATGAGCAATTTTCTTTAGATTGAAATAGTCAAGAGTTTCTCTCCAAGGTTCTTGCAAAAAAAAAATGTTAGTTGAAATAAAAGGTTATCTGGAGTTTTCTCATTTTTGCTTGGAAATGAGAAAAGAGGTATCGTATCTTAACAACTCAAGAAAGCAGAAACTGTAATACAATCACAAGAGGATTGTCTTTGTCACTACCAATTTTAAAACCAGCAAAGCCTTAATTTTAATCATTGGGTATTGATCAGGTAGTTAATTATTTGAGCTTCATCAACTCATCTGCACACCGGGATAAACAGTGTTCAGGTGATGAATGGTACCTGCATGTGTAAGAACAAATACAAATTAAAATAAGATGGTAAATGCTTTCTATTCCAAACAGGAAAAGCATTTCTTCTCTCTACCCTTTTCTTTAGAGTATATTAGGAAGCTGCAACCATGATAGCTTCGTTTTTATTTAAAATATACACTTTTGTAGTTGAAAACTAGAGAGGCCTTGTGCCAGCTCTATCACCTAGGGTTGTCCTCAGCAGGGACTTTAGTATCATCTCTTTGTACGATGAGCATCAAAAGTTTCTCATTCCCATATTTCAGTTTCTATGGGGCACTAGGAGCCTGACTTCTGAAGGTGCCTTGTTCCAGTTTCAGCATTATTCCTGTCTACATAAAGGCATGAGAAATTGTTTTCTCCTGAGTAAAAACAATTTGCTAACATAAATGGCCAACCTAGTTATCCGGGAAGTCAGGAGGAACCACATGGGGCAAATGGTCTTGTCTAGTCAGCCCTCTTACTAGAGGAATGCTTAGAACTTATCTTGAGACATACATATAAATGGCTGTACCTTCTTGGCTACAGAAAAGTAGTGTGTGTGTGTGTTGTTTATGATGATGATGATGATGATGATGATGATGATGATGTAATCTTTTAGCAAACTGATCCTGATGCCTACTACATTTTATTTAATGCTTGCTCAATAAACACATTTGTTCTTTAATACCTTTATGGTATTAAAAAGAAAACAGATTTTGCTTTTAATTCCCCTAAATATATGGAAAGAGTGGTGAGTAAATCCTACAAGAAGTATACATCTGTGGTCAGTTGGGGGTTCAAAATGGAGTAAAATAACATATCTGAGCAACTGATTTGACTGTTGTGCCTTTTTGAGTCATTTATGACTGACTCTTCAAAATGATAGGCACATATTAAACACTCACTAATATCTCCTGATAGACATGCCACTACTCCTAAATTTTCTGGCTTTTGTTTTAATTTGGTGTAATTGAATAATTATGATTCTCTATTACTTCTTAATGGGGGTGATAAAATAGCTCATAAAATGGGCACAGAAGGGTTGGGCTTATGTCTTAGGTTGTTTTCTGCAGCAGTAGCTGAATACCATTTAATTTATAAAGAACATGGATTTATTTCTGACAGTTCTGGAAACTGAGACTGCCAATGTCCAGGGGCACCTGGAAAGGGCTTTCTTGCTGGATCATTTAGGGAGAGATGGATGAAGTTTTTCTTCTAACCAGTGTCTGCCCTATAGCAGAAGTATTATGATCCAATCACCTCAAAGGTCCTTAAGTCCCTCAGTATGACTGGAGTAGGGATTAAGTGTCTACCACATCAACTTTGGAGGATGTATTCAAACACAGAAATTCAGTTTTATTGTACTTTAGGGGCATTTGAACATGAATATCTTTAGGTTTATAACAAAATATGTGTCATGTCCTGTCTGTAGTCAAGACATCATGAAACATTGCAGATTAGATTTGTGTCAGATAATCAGCATTTTATTTTATTTTATTTGGCTTTTCAAGACAGGGTTTCTTTATGGATCTCTGGCTCTGTAGACCAGGCTGGCCTTAAACTCAGAGATCTGCCTGCCTCTGCCCCCTGAGTGCTGACATGCACCGCCTCTGTCAGGCCAGGTACTCAGCACTTCCAAAGCATCAGTCTACCTAATTTTCTCACCCACTGAGCGTAGTTCATATAATTTCAGTTTTACAGGTGATCTGTAGAAGCAGAGATCTTTTATTGCATAAGGTCATAAGATCTGTCAACTATTAGGTGAGAATTCCTCCGTAGGCATTTGTCCTGAGCCAATCAATGACTTTAACAATTCCAAAGGAGTTGTTACAAATAAAAATCCTTAAGTTTGTTATCCCACTAAGAAATGCACATTTTGTTCTTAAAAGATCTACTTTTTCTATGTCATATGCTGTTTCTACTAAAGAAACAGACATAGAATTCTTTTTCAGTATGCTCCGATATTCTAGAACTATTAACATAGATATTAAATCCTCAGGTATTAATTTATTACCTCTGCATTTGCATTTTTTTCCTGCGCTAGCAGCAAAGAGGGATGAACAAAGCCAAAGAAATAACTAGGCCTTGTAAGTGGATGACATGCCACCCATATATACAATTTTTATATAGCCTTTGGGATCCCACATTGGCTTAGATCAACAGGGTGATCACCTGTCTAGTGTGGCTAAAATCTATTATTTCATTCATAATGTTCCATAAAACAAAATAATTATCCACATAGATGATGCTTTCTTCCAACAATCCTTTTACCAAAGCTTGCACAGATACTCCATTCTCAGATTGGTTGGGTAGAGAGGAAAGAAGAATGGAGAGATGAGAACATGCTGATGTTCATTATCGCTACTGTCAGCCAGGACACACTGAGAACTGCCACCACAGTGACTAGGGACAGGGGAAAAACTCTAACAAAGGATACAAAGGGGTAATAATCTTTTCTCTGAGGAAGAAAAAGCTAAATTCATGTGGGGACTTTAAAGCTCAGCTCTGTAGCACACATGAATTTAGAGAGCAAATGTATGGTTCCTGAAAGGTACAGAAAATCCAAGGTTGAAAACACTGCAAAGCTAGTGAATTCCCTGGGGCTTCTCGCTCAGCAAGATCTGGGGTTGTTCTGGAATGGAGTTCACAAACTGGGCTATGGGAGTTTTCACAGGAAAAACAAGGCCTACTAAAGAAAACTTGACATCTGATTTCCATTCTCATTCCTAGCCTTCGTCTGCCCTCCCTCCCCCACACCTGGTCATTCATCATCCCCATAGACCTCTCACCCCCTCTCCTATCCAGTTCCCCCTCTCCATCCACCTCTGATATCTAATTTACTTCCCCTTCTGAGAAAGATTCGATCATCTTCTGTTGCACTCTCTTTGTTATTTGGCTTCTTTGGGTCTGTGGATTGTAGTGTAGTTATCCTGTACTTTATGGCTAATGTCTACTTATAAGTGAATACATACCATATGTGTTTTTCTAGCTCTGGGTTACCTCACTCATGATAATATTCTCAAGTTCCATATATTTGCCTGCAAATTTCATGATGTCTTTGTTTTTAATAGCAGAATAGTATTCCATTGTGTAGATGTACCATATTTTCTTTATTCTTCAGTTGAGGGACATCTAGATCATTTCCAGTTTTTGGCTATTCTGAAGAAAGTTGCTATGAACATAGTTGAGCAAGTGTCCCTGAGCTATAGTGAGTATATCTTTTGGGTATATGCTCAGCATGGTATCGGTTGGTCTGGAGTTAGGACTATTTCCCATTTTCTGAGAAACCACCAAGTTGATTTCTAAAGTGGTTGTACAAATTTTCACTCTCATCAGCAACGGAGGAGTGTTCCCTTTGCTCCACATCCTCACCAGCATGTGCTGTCACATGAGTTTTTGATCTTAGCCTTTTGGATGGGTGTAAGATGGAATCTCAGGCATTTTGATTTGCATTTTCCTGATGACTAAGGACATTGGATATTTCTTTAAGTACTTCTCAGCCATTAGAGATTCCTCTGTTGAGAATTCTATGTTTAGCTTTGCACCCCAATTTTAATTGGGTTATTTGGTTTGTTGATGTCTAATCTCTGGGACTAGCTGGAGACCTGGGATGGGAAAGGTTACGTGGAGTCTATGGGGGTGACCCTAGCTGAAATTCCTACAAGTGGGGGATATAGACGTACCACATTTTCTTTATCCATTCTTCAGTTGAGGGACATCTAGATTGTTTACAGTTTTTTACTATTCTGAAGAAAGCTGCTATGAACATAGCTGAGCAATCGTCCCTGTGGTATAGTGGGTAATATTTTGGGTATATGCTCAGTTCTGGTATTGGTGGGTCTTGAGTTAGAACTATTTCCAATTTTCTGAGAAACCACCAAATTGTAGCCAGGCAGAACTTCCAATAGAAGGAGGGAGACATCAACAGACCCACAAAACCTTCAATCAGAAATGTATCCTGCCTACAAGAAGCACAGAGATAAAGACAGAGCAGAGACTAAGGGAATGGTTAACCAATGACTGGCCCAACTTGAGACCCATCCCATAAAAGAGAGCCAACCACTGACATTATTAATGATACTCTGCTACTTGCAGACAGGAACAGAATAACCATCTCCTGAGAGGCTTCATTCAGCAGCATATGGAAACAGATGCAGAGATCCACAGGCAAACATCAGGTGGAGCTCCAGGAGTCTTGTCAAAGAGTGGGGGGATAGAGTTGAGAGAGCTGGGAGAGTTGAGGACACTCCAGAGTCAACTAACCTGGGCCCATGGAGACTCACAGAGACTGAACCACCAACCAAAGAACATGCAGGGGCAAGACCTAGGCCCCCTACACATTTGTAGCAGATGTGCAGCTTGGTCTTCATATGGATTCCCTAAAAATTGGAGTGGGGGCTGTCTCTGGTTCTGTTGCCTGCCACTGGATCCCTTTCCCCTACCTGGAGTGCCTGGTTGGCTCTCAGTGGGAAAGAATGTGCTAAGTCCTGTTGGGACTAAATGTTCTAGGGTGAGGTGGTACTCAAGATGGGTTTCCCCTCTTCTCAGGAAGAGGGAATGTGGTAACTACAGGAGGGATTTGTAAGGTCAGGACTGAGAGGAGAAGAGGGAAGGGGCTTTTATTGGGATGTAAAGTGAATAAAAAATAATTTATGGGAAAAAGAAATGAAAAGCTATTTTTGAAAGAATAGAGGCAGTTGTGCTAATAAAAACTGAAGAAACCAATTCAGAATGAGGCACATAAGGAATTGTCTGGGTTTTAGAATCCAAGATGGAAGCAGTGGATAAACACCAAGGCACTAAAATAGTGCTTTGTTAGGAAGACTCCTATGGGTGTTGAAGCATTTGAGGGAAAGCCAGATGCTCCTGTAAGGGACTGCTGGGTGTTGGTGTACATCTGTGGACCACGAGGGACACTGGAGTTCAGCAGTCAGCAAGGTTTCACTGAGAAGAGGCAATCTGAATGACACTTAGCATATATCTACACCTACACATACACACTTAAATAAAAACCACTGAGTGAAGGGACTGATTAAGGGGTCATTAAATTGGCTAGGAAACCTTTCTTCTAAAATTAAGCAACTAAAAACAAGCACTTTTTATTTTGTTGTTTGAAACGCAAAAAAAAAAAAAAAGTTACTTGGAGCTACTCACTTAACAAACAAAGCAAATGGACTCAGAAAAAAAATTTCAAAAATGATTTTATACAGCATGCTAATAAGCACAGTACACACACACACACACACACACATTTGAAAAGTGTTAGCTTCTATTTTATTTTGCATACATTTAAAACTTTACATTTGAAATATTTCTGTGAAGCTCCTGTGCAAGTAGCAGGACAAGGAAGGAGAAACAGAGAAGCTAGTCATGGAACACAGAAAAGTGCATGAAAAATGCCCTTCTGCCTGGCCTCTGGAGGGCATCGCACACATGGGATGAGAGCAAGGACTGAGGGTCTGTTGGCCCTGAAGAGGTAGGCACAGTATGCACATAGACATCAATTATAAAATAATGATTTTTTTTTTTTTGCGGGACAAAAGTGATAAGGTTATTTGTTTTTAACATGACCATATATGTATGTATGTATATACATACATATATATATATCATAATGCTAAAGTATATTAACTGATATTGTCTTGTCTAAAAATAAAATTTGAAGCAGTTTAAATTTTCTCATAAACTGTGTCATTTCAGAGCCATTGCTTTCGAATGTCAAGATTTTTTTTTTTTACCATCTTGGAAGAAATCTGAGTGACTGATAGAGTAAACAATAGTATTTTATGCCAGGCTACATGTGTTTAAGCTTATTTGTTTGTTATTGCTACTTATTTAAAATGTGTGTATGCATGTTTGTGTGTGCAGAGAGAGAGAGAGAAAGAGAGAGAGAGAGAGAGAGAGAGAGAGAGAGAGAGAGAGAGAGAAAGAGAGAGAATATACATGTGTGAACTCATGTTTGGAGGCCAGACATCAACTTCAAGTGTCAGGAGCTAGCCACCTTGTACCTTGCTTTTTAAGACAATGTCTCCTCATTTTCCTGGAGTTTGTCAGATAGGCTAGGCTGGCTGGCCAGTAAGCCATGCACCAAGGGTCTGTTTGTCTCTGCTCCCAAACACTGATGCTGTTTAACATGAGTGCTAGAGTTCACACATAGTTATCTAGATTGTGTGGCAAACACTTTACTGACTGAACTATCTCTGAAGTGTCAGCCACTCTATCCTGTAGATTTCTAGTGGATGATTTGAAATTCTAGAACAGATACTTCCAGGAAAAATCACATGAGAATAAATCAGTGCTTTTTAAAACAACAGAAACATGGACTCTCACATAATGACAGATATTTTGTCCACATATGCCAGCTTGTTGATGAATATAAAAAAAAAAATCAAGATTCACCAATAGCTTATGTATTGAGATTAAGACATAAATATGCAATTGGAAAATGTCTCACAAACTCTGTAACCTTTCAGCTTTGTTTGGCATTGATTTTTGAAAGTTTATGATTGTTAGCAAGGTACAGTCATAGATTGCACTGAATCCATATTGTTTTCATAATCATCTCATTATTTACATGTTCATTGGGTTTTCAATAAATTGCCATTCCTGAATCCCTGGAATCCAAACAAAGGTAAGTCCATGTGCATGTGTGCACACACATTTACATATACATATATATATATACAAAAATATACAAATATACATATATACAAATATACTTCTGCACACACATATATACACACATGTATGCATGTACACACACACACACTTACATATACATGTATGCATATACCCACATATACCTGCACATACATACATACACACATGCATACAAGTATAGACACACATATGTACGCACACAGTTACATATACATACATATATACCTATACACACAAAAATATGTACACACATTTACATATACATATATATTCATTTACCCACATACATTTATATACACATACACACATGTAGACATGTACATACACAAACACACACATTTACATATATGTAGATATATGAATATACCCACATACATCTGCACACATACATATACACATGCACACATACAGAAACATGCACATATACAAACACACATGAAGTTCATGGTAAAAGATTAAAAACAGCAAATGCAATAATGTCCAAAGAAAGGCCAACAGGATGAAAACATATACCTCATAATACCTTTGCTTTTTGATAGGCTTTACATAAGAAGGTAGATTTTGGTATGTGTTATTGTTGCTACCTCTAAAGATATCCTGATACTTCTTTCCTGGGAAACCTGCCTGAATAACACCTTAGCAATCAAACTTTGAAAACTTTGGGGTATATCAAGAGTTAACACTCTTGGGAAAACTTCTGAAGGCTTAATGATTCTCAGATCTTAATTTTTATTTCTAGAATTTTTATCCAAAATTTACTCTTTTTTTTTTTTGTGGTGTAGATAGTCTAGGACATATAGTAAAAGGTATTTTTCCTTCTGTATAGGAGGTCCCCAAGACCACTCTCATCTTTGGTGATTCATGAGGAGCTCTCAAAGGACTCCCTGTAGTGTTATAATCATTTATTGAGGCAAGATGATTAAAAAACAAAAATCAATAAAGAGCAAAGATATGAAGAATGAAATCTAGGGGGAAAGCAGGTGAAGCTTTCAGGAGTGTTGCCTTATGGGATCACACAGAGCTTGGTTTCAGGACACTGAATTTTGACAAGTGAAAAATGTTTATCAGCAAAGCTCACTAGCGCCTCAGCGTCCATATATAAATACTTATATATGTTTCTTTTCTTTACTGAGCATGATTTTCATAAGCACTCTCTACCTCTGCCAAGTTTTCTGGTTGTCAGAAGCTAAGAGGGCATTCAATATAAACCATAGTTTTCAGAGACATAGTATGCACAGGAATCTACTTTTATTAGATAGTAAATTGTTGGCACCATTTGGGAATCTAAGTTTCCAAATATCAGCCAAGACCAAACTCAAAGAATGCCTTTTTCAGGATAGCAGATGCAGACCTCATACTAATTCTTTTATGCACATTCCCTTGGAAAGAGGATGAACAAATGTTTCTGCTCATGTTTTCTGTAAGAGCATAAGTCTGTGGGAACAAATTAAGCTAAACTTTCTTTGAGTGGGAAGGTCTTGAGTTTAAAGGAAACAAAGCGTCCATTGACAAAAATAACTTATTTCTACCCTGGACCAGAGTTGAGCATCAGTGTTAGAATGGTTCAGAAGAAGGAATGAGACACTTTTCTATGTAAATAAACACTATAGATAACATAGGAAAGTGGTCTGGCCAAGTCACACTACTATTTGAAGTTTTAAAAGATTTGAAAAAGTTACTTGGTGGTTTTTAATCAAAAACTATTCTTCTAAAACAAGATATATCGTTTATTTGTATTTATATGTGTGCTGGGTAGTTTTATGTCAAATTGATAAAAGCTAGAGTTATCTGAATGGAAGAAACCTCCTGGAGAAGATATCTCCATAAGATTCAGCTGTGGGGCATTTTCTTAATTATTGACTGATGACGGAGGGCCCAGCCCATTGTGAGTGGTGCCTACCTGTACTGGTGGTCCTGGGTTCTATGTAAAAGCAGGCTGAGCAAGCTGTGATGAGAAGGCCAGTAAGTAGCATTCCTCCATGGCCTCTGCATCAGTTCCTGCCTCCAGGTTTCTACTCTGAATTCCTGTCCTGACTGCCAGTGTGGAAGTGTAATTCAAATAATCCCTTTCTCCCCTGTAGTCATGTTTCTCTAGAGTAGTAGAATTTATAGAAGGAATTATCTATCTATCTATCTATCTATCTATTTATCTATCTATCAAGGATTTATTAGAATGACTTATAGGTTGTGGTCCAGCTAACCCAACAATGCCTGCCTATGAACCCAAGGCCAAGAATCAAGTAACTGTTCAGTCTGTGAGGTTGGATGTCTCAGATGGTCTTCAGAATATGCTAGAATCCTGAAGATTAGGATCTAATTGCAATGAATAAATGAAACTAAGTGAAAAACAAGAAGATGAAGAACTAAAACATTCTTTTTCCATGTCATTATAAAGTTTTCCAGCAGAAGGGGTATGGCCCAGGTTAGAGTGGGCCTTCTTACCCCACAAGATCTGGATTAAAGGTGTGTCTTTCCATCTCAAAGATCATTAGTAGAAGTGGATCTTCCTACTTCAATTAAGCAAAAATTCCTTACTGGCACCTTGTTTTGAGCATTAGTTAATTCTAGACATGGTGGACAACCAAGAATTGTCATGGCACTCCCGAAATTGCTTTTGGCTATGCTGTTTCTGCACAGCAATAGTTACCCTAATCAGAACAATGTGCTTATGTGCATGCCAGTATGCGAGTATGCTGTATGGATGTGAGTGGCTCTGGAGGCCAGAAGAGGCCAGATCCTCTGAAGCTGGGGTTCCAAGCGTGGTGAGCCATTAGACATGGGTGTTGTGAACCAAATTCAGTAAGAGCGGAACTTTATGTGCTCTAGCCACGAAGCCATCCTTTTG
The DNA here is from genome assembly GCA_019843965.1 of Rhynchomys soricoides. Taxonomy (NCBI): domain Eukaryota; kingdom Metazoa; phylum Chordata; class Mammalia; order Rodentia; family Muridae; genus Rhynchomys; species Rhynchomys soricoides. The sequence goes on from JADRCH010000167.1 coordinate 8,349,064, forward strand.
GCTTCACAAGTATCCTTTTAAAAATTTTAATTTATATACATTTTAATGAAAAAAGACAGAAAATAAATTTCTTTTCTTTTCTTCTTCTTCTTTTTTTGAGATTACAATTTTTTCACAATATTTATCTTTCTGGTTTCTCCCTACAAACATTCTCAATGTACCCCTTTTGCTCTCCTTCACATTCATGGCTTTCTTTCTTTCTTTCTTTTCTTTTTTCTTTTTTGGTTTTTACTAATTGTTACTGCATGCATACAAGTATATGTTTACACACATGTATCACATCAGTCACAAATTATTATTTTTTAAATTTTATTTAAAAATTACTACTACTACTACTATGACTACTATTTTACTTATTCACTTTATATGCTGCTCACTTCCTGCCTCCTTGTCACTCCCTCCCATGATCCTTTCTCCTTCCCCCCTCTCTTTCTCCTCTGAGCAGGTCCCAAAAGGACATGCATGATATATACTCACTTATAAGTGGATATTAGCCATAAAATATAGGATATCTATGTTACATTCCACAGACCCAAAGAAGCTAAACAAGAAGGAAGGCACAAATTATTCTTAACCATAGTTTACTGAAAAGTCCAGTAATTTTGAAAGTCATGAACCAACACTTTGATTTGTGAATGATTTGAATCAGACAGTGCTGTTATCTTTTTAATATTAAGAGCAAAGGTCAAATTCTTCCTTCAGTTATCAATCTAAAAATTGTTTGACCTTGTATTGTGGCATTACAGAGCTGCAATGGGGGAGGTTATGACCTTCCCTTCTTATGTGGAAGAAGGACTATCAGAGGAGTAGGGACCACTTCTCTGCCTAACCCTTCCCCTACACAAGCTTTGTGGATCTGCTCTTACCATACCGGCTTTGACCCATCAAAGGGAGAACTACAAGCAGAGACAGTGCAAGTAAATTGCCGTAGAATAACCTGAGTGTCTCAGTGACCCTTGGGAAATCTTCACAGAAGAAGCAAATACACCCTTTTTTGAGGAAATAGCCTATCTATGTTCTTCCTTTATTCTTGCTCAGTGTATTACATTGTGGAGAGTTTTAAATTGTATTTCTTTCCCCTTAACTGTGAAATATTTCAGGCAAGAACTTTGTCTCATTTCTACTAAATCTCTAGTAGCTTGCATGGTGTTTGACAGGTACTTGTATGAAAATGTGGTTCTGGTACAATGTAAACACAATTTAATGTCATAAATTGTGAATGAAGTAAAAAAAACAAACAAACAAATGACAAACCTGAATTCTGCTGTGATCTCATATTGATCAAAGAAAACATGAATATATATATATATATATATATATATATATATATAAAACATATGTAGAAAGAAAGAAAATCTTAAAAATATATCAGAAGATATTACTAAGAAGATGAATCCATGGTCTTTATAGCTGATCTATTTTCTTGTTTTCCTCTACATTTCTTAGTCAAGGTTCATAATGTAGTACAAAGTGTTTAAATAAACAAAACTCTAAATGGAGGAGACAGCATAGCTGGTTAAAGGGAAGAGCTTCAGGATGACCTCAACCATAACAGGAGAAAAGGTTGGAGGATATGTCCTCTTTAACTATCACACAATCACCAGTCTCTCGACAGTGGTCTCAGCAACTATTCCAGTGACTCATATGCTAAAACATCGACACACAAGGAGAAATTTACAGAAGAACTGGCTTGTTGGAATATGATAGTGCTGAAGATACCACATACTTGGGGCAGAAAATTTAGAAGAACTAAGTTTTGCAGAGTTAGTTAGAACTTAGAAGAGTTGCAAGTGACCTGGAAGCCTCATCACTGAAGACTAGTTCTCATGGTATCAGAAGGAGCTCTACAAGCTCCAAAGGGAGAAGAACAACCGGCGGTCCTACATAGTTATGATGCATACAAACACAATGACCAGCATTACAAAGCATATTCAAAGGCACAATAGTGTGACTTATATCTTGGGAGCAAGCAACAGCTGTCTGATGAGGCTGAAGGCCCACTCCATAGGAGGGAATTAGTGTCTTGTACTGTAAAAATAGTTACTACCCATGGATGGTGACCCATGGATGGTGACCCATGGATGGAGACCCTTGAGTGGTGAGGTTTTGGGACCTAGAGGAGATTTATTAATACCACTTCCCTAAAACAAGTACAATTTCTAATTAGATTCTAAATACTTAACCTTATACCCACAGATAATTATAGTTCCCACCTCTCACTCCTCATCAAACAAACTGTTTTTTTCAGGTGGAGATCAGTACAGAACCAGAACTGTTCAAAATGCAAAAAAGAACTGACCATGGGGTACCCATTTCCAATTGATTCATACACAATACAATTCACACTGCTTATAGTGCTGTGAACAGAGTCATCTGAGACCGAGCCAAGAGCCTTGTGCCATCTACTACTAATGGGATAATTAATTAGGTTACAAATTCCACATTCTTTGCAGTCTTGACAATGTTCACAAAAATTTAGGAAGAGTGGTAAGGAGAAAGTAGCAATGTACGTTCTCAAATTATTATAGCCACATGGATGTGAAGGGTGATTCAACCTATATTCATTACATAATTATAGCAAATTAGATTTGAGTACTATTTTACCAATGTGCAGAAAATCAGTATTTGATAAAAAAAATAGAATAAATCTTTGAAATCAGTAGTTATACAATAAATGTTAATGAGTATAAGAAAATGTGTAAATAGCCAGGGGGAGGGAAAGAGAATCTGTGAGAAACATAAAAACTAGAAATAATTAAAGTTAAAAAGGACAAAACAGCATGCACCCAACAAATTTCTACAGATATACTATTTTTACAATGTATTTTGAATTCATTAAAATTCAAAATGTTCCTTGTAGAGCACACTTAAAGTTATTCGTAAAGGTTAAGCAGAAGAAATTGAGGCATTTCTGAAAAACACAGTTTTAATTAGTATCCAGAGTTTCAAAATACATGATTGCTTTGTCTGTCTCAAGTGTGAATTTGCCTTCAAAACAACAACAACAACAACAACAACAAAAACTTTATAAACCAATTGACTAATAGGCAGTGTTTTAAAATTCTATTTCATGGCATTTGGAATATAACCACTTAATATTAATGAAAAACTATTTAAAAGCTGTAAGACATAGAAAATTTCATGCATAGGAAATAGGTAAGATTCACTAAATGCAGGTCCTGCTTATCACTGAGTCTTGAGTTCAGGATGCGGTTTATGGCCTTGTTGCCCATCAATGCTTTAAAACATTTCACAAAACTGGAAATACACATTACAATCTTAGCTTATGTTAGCAAATATTATGTTTATTACATTTAGTGATGGATCTATAGCATATAGATTTTAATTTTATTTACAAAAATATACAATAGGGGGCTTGAAAGATGGCTCAGTAGTTAAGAGCACTTGCTGTTTTGGCAAAGGCCACAAGTTTGGTTCCCAGCGCCCACACCAGGAGGCTCATAATTGCATGTAGTTCCAGCTTGAGAGTATCTGATGCCCCTTTTTGGTCTCTGCAGGCCATGCACATGTACACACACACACACACACACACACACACACACACACTAAATCTATCTTTAAAAAGGGCCATTAACTAACGCTGAGAGCAGGAGAAATAGAATTCCTCAATGAAGAGCACACCAACCTGTTATGCAATATGAGGTGGTCAGCCCTAAAAAGATACATATGAATACCATTATATTAACTGAGCAGATTATATTAGAAATATATGTGTATATGCATATACATATGTACATGTAACAATAGTTAACGGAAAAGGGGCCATGAATTTGAAACAGAGCAAGAAGGAGCATTTAGGAATGTCTGCAGGGAGAAAAGAGAAAAGGAAATGGTGTAATTATATTATAATCTCAAAAATAAAAGAAAGAAATGAAAACAAATGTTAGTTTTTAATTATAGTGACATTTTGTCTATTTAAAAGTTCCTCATAAGATATCTTTAGTATACTGTTTCTCCTATAATTACAAGTGGAGGCACATATGTATGTAACTTTTTAATGCTTTTTATATACAATCTGTGACTCTGAGAATAGTGTCTGAGTTGTTTGATTCATCTTAAAAGATGCTAAGAAGATTCCATAGGTTTGGTTGACCAGACTTCAATGTTTAAAAGGATGAAATCCATCCTATCAATCTGGCTAGAGCAGTTTGGGATAAATTACAGAATCTTCTTTCTACATAAAGCATTTTTCTTCAACCCTATCCATTATTGATGTTCATACTGTTCTCATTTTCTGTTCACTTGATACCAAATTACTGGGTTTTCGGAAAGCAACAATAAACTAAGTACTTGTTTGAGCTTCTCAAGGCATTAAACAAAACAAAATGAAAAACAAAGCAGCTACAGCTTTGAAAATAAATGTTAAAGAGTGTCATAGTATCTCCACATAATTATGTTTATATACTGTTTCTTCTTTTATTTCCTCAATCAAAATGATATCCTCATATGTCCACTAGCTGTCATCTTCTCAATGGTATCTTCCTTATTTATCCCCCGAAAACGAAAACAGTACAAGTAATAGTAAGAATTGATGTAAGTGAAGACAGAAATAGAAAACTGTTAACCTAGAGTGATGGAAAAGAACACTAAGCCTCAAAAGACAACGAAGCTTTTCATTTTCAGAGGGCAGCCTTTTCCACATTTCCATCCCATTAAATGGACCAGATCTTATTTATGGCAGTTTGAATGAGACTGGTTCTCATAGGCTCATATGGTTGAATGTTTGGCCCAGAGTTGATGAAACTTTTTGGGAAGTGTTAGGAGGTGTGGTCTCGTTGGACAAGGTGAGTCACTGGGGTTGGGCTTTGAAGTTTCTGAAGCCCATGCCATTCCAGGTGTTTCTCTTTCTCTGCCTGCAACTTGCTGATCAATAAGCTCTTAGTTACTGCTTGAGGGAGCTGCCGTGTTTCCCACCATGATGGACTCACCCTTTGGCAGTATAAAAAAACTTCCAATTAAATCTTTTTTTTTTATAAGTTGCTTTGGTCATGGTGCTTTCACTACAGTAGAAAAGTAACTAAGATACTATTGGAATTTAAAGAAATCCGTGTCACAACTGTGATGGTTCTGATTCTTATAAAGAATAAGCCAATCTTTCAGACATCCAGTATGTAAGTCCTGTGGACACTGAAGTTAAAGTAAGTCACAAAGTTCTCAAGCAGACAAAAAACTTTGTTTTTGGAAGTGGCCTTTGAATTCTAAGGTGGGCTTTCCCCAGGTGGGCACATAAGCCAATATCATTTTCTCAATAGCAAAGGATTAGGATGTTGCAAGCTCAACTAAATGAACCACAATGCCCGCTTGTCAGTTGGCAGCCAGAAACCTAATGACCTATTTCCTTATTGGCACTTCTTTCTAAGGCAACATTCAGGTGTATGAATTAGTTTTGTTCTTCTCTCCCATGTTACATCCTAACTGTAAAACAAGGTAGAAACATCCCAACCTTCTGCACATTGTTTATTGACATGGTTTTCTTTACATTATTGTGTGATATCAATTGTGCAATACATGTATTAGGGATAATTCTTTCAATTTTATGGCTTGCTTTACGCTTTACTTTTTTAAAAAAATAATAATGAGCATAATGTGTTAATTTTAATAAGGTTGTCACTTTTTCTTTTATGGGTGATGTTTGTATGTGTTTACTATTTCAAGCAATCTCATATGGCATGGATATTCTCAGGTCTTTAAAATATGATTGTAGTTAATATTAACTTTACACTATATATAAATATATTTATTAGCTGAATCATTCTTTTAAAAACACTTTTTTACACTGATATAAATTGTTTCCAATTTTTCACCAATATAAACAATGCCATGAGGAACGTTCTTTACTAGATTTCTCTGCTTGTATCTTGAATCATTTAGTTATGGGCAGAATGTTATGGTTGATTAATTCAATCCAAGATATCTGCAACAAAACTGACCTTTAGCAATTTCACTTGCAGTGTGTGAGATGGCTAACTTCTAAGTTTAAACATTTGGTTATGTTTATTGAATTCATATTTCTTCTTTCATGAATCAACTTTGTCTTCTCTTATGAACCAATCTCATGCACAACTTTGAGTGAGATTCCCTGGGTGTTAACTCTTTGTCTTACACTTACATTGTCAGTTTTTTGCATAGATGTTCAGAATTTAGAGTTGTTATTGGTAGATTTTTTTTTCCTTTGATGAATATGAAGTGTCCTTCCTTATCTTTTTTGATAACTTTTGGTTGAAAGTCGATTTTATTGGATATTAGAATGGCCACTCCAGCCTGTTTCTTGGGACCATTTACCTGGAAAACTGTTTTCCAGCTTTTTACTCTGAGGTAGCGTCTGTCTTTGACACTAAGGTGCATTTCCTGTATGTAGTAAAATGCTGGTCCTGTTTATGTATCCAGTCTGTTAGTCTATGGCTTTTTATTGGGGAATTGAGTCCACTAATGTCAAGAGATACTAAGGAAAAGTGATTGTTGCTTCTTGTTATTTTTGTTGTTAGAGATGGAATTATGTGTGTATGGCTATCCTCTTTTGGGTTTGTTGAAAGAAGATTACTTTCTTGCTTTTGCTAGGGTATAGTTTCCCTCCTTGTGTTGGAGTTTTCCATCTATTATCCTTTGTAGAGTTGGATTTGTGGATAGATAGTGCATAAATTTGGTTTTGTCATGAAATATCTTGTTTTCTTCGTCTATGGTAATTGAGAGTTTTTCTGGGTATAGTAGCCTGGGTTGGCATTTGTGTTCTCTTAGGGTCTATATGAGATCATTCCAGGATCTTCTGGCTTTTAGAGGTTCTGGTGAGAAGTCTGGTATAATACTGATCAGTCTGCCTTTGTATGTTTCTTAATCTTTTCCCCTTATTGCTTTTAATATTCTTTCTTTGCTTTGTGCATTTGGTGTTTTGATTATTATGTGATGGGAGGAATTTCTTTTATGGTTCAGTCTATTTGGCATTCTGTAGGCTTCTTGTATGTTTATGTTCATCTCTTTCTTTAGGTTAGGGAAGTTTTCTTCTATAATTTTGTTGAAGATATTTACTGGCCCTTTAAGTTGGGAATCTTTGATCTCTTCTATATCTATTATCCGTAGGTTTGGTCTTCTCATTGTGTCCTGGATGTTTTGGGTTAGGAGCTTTTTGCATTTTGCGTTTTCTTTGACAGTTGTATCAATATTTTCTATGGTATCTTCTGCCACTGAGATTCTCTCTTCTATCTCTTGTATTCTGTTCGTGATGCTTGCATCAATGACTCCTGATCTCTTTCCTAGATTTTCTATCTCCAGGGTTGTCTCCTTTTGTGATTTCTTTATTGTTTCTATTTCTATTTTTAGATCCTGGATGGTTTTGTTGAATTCCTTCACCTGTTTGGTTGTGTTTTGCAGTAATTTTTAAAGGGATTTTTGTGTTTCCTCTTTAAGAGCTTTTAGCTGTTTACCTGTGTTCTCTTGTATTTCTTTAAGGGAGTTATTTATGTCTTTCTTAAAGTCCTCTATCATCATCATGAGATGTGATTTTAAATCAGAGTATTGCTTTTCTGGTATGTTGGGGTATCCATGGCTTGCTCTAGTGGCAGAACTGGTTTCTGATGATGCCAAGTAGCCTTGGTTTCTGTTGCTTAGGTTCTTGCGCTTGCCTCTTGCCATCTGGTTACCTTTGGTATTAGTTGATCTTGCTGTTTCTGACTGGAGCTTGTCCCTCTTGTGGGCCTGTGAGCCTGTGATATTAGGTGTGTTAGCACTTGTAGAGAGACCTGCTCTCTTCTGGGTGGAATTTGGGTGCAGAGGGCTATGGGACAGCCTTAGCTCTGGAGTGCAGATGGAGGCCGGAAATATCCTGTCCCTAGCTGCTCTCCTGAGAATTTTTTTTTTTGCTTTCTTCACTAGATTCCGTGTATACACATGTATAGACTAGATGTTAACCAAGTGTATTTTATGCAAACAAGTTCCATTCCACACTGACTTCCACTACTAATACTCTACAATATCTCCAATGTAATGTCCAGATAAATATGTCACAGAAGACAGTGGGTGTTTTCTGAAACATGTTTTATTCACTTTACTTGGTAGCTCCAAGGATATTCTTAACCTTAGGAAATTTCTGGCCTCCCAGATCAGAGAGTACTGTACTCTTTGCTAATACCTGGCTCTTAGATCCTTATATAACTCCATCTTAGCCTCCAATAAAACATACCCAAACTAGCAGTGCTTTAAGTTTTCTACTCAGCTTGAGACAAGCAGAAGCACAGAACTCCAGGACTCACTCCAGTACCATCTGATAGTCACATTACTTTGAACTCTTGATGTGAGCAATAAATCATTAGATTTTTGTTCATAATGCCAAGAGTTCCTCACACATGCATGTTTCATTATAACTTGTGGTTTTGGACCACCCAGTCCTCAGATTTGGCAGCTGAATTACAATGATGAAACCAGTGAAAAATAGTATTTAACATTCTGCTGGATTTTGATTTTTTTTTAAGATGGACCAAGATTTGCCATGTATTGGGAAGCATCAACCTTTCTTAAAGCACTTGGTCACAAAAAACAAACAGACAACAACAACAACAACCTCCCTTCTCTCTCTCCCTGAGAATGTTCAGCTAAATTATTAAATATGAATAGTATCTGGGTAGGGTTTTTTTTTTTTTTTTTTGCACAGATACAAAATAAAATATCTCATTCTATGTTTCTCTTCCTGTCTTTTTTGTTTTGTTTTTCTGTTTGAATTATTTTAAAATACACAGCTTAAGATATAGAAAAAAAAGTGCAAAATAATGATGAAAAAGAGAAAAACTTGACAAGCAGCTAATGCCTTTGAACTATTCATTAATGTCAATTAAAGATCATAAAAGGCAAGAAGAAGCTAGTATCTAAATAGTTTTGGCCAGTGCAAAGAACTTGTCCTTAACAGCAAGCAATGAAGGGTACAGAGGAGAATGGAAAGCTCAGAAGTTAGACATGGTGGGTATATTCTTTGTGCTTTCAGATATAGCTCCCACCATTCTCCATTTTTTTACCCCTCAGATAACCTCTACTAATTCCCTCTGGGTTGCGCATAATTTCCAGATGTTGGCAATAAGAGATAAATAGTAAGGGAAACCTCTCTCCCCCCTACCTCCTCCCTGCACCCTGTCCCTGTTCTCCCTATTGTACAGAAGCTTGGTTATGTTTTCATTTCAATTCTACTGTATAGATATTTTCTCCTGGCTCCAATGGTTTCCTCCTTGTTGTGTGTATCACCTATCTTTGTTCCTTTAGGTCCAAGAGTATCAGTGGCTTTCTCCTTCATTATTCTTAGCAGGTTCCCTTATCCCTACCAATACTCTGATCAGAATTCTGAAGCATATATTTAAACCAAACCAAGTTACCAAGACACTGACGGCCAATGTTACTTGATTCAAGGTCTAGTTAAACAGAAGAGCTGTTTACACTTCTAAGAAAACAGAAGCCATTGAGAAATGTTAGAGAGTAGTCAGTTCTGATGGATAGAAACATCGGGTAGACGGGAATTACAAGATCAGAGAAAGAGTGCAGAAATCTGATCTTTAATACTTCCTTGGGGTCTCCCAGGCTCTAGCCTTAGGCTTCCCTTCTTTGTTTAATTTCATCCATTTTTCTCAAGGCTCCAGTCATGCTTTTGGGACAGGACAATGCAAAAGTCTTTCTCTAGTCTCCAAATGCTATCAGTTACTGAACCAGTTGGTCTATACTCCTCAACCACTAAAATTCTGTGTCAAGTGTTTATCTTGTCTTGGTCACTGATGCTTCTCTTTCCTTCCCTGTCTCTGTGACAGATAGCAGCTACTTCCCATTGTACCACACTCACCACATCAACTGCTGCATCCTCAGCTCCTACTCATGAATCTATCCCAAGTCTCCCAAAATCTAGACTGGAACTCATTGTGTATCTTCTCATGGACATCGGCCTAGCTCTCTAGACTCATTTCATACCTGCCTTCCTCATAATCTTCATCCTGTCTTTGGAACAAAATTTATGTCTTGCTGGCCCATCATGATTGTTCTAATAGAAAAATCACTTGTCAGGTAATATGATGCACAAAGGGAAAAAACCCCACTTTTTAAAAAATTTTTTAATTTTTTAATTTTTTTATTTTCATATTTTATTTACATTTCAAATGTTTCCCCCTTTCCAGATCTCCCCTTTGGAACCTCCCCATTCCCTCTGCCTTCCCCCTGCCACTATGGGGGCATTCTCCCACCCTCCCACCCACCCACCCACTCACTGACTCTCGTCTTCCATCCTTGACATTCTCCTATACTGGGGGGGATCTAACACCCTCAGGCCCAAGGGCCTCTCCTCCCCCTGACGGATAACAAGACCTTCTTCTGCCTTTTCAGTATGTGAGTTCTATTTTGTTCATGAGTGCCTTCTCCTCCTTCCTCACAGCTGTGGTTCCTCTCTAACACTTCTGTCAGCTGACTCATAGAAATATTGTGGTATGCCATGTTCATGCATCAATACATGTCGGTAAAGTACAACAACTTTTTTTTCCTGTTAAATTGACAAGTTACTTGGAGCAGGAAAGTACCGCTCCTTCTGTATTCTGCAGCACCTATTTGCGATAAAAGCTTTTTGAATCTGATTGTTTTGCTCTGAATTGTCTGACATAGAAAAGAAGTTCATGCAAAAAGTATTTTTAAAACTAAATAATTTCAAAAATTTAAAGTTATACAGTATGCCTATCTTTAGTGAAAAAATTATTTTTTATTAATTAAATTTGCTCGTTGGCAGTTCAATGCATGCATCTTATATACTCTGATTGTGGTCACTCTCCATCCCTGTGTCTTGTTTTCTTCTTCCTACATGTCTCTTTTTTACCTTACTGTCTTTTTGTTTTGTGACTCACTGCTCTTTTTTTTAAATAATTATTTTAATTTTTTGAGAGTAAAACGTAATTAATATAATTTCCTTTTCCCTTTTCTCCAATCAAATCCCCTATGTTCTTTTTCAATTTTATGGTCTCTTTTCTTTAGTTGTTGTTGTTTTATATATACACAGGAATACACACATACATACATATACATTACACATATGTTACACATGTAATATATGTACATATGTAATATATTACAACATATATGTACACATATATAGCAACAGACACTACACACACACACACACACACACACATATACATATACTTATCTAACAACAGTTAAGTTTATATTTAAACTACAGTTTGATGCCATGTAACTTTAGCTAAATAGTAATGAGTTCTCCCCAAGGGCCTATGACTTCCATAGTCATGGGTTTTTGGAATGGACTGGTACAAATTCCTTCTTGCAGAGCAGGACTCAAATTCAATATGAGAGCAGTTAGTCACCCATTACAAGGATACAGTCATAGACACAGCACAAGTACACACACACACACACACACACATGTATCTACACATATATTAGTATTTATTTATATATTTAGGAATACCAAAATGTATAAACCCTAAATATAGAAACATAACTTGACCAGTCCACATGTTAATTATGGGCATAATTTAGGCTGAGCACTCAGTCACTTATTCTAACCATCTTGAACATCTATAATTCTCTATATTCACCATTGTTCATTGTAAGGAGAAATTTCTCTGATTAAGAATAAGAGCTATGTTTGTTTATTGGTATAAACATATTTAAGCTTCAATTTGATACCATATCAATTTAGCTAAACAATAATGAGTCCTTCCTTATGGCCTATGACCTCCCTAGTCCTTGATTTTTGACTAGGTTTACAGATTCTGGTATGATTTCTATTTGGTGGGCCTCACATCCAATGTGAGAGCTGTTGTTTACTTCCATAACAGATGAACTGCTATTGCACCAGTGCACACATCCTTCCTGGCCAGTTTGCATGTGATTTAGAGGGTTCATGGCAGCCGGGCAGTGATGGCGCACACCTTTAATCCCAGCACTCGGGAGGCAGAGGCAGACGGATTTCTGAGTTCGAGGCCAGCCTGGTCTACAGAGTGAGTTCCAGGACAGCCAGGGCTACACGGAGAAACCCTGTCTCGAAAAACCAAAAAAAAAAAAAAAAAAAATCAGGTAGAGGGTTCATGGCTTGGTAGACCATTGACGCTTTGACTCACTCAGCAGCCTGCACAGCATTTCCTGGTTTACATGGATGGAGAATGCTACCCCTAGATACATTGTTCATCAAACAAAAATATCAGTGGAATGTTTGAGATGCATTTTTATGGTTGTTAGTTCAAGAGCTTTCAGGGGCTCCTCAAACAATACAGGCTATTGGTATTTCTTAGTGATAACAGAACTAGATGATAGGGTCTTAATAGAAGGTACCACACATCTTGGATGCAAGATATAGAGAAAATAAGCTGGAATGGAGCTGTAAGCTTCCTCACTTATAGCAAACTCCAAGTTTTAGCATTGAGAAATAAAAGAAAATGAAAGTAAATTCACAAACATGTTTTAACTTTGAAATCAATCATTTAAGGTTGGTAGGTTGTGTGTATAGTTCAAATTAAGAAGACTTAATAACAATACATTTTTTTCTCTCCATGACCAATTAAGTTATTCTGAACAAACATGTAGCATTTTGTAAGCAAAATAAAGCCACTTGTGTCTGTATTAAAAGTTGGCTGATTGGCATGTGAATGAATAGGAGACTGAAAAACAAATGTTGTTTTGCAAGAATATTTTCTGTTTCCACAAATACACCCACTCTTCTTGCTAAGAATGAATAATTTGGACTGAAGTTTCCACTCAAAGACTTTGAAAATCCTTTAGCTTGCTGAGTCTTCCAACATATTTTTCTAATTATTTGGGACATCTGCATGAAAATATGCTGCTTGATTTAGCTATTCATTCTCTTAATAACCATCAACTGAGTATTAGCATGATCATCTCCTGAATAACTTTTCTTTACATTCTCCTGTTAAGATACCAATGCCTGATTTATATACAGCATCCACCCCAAGCTCTTATTTCCCTAATGACCGTTCTCTGACCTGATTTCATTTGTAATCAGATGCAGTGGATCTCTTAATTTGTTTTTCAGTTTTGTTTAGTTCGCTGCTCCCATTTCTGCTCTCGGCTCCCAGTTTTTCCTCTGGGATTCTCCCTTCCACACTTCCTCAGACGTTGTGGTCTATATGGGTGGTGCCAACTCTATTGTTAGCTGGAAGACAGGCATGTGACTATGTGGTCATATTACTGCATTCTTGGACTACAGCTTAAAGTGGGGACTAATTAATTTAATTGAATTCACAAATATCATCCCAGAAGACTGGTGGGAGTCTCAGAGAAGACTTTTTTTTTTCTCATTAGAATTTCCATCCAGAATCAATACAGCTCAGAAGCTACTTAGAAGCCCAGTGAAAGAGGATGCTGACCTAACATGGGAAAACAGAACCAGGAGGGAGGGTGATACCTTTCTAATGCAGCAGCCACCTGTACATCTGGGTTTAGAGATGCTTCTATTGGATTTTCAATTATGAAAGCTAGTGGTTATTAGGTATTTATTTTAATATTAAGGCAGTTTATACATTAGCAAATTCTTAGTCCAAATCATTGAGATGGGCTAAGTTTGATGTTTGGTCATTTGCCAAAAGAAATATTTCTCAGCTGTCTTCCTTTCTGTTCAAACACCAGTTTATCTGGCTTTATCTCACCATTCTGTAGCTGCCAAAGTCATGTCCATTGCCCCAGTCCCAAATAAAATCTTTACTCACAAATTCCCTTTTTGCAGATCTTAATTGGTTTTATTTTGCAGTTCAAGAAATAGGACCCAGCATGGACTAAAAAATGAACCACTTCAGTGTATCAAGAAATTCTACGTATAGCTAAAGAAAAGAAAGTCATGGTTCATAAAAGAGAAATGAGGAATAGGGACAGTTCAACATGTTGGGGCGCACCTGGCCTTACCTGAACACAGTTCGAATAATCGGCTACTTGTGATTGGTGCGACTTATTTGCTTATTATAAGGAAAGATCAATTTCTCTCTCAACCCACATCTGAGAAACTTCTATTTGTAGGGGATGGTGATTAGTACAGAGATCCACAACTGGCCAAAGTGCAGAAAGCAAATGATTGCAAAAATACCTAGCCCTAAAGGGGATCTGCATCTCAAATCCTCTCCCAAGGTTCAGGGATCATTATGGAAGAAGGGGCAGGAAAGTGTCAGAGCCAGAGGCAGTGGTTAACTATAAGGAAACATCATCAGAACAAAGCAGGGAGGGTACATGCATGAACTCACAGTGGTTGTGTCTGAGTAGTTATGTCTGCATGCATAAAGCCCGTGCAAGGTCAAGCATGGAGGAGGGACTAGGGCACACAATCCCACCCCTAGCTGTGGGGTGATAGTGTTAGCTTCTGGGAAAGAAAGGGCCAGTTTTCTCTAAGGGTGAATCCCTTAATAAGTGGACTATGGTCTAGTGGATGGTCATGCAATTAAGACTACTTTATGCAGCAAAAATTTGTCTTGAATTTTATTTAAAGGACACAAACTTGGGTGGATAAGGAAGTGAGGCAGGGGGGGTTAGATCTGGGAAGAGTTTGGAGTGTGTGTTGAATTAAACTCTCAACTAATAAAAAAAAGGCTGAAATGTATTTACAAAAATAAGTTAGATTGCAGATGACTCTGTAGGGTGAAATCTTTAGACTAAATAGGAAATATGTATAGCGTCAGCTTCAGTTCAAGCAATTTAGATTCATACCTCCAGTACTAGATATATTGATCATGTTTTCTTCACTGACATTTGAGATACAATAGGTGACATACATCAGCATGTTCACAGGACAAACATAAGGGAAGAGGTGAAAGTGTGAGTTTCGAAGATACCCCCATTAGCTCTAGGTTGCTCAGAAATAAACTTTTACTACGCCTGACTGATATATCTTCGCAAGAGACTGATTATTCTAGTGTAAATTATAAAATATAAAACTGGAATAGATGTCGAACTGAATTAGTTTGTTTTGCAAAGAAAAGAAGTGTATACTTTCCAAGGTTGTTATCAACCTTGTTGACGAAGTATCTTGTAGTGTTTCTGACTTTGTCTTGCTATTCAGAAAGGATGCTGGAAGTGGCCTCAATAATAGACCAGTCTCATAAATAAAAGCACTGCTCTACTCCAATTTAAATGAGCTTCATTGTGCAAAGTAATTAGCCACACTGAATTTACTAAGAGAGTCTGTCCAATACAGAAGTGTGACCAGATGCAAGGTCATGCATGATGTTGAATAGAAAGCTGAGCAGTCCAAAAAAAAAAAAAAAAAAAAAGGAAAAACAAAAGAAGCAGTTGGCAGTTGGGAGTAGTAAATATACCCAGTCATTTTGTAATGTGTAATTGAACAGGAAAATCTGATGCCAAAACCCAGTGAACAAAAGAAGAGACTTGGAGCCGGGCATGATCACGCATAGTTATAACCCTGCCACTTGAGACATTCAGAAAGGAGGATCAGAAATTAGCTTAGGATAATCTTCTACTACACAATGAGTTGAAGGCCAACCTTGGCTTCATGAGACCCTGCAAACAAACAAACAGGCCAACAAGTATAAAAAAAACCACACCATGACACTTGGTTGATATCATGACTTATTTTGATTATCAACTGGATTAGGTTGAGAAACAGCTAGATAACTAAGGAGATACACATTTGGATGTGTATGTGAAGGTACTGTGTCCCAGGCTAGTAAAAGGAGAAACAGTTATGTACTGATAGTCATCTGTCTCTGCTTCCTGACTCCAGAGACAACTTGAGCAATTTCATCATGCTCTCAATTCTGAATTCCCCACCATGATGAACTGTATGTCAAAAGAAATCCTTCCTTAAGATGCTTTTGTTAGTTACCTTTTCACTGTTTAAACTAATTGACTCACTCTCTTTCTGTCTCTCTCTGTCTCTGTCTCTGTCTCTCTCTTTTTGTTCTGTTGTATATTGTATATGTATGGTGAATACATGAGTGTGTGTGTGGCTGTGCACTTGACTGTCCACATCTGTATAGGAGCTAGATCAGGATGTCAAGTATTTTTCTTTATTGTCCTCTGTCTTACGGGTTTGAGACAGTCTTAGACTGAACCAGAAGTTCAGCCATTTCAGGTAGGTCAGCTGGCTAGCAACTTCCCAGGATTTATCCAGCTCTGTTCCCTAACACTAGGGTTACAGGCAACTGTAGCCATGTTACCTTTCTCCTTGGGTGCTGGGACTCTGAAGTGATACCCTCAAGCTTGCAGATCTAATGCTTCTCCCTACCTAATTAGCTCCCCAGGTCCCAATTTGACTTTTTAAATCAGGTCACTGTCCCACTCTTTGTTGTCGGGATACCAGCAGTCAAGTTCAAGAGCAAACACCAAACATGAATCAGTAGCAGTGGCATGATCCAGCAGATACTACAAGGCTATACCCAATTGGCACAAGTCAGTGGAATCAATCAGAACCAATTGGAATACCGCCAGAAATTCTTGGGTGCATTTCTGTCTATGAAGTGAAGACTAGTGAAAACCAGCAAAGTGGTGAGACCAGCAAAGTGTTGCATGGTCAGCAAAGACCAGTAAAAACCAATGAAATGTTGCATGGCCAGCAAAGACCAGTGAAGTATTGCCCAGCATCACAATACCAGAGCCACCTCTCACTGTTTATGGGGTTCCATTTATGCTCTTCCTAAACATCATGCTCTCTCTCAAGCATATAATCCAACACACATCACATGTCCTCTCACGTGTCTGTTACAGCAAAACAGCTTCCAGAGAAACATCATGAGACCCAACTGAGTTTTCAAAGAAACCAGAAATTTCCACTTCAATTTTTCAAATGTGATTGCTTTTTACAACTGCCGTGACTCATTTATTAAGCAATAGATGAAATTATTTATAAAGTCAATTTTTAAAAAATCTGAAATAGTTAACTATTTACAAAGACAAGATGCAGACACAAGGAGAACAGCCTTAGAGCAGTCACAGATTGCAGATCATGGGGAAAGTGAACTCGAAAGCAGAGGATGGGAGCACAGAGGCCCAATCGTCAGGAGTGGGAGGAATTTATGAAGGAGGAGGAACCAAACTTGCTTATAGAAAGAGATACTCTAAATAGCTGAGAAGAAAGAGTTCTTCTATAAAAAATAAGATGGAGAAACAGAAATGGACACTGGCGGATGACTTCGCAGGTGTCCTTCGTGTCGGTTGCAACGGGAAGCTCATCTGTCCTCTTCATTGGGAGATTTGTCAATTACTATGTTATAGCACGTGCACTTCACTCAGTGTCTCTAATTTAAGAGTAAAGCATATAATACCAAGTGATTATAAATAATTTCCTTTAGGTAGCAGTGGAGAGACAGAAAAAAGATGCCAAACTACTATTCACACTGAACTGGCATCCATTTATATTGCTTATGTGCCTTTATCAGACATCTCCATTCTCAGAACCTTCAGTGGCTTTAGCCTGGCTAGGAAGCTCTCAACCATCAGCCTGTTCACCTTCATTGTGTAAGAACAGATCCACTAATAATACAGAATACTTAAACTTTCAGATTTCATAGACTTTTGTACCAGTGATCAAAAATTGACACAATTCATTAAGCAATTAGTAAAATAACCAGAAAAAAGGTATCAGACAATGTAATCACATCTTTGGGGAAAAAGTGATAAAGGAAAAGAATGAAACCAAGGAATGGAAAAAAATGAAATATTTTTTAGAATTGGAGTGTAATGAAATTTACAATATGGGCAGGGGTTCATATTTAAAGTACTAAGGGTATATCAATTAGCGAAATAACCTAATATCCACTAGCTTTGAATCCTTACGAGAGGCTATTATACTTCTTTGGAACTTTACTTATTAAACTCGTTTCATGTTACAATTTTATGAGAGAAAACACTGCTTATTAAAGAAGAAGAAATCAAACATTTTGCCTGATGTAACTTAGTTAGGGACAGAACTAAATTTCCCAGTCCTAACTGCCTGAAAGCAATTCCATTCAGTTCTAACAATCCTCTGTACCTCAGGCTCAGCCTTTGGAGAGGCTCAAAATTTGGAGAGGGGTGATGTGAGTTCTCATAAATGAAACTCCAGACAAATTTCTGACTTACTGGGTGGGATTTTTGAATGTTCCTGCTGCCACCTTGGGACCATTCTTCTTATGGGCAGCTCACATTAATGGACCTAGTTTGCCAAAAATTTCCAGTGCTTCTGGAACAGAAAAGCACAAAACTTGAATTTTTGGAGCCAATTCTTTCCATAATACTAGTTTAAAAAGTATTGTTCCTTTTTTAATAAAGCTGGGTACTGGTAACAAGCCAGGATACCTAAGCACTAACACAGATCTCAAGGTGAAGAATACTTTAAAGGTTTTTCTTTTGGAATTTCTTCAGTGTGGTTTTGAAAATGCTTATAGGCATTAGGAAAGCTCTGTAAATGATTGATTGCATTCTGTTTATTCAGTGTAGGACCAAGGGACACATTTCATGTTACCTCATTTAAGAAGGGACAAAGCTGAAGATAAAAACAACTCCCTGTAGATAATACCAGGTCTCCATCCCAAGAGTAATCTGCTTTTTAATTTAATGCCTGGATCACTCCACTTTTCTATTCAAATACTAAGAGAAAACAAGCTGGACAATTGTGTTTGGAGGGTAGAGCTGAAAGCTCCCACGGAGGCTGAGGTGAACCCAGCCCTATACCAAAGACAGGCCCTTCAGTCATTCAGTTTTCCTGTTTGTTGCTTTTAGCATTATCTGCCTGCTCATTATAATTGATTCCAGTTGTTTCTCCTGAAAACATGGGATCTGAAATTTGGTGTGAGTCTTACAAAGTATAAAGAAATGGTAAGTCACAGAATGCTGGTTACCAAGCCAACAAAACAGATACTGCTTTTACTAACAGGTGATTTAGGAATGATTCTCAGTGTCTGTCATGCTAAGTAATAGAGGAAGCTTTCCTTGTTGTTCATAAGCCCTCAACAATATCATGATTATGTACTCAAAATGCAGTACATATCCAAGTATTAAAATGTGAAAAATACGATACAAGGATATGTTTTTTGAATATGTTATCCTTAATTGGTATGAAATTTGCATTTCATATGATTTTAAATCTGAATGTGAGCATATTTCCAGCATTGCTACCAATTTTCTTTTATTTTGATATCCTCATTATCGATTAAAAAAAACAGAAATCTCCACGTTGCAATCATAATTTTTAAAGGCCTTGATCGTGTTTCTCATCTTTTATGTTTAGTTTTAGACAAGCATGCCAGGAATATTGAGTTAAAGTGCAGGTAAGTTTGGAAAATTTTGTATTTTTTCATTGAAATTATATTTTTGTTATACTTTTAGATTAATTCATTTCTGCATTTTTAAAGGGGATAGGTGGAAGGAAGGTAAGAAGGGAGGGAGGGAGGGAGGAAGAGAGAGAGAGAGAGAGAGAGAGAGAGAGAGAGAGAGAGAGAGAGAGAATCTAAATATTAATGTAGCAATAGGTTAGTGCTGCTCTTAGCCTTGACCAGAGAAGCTCCTGTTTGCAGCAGAGCAGCAGAGCCTCATTAGTGGTCTATGTGCTAAAAATAAGTTAGTGTTTAGTCTCAAATCACACAACTGTTTCATGCTCCCAAGGATCAAAGACTATCACATGTGATGGGCAGAAAGAATGCAAGAACTAGAGGATGGCAGGAGGGTTGTGAAACTGGGTCTTCTGAACATGACGTGGCTGTTGCATCTATGATCTTACAGAAGCAGTGGCTACCTGCACAAGACCTTCAAATGACTGAACTCATCAGCATTCCACCATAGTTGAGAAATGGCTCATAAGCCCCTACCTTTTCTGGAGGGGCTACTGGTAGTCACAGGTCACAGAGGGTGGAGTTATGTTGTACTGGTACATTGGTATCTCTCAAGTAAAAAATTCTATGCCAATGTTCACGTAGAAAACCCTAATTAATTGCAGTGGGTCATACCACACACACGCGCACACACACACACACACACACACACATGAAGGTGAAAGAGGACTTGGGAAGAAGGGATTTTATGTGTGTGTGGATGAGAATTAAGAGAATTTAATGGGGATGGACTTATATAAAAGAACATGATGCATATATGTGAAACTGTAGAAGAATAATTACATTAAAAACAACAAAAAGGAATGCTTATCTACACACATGTCTATGTATATCTTGTGTCTTAGAATAGAGAGGAGATCAGTTTTTGATATTAAGTTTACAGGTATGAACTGATATATAGAGTCATTTTTGTAAATCACATGTTTAAAAGTCAATAAAGTTATTGTGTCATATTTTTAAAAGAAAAATATTAATTAGTGCTTTTAACAATGTGATTGTAATGAAAATAATAAAAACAGGTAATATACTTCACTCTGACATTAAGAAAAGACATTCTTTATAAAAGACTGAATAATAAGTTGCCTAGTAGACATATCTCCTCTGTGAAAATTCTTCTTCTTCTTCTTCTTTTTTTTATTTTTCAAGACAGAGTTTCTCTGTGTAGCCCTGTCCTGGAATTCACTCTGTAGACCAGGCTGGCCTCGAACTCAGAAATCCGCCTGTCTCTGCCTCCCAAGTGCTGGGATTAAAGGCGTGCGCCACCACTGCCTGGCTCTGTGAAAATTCTTAAGGGATAGAATATCCGATGCATTATACTAAAAGTTGTCTTTCCTCATATTAAATCTGCCAACTTTTAAGAAGACTGGTTTTTCACTCTTCATAATCTCCACTTACCTTTGGAGGTGAAATCAATGGCTGTTTTAGTTTGCCTTCTATTGCTGTGATAAACACTAAGACCAAAAGCAACTTGGGTAGGAAAGGGTTTATTCCAGCTTATAAGTTATAGCTTATCCTTGAGGGAATTTAGGGCAGGATCTCCGGCAGGGTGAGAATTTGATGCAGATACCCAGGGGAGTGTTGTTTACTGGTGTTCTTCTAGGCTTAGGTTCAGCTACCTTTCTTATATAGCCCAGGCCCATCTGTCTAAGGATGGCAGTACCTACAGTGGCGTAGGCCCTCTGATATCAATTAGCAATCAAGAGATTGCCCTACAAGCTTGGCTGAAGCCATTCTCATAAAAGCAATTCTACAAATGAAGTTGTTTCTTTTCAGGGGTGTCATGTTGGCAAGTGGTGAACTTGTGATGGCTATTCTTGTTGGCCAACCAGACACACCTGGTTAAGAAAGAACCTGAATTCAGAAATTGCCTCAATGAAATTGGCCTGTGGACATGTTCATGAGGCAGTTTCTTTGTTGTTTACTGATGTAGGAGAGCCCATCTCACTATAGGCAAGAATTAACCATAGCTGTGGCCTTGTTGGATTAGGTGTGTTATGGAGGTAGGCTTTGAAGTTTCAAAAGTCCACAACAGGCCCAGTGTCTCTTTGCTTGATTCCTGTAGGTCAGGATGTAGTTCCCAGCTCCTTTCCAGAACTAATGGACTAAACCTCGGAAACTGTAAGCAAGCCCTTAATTAAATGCTTCCTTTATAAGAGTTGCCTTGGTCATGGTTTCTTTACAGAGATAGAATAGTAACTAAAAGAAATATAATTTCACCATATCCTCCTACCTTTTTCTCCCTCCAAACAATCTGATGTACCCTCTGACTCTTTAAATTTCATGGCCTCTTTTACTTTGTTACGTGTGTGTGTGTGTGTGCATGTGTGTGTGTGTATGCGTGTTTGTACGTTAATAAGTACACAAATAAAACCTGCTC
This sequence comes from Rhynchomys soricoides, assembly GCA_019843965.1. NCBI lineage: Eukaryota > Metazoa > Chordata > Mammalia > Rodentia > Muridae > Rhynchomys > Rhynchomys soricoides. The sequence continues at coordinate 8,370,751 of JADRCH010000167.1, forward strand.
AGTCTGTGTAATGTTACTTCTATGCATAGATCTTCAGGGCTGATGATTTGGTATTGAATAACCAATTGGTGTGCTATTTCCTTGGCAAGATTATTTCTTCCTCTCTCATCATTCTTTAGTGTCCTGTAGTTCTTCATGTAGGGCTGAGGCCATGTGGCTTTCGCCCATCCCCTTTGGCATGTCTATTGTTGTTATACTCATTCATGTCATGTTTAGGCAGCTGTATTGGTAAGACTTCATGAGTACAGCTTCTGACAATTCTAAGAGACACAATCTTATAGCAAACTCCCTGTTCCTCTGGCTCTTACAATCTTTCTGCAGTATTTCCATGTGTCTTGTGTATGGGAATTGTGTTGTAGATGTATCAGTTAGATCTGAGTAGTGTAACTGAGTTTTGATTGGTTGTGGGTTTTGTAATGGTTTCCATATGTTGCAAAGAGATGTTTCCTCGATGAAGGTGAAAACTATATTTATCTGTAGGTTTAAAAACAATATTCAGAATGTAATCAGGGGTTATATTGGTTTAGTAAAGTGGTGGTTGTAGCCTCTCCTCCAATATAAGTGACTTCATCAGCTGGATAGTGGGCTGGGTTTCCAGGACTAGCCATGATTTCCCTTCTGTTGGGTGGGCAGGTATTAAGTCCATGTAGAAAGCTATTGGTTACCACCAAGGCATACGACTACTGCACTTTTAGAGTTATTGTGGAATGCTGGTTATCATTGTGTTCACCTTGCATAGTTCCAAAGGAGGGAAGCAAGCCACAGACTTACCAAGCTGTGATTGTAGTTTTAGAAACATCTTTTTAGAACAAGCCTATTTTCCATCAGATTATCAAAAGTCCACCAGAAACAAAATTTTGGCAATGCCATTGTATAGATGGCCTTTTGTTGGGACAGAGTAACTTCTTCAGTTGGGAGAGGGTTTCAGAAAAGGGTAAAGGACACACTGAAATCCTTATATAGTGATTCAAGTTGACTCAACTATAGTCATCTGAGCCAATGTGTCTGAGCCAAATGTCCCTAAGTATATCTGGCCACTTTTCCACACAATGGTTCTGTGGAGATTTGAATATGTTTGACCCAGGGAGTGGCACTATTAGGAGGTGTGACCCTTTTTGGAATAAGGAAGACCTTGTTGGAAGAAGTATGTAACTGTGGGGATGGGCTTTGAGACTCTCCTTCTAGCTGCTTGGAAGATAGTCTTCTCCTGATTGTCTTTGGAACAAGATGTGCCTGTCTGGATGCTGCCATGCTTCCTGACTTGATGTGAACCTCTGAAGCTATACGTCAGCATCAGTTAAATGCTTTCCTTTGTAAGAGTTGTCTTAGTCATGGTATCTCTTCCAAGCCACCGAAACCCTAACTAAGACAGTCTCTGATAATATTGTGATGAAACAAGGCCACATAAGATCACAGCAAATCTCACCCCAGGAGATTGGTACTTCCAGCTAGCTGGTGTTTGGGATATTGCTAAGGCTCCCCTACTGAGTAGTTCGATTCTAATGAAAATTCCACAAGGAAGGCAGAATGCTGTATTTCTATCATATAGTCTGTCAAGCACTCACTTTTAAAATCAGATTGCCATTTTTATACACCATATTTATTAAAATAGTCTGAATTATCCCAAATTACTAGTAGTAAGACCTTTGTAGTAAGAATACCAAGACCACCTACCAATTTTCAATGTGTGAACTGTTTTGAAAGCCAATCTCCAGCTTCATCCAAACCCCCAGATATCTGTATACATCCATACCCTCATATACAGCCTTGGCCAACAGCCTGACTAATCCTGCATAACAATCCTTAGCCACAACTACACACACAACTGATGTGACTCAGAATGCTGATCCATACAACATGAAATAATAAACATTCGATGTTCTAAGCTGATAAATTGAGTGTGTGTGTGGTTTGTTACCTCATAGCACATATGAACATACCAACAATCTTCCCTTACTTATTCTTACTCATTGCTTGTGTACTAAAGTGACTGAGGGTTTATATTTGGGGGAGGAACAGCTATTACAACAGTAGTTCTCAGATTTGGCTGCATATTAAAATGAACTAGGGGAACTTTATTAATATTCATTCTTGGCTTCTACCCAAGGAGTCAGGATTGAATCCAGTATCAAAGTTGTGGTGTTCAAAAGTATATCAAACAATTTCAGGTGAAATATATAGAAAAAACTCTGACCCACCATTTTTTTTTTTTTTTTTTTTTTACGTCTTTCTAAAGTGAGAGATAAGGGAAGTTTTTCTATGAATCAAAAGTTCTAGATATAGATTCTGTATGATGCGTCTGCTGTGGAGGTACATTGTCCAATGTTTGCTGTTGATCTTGTTAAAGTAAATTAAAAGGCAGATGAAGACTGGAAAGTCTCTGAGAAAACCATGCAGGCCTTATAAGTGATGCTAACTTTGCTTGATGTACAGACAAGGAAAACTTAGCTTGGCCTAATACTTGCAAATGCCAACGCTAAAAACAGGAGTTAAGGGGAGATGATCAGAAGCAGCCAACAAACTTTTGAATATATAAACAGGTACTTTCCAGTGTAGGTAGACAAAACGAAGTGACTATATAACTGTAATTGATCAGACATTCTCTCCATCACTTCTGTGTTTACCCTGAGATAGCCTATTGTTTGCATTTCCATTTCCTCAGTGAACTATTTTGTTTGGAGCTAGTGAACTCATGAATTATTGGTTGCTTAAACAAACTTATTAATATGCAACAGCACTCAGTTTACTTTTTAGCTGTGTGTGCAGCCATAGGTATGGAGGAAAATAGAGGTTGACATGGACCACTCTCTGCTGAACTGAGCTCACACATCATTTGACACACACTGCCCTGTGTGTTTGGTTTCATGAGGGATGGCTTGCCTATTTCCTTTGTTCCACTGGAACTTCTACCATATTCAGTCTTTCCTGAGACCTCATATGCAGACGAACCACACTAAAGTGAGTTAAGACACTTAAGTTGAAAATAAAGGAAACACTAGCCACACAGTTTAAAAATAGAAAAATGCACTCTCTCATGCAATTCACAGTTCTGAGATAGGGCAATAATCCAGTAGTGATTAGGTGAATACCCCACTGATCTTATATACCCAGGTTTACTCTGTCTCCACCATAGTTGCCTGGATTCTTGGAGTAATTTTCCTAATAGATGCAGAAAGCATCCCTCAGCTTAGTGATGCAGAAGAAAGAACAAAAGAAAGAATGTCACTCCCATATATCATCTTTCCTCAGGAAACAGAAACACACACACACACACACACACACACACACACATTGGTAGGAAAAAATAAGCTGTGTGCTCATGCTAATGATCAATATGAAAGAGAATAGGAAACATGATTGCTAAAACTAGATAGGACTTTCTCCATTGTGCTAAAGATAGGATCACATAAACACACACACATAAACATATCTTCACATTATCAACATCAGTTGGAATGCTTTCATTTACATGAAATGTACATGCAATTGCCATAGCAACGCTGCAGCAAAGCACACAAAAACACAATCTTAGTGGCACAAACTATTTCTTGGCGATCTATAGGTTGTGATGAAAGGTTTATTTCTGAACATCTCTGCTCAACCCACACATTCTTTAGTGGAGGGCCAACGAGGCTGGGTGTGGTTGTGTGGCACTGCTTTAAGCTGTGAGTCCAGCAGAACTTTACTCCATACTAAAGCTGGGCAACAGTTTAGTTTCATATGTGTTTATTCTGAGGTGCAGCCAAGGGAGCAGAAGTTACCCAACACAACTTTTCAAGCTAATCACAAAAGTATGAGAAGGCAGGCAGAAATACAGCATCTTCTAAGTTATAGACACTCTGTCAAATCTACCTGCCTTCCATTGGACAAAGAGAGTCTGTAGTGGAATGAGAATGGCTTTCACAAAGTCATGTATTTGAATGCTTGGTTCCCAGTTGATGAACTACTTAGGAAGCATTAGCTTTTTGGAGAATGGGTTTCACTATGGGTAGGGTTTGAAGTTCAGAAGCCCACACCAGGCCCAGTCTCATATTATCCCTCTCTGTCTCTCTGTCTCTCTGTCTCTCTCTGTCTCTCTCTCTGTCCCATACTTGTAGATCAGATGTAAGCTTTCAAGTACTGCTCTAGCACTATGCCTAACCCTCTGAAACAGTAAGTACCCCCAATTAAGTGCTTTCTTTTCTAGGTTGTCTTGGTCATGATGTCTGTCTCATCACAGCAATAGAAGAGTAATTTTTAAAAGTCTATGGCTAAACGATGGTCCATGAATAAGAAAGAATTCCTCACTTTTAGTGGGAAGGACTGCAATGTCACAAGGTGAAAACATTTTCAAAGACAATAAGGCTAAGAATTAAGGCTAATATTTCTGTCCATTATAGATGCTAAGTTTGGCTTCGTTAACAAAACTTAAGATCACCTGTACTGGCTAGTTTTGTGTGTCAACTTGACACAAGCTGGAGTTATCACAGAGAAAGGAGTTTCAGTTGAGAAAAATGCCTCCATGAGATCCAGCTGTAAGGCATTTTCTCAATTAGTGATCAAGTGGGGAGGGCCCCTTGTGGGTGGTGCCATCTGTGGTAGTCTTGGGTTCTATAAGAAAGCAGGCTGAGCAATCCAGGAGAAGTAAGCAAGTCAGTAAGAAACATCCCTCCATGGCCTCTGCATCAGCTCCTGCTTCATGACCTGCTTGAGTTCCAGTCCTGATTTCTTTTGGTGATGAACAGCAGCATGGAAGTGTAAGCTCAATAAACCCTTTCCTCCCCAACTTGCATCTTGGTCATGATGTTTGTGCAGGAATAGGAACCCTGACTAAGACAGCATCAAACCACATTCAAGTCAAAGAAAACTGAAATAAATTTAAGAATTAGAAAAAGAAAGACATGTAATAATCACTATATTTTAAACGCTTTTTTCTTTGTAACAGTGATTATCTGTTAGGTCAGGATACAGCCACTCACAAAGACCTAACAAGCTGTGTTTATTAGTTATAGTCAATGAGTATGTAAACTCCTGTCAGGAACATCTGATCTCCTCAGGCTAGATCATGTGTCATAGATAGCTTTAGTTGTCCATTTGATATATCTGGGAAGAAGAAACCTCAGTTGAAGAACTGCTTCCATCAAATTGCCTTGCAGACATGTCTGTAGTGTAGGAGGGGCTAGCCCACTGTAGGTATACCTGGCAGGTAGGTCTAGATCAACAGTTCTCAACCTGTGGGTTGCAACCCCTTTGGGAGTTGCATATCAGATATAGTATGCACATTAGATATTTATATTATGATTTATAACAGTAGCAAAGTGACAGTTATGAAGCAGCAGTGAAATACTTTTACGGTTGGGGGGATCGTGTGAGGAACTGTATTTAAAGAGTGCAGCATTCGGAAGGTTGGGATCCACTGATCTGGATTGTATCAAAAAGATACCCAAGGAAGCCAGGGGAGCAAGTCAGCAAGCAACATTCCTCTGTTGTCTCTGCTTTAGTTTGTGCCTCAAGATTCCTGCCCTTTGTGCCTGTCCTGGTTTCTCTTGATGGAATAAGCCTTTTCTTCCTTAAAGTGCTTTTGGTCATGGTGTTTATCACAACATCAAGAAGCAAAATAGAATACCCTGTATGAACGGTGTTATCAAGGTCAAGAAAGAATGACGCTTGCCTTTTGTTTTTATGAGTTGGGAGGTAGGTACCAATGCCATTGTAACTACACTTAGCTAAGGATTCTCCTATCATCTGAGAGGGTATAGAGGCTAAAGGGAAAAAGACACAATGTCAAGTGGCTATACTAAACTGGAATGGGCTCGTTTGTGAATGAGCATTTCCCACTGTAATATCATGATGATATTTATTTATTTATTTATTTATTTATTTATTTGAGAGCACTGTAGCTGTCTTCATGCATACCGGAAGAGGGCATCAGATTCCATTAGAGATGGTTGTGAGCCACCATGTGGTTGCTGGGAATTGAACTCAGGACCTCTAGAAGAGCAGTCAGCGCTCTTAACCGCTGAGCCATCTCTCCAGCCCAATATCATGATGATCTTTATACAGGAGATACTTCCCACTTAGCTGCAGGGTCAATATTTAAATCCTTCACAACAAATCACTTGATACCATCGCATACTAGCAATATGCCTTTGAACTACGGTTTCTTTTGGATCACAGATAAAGAGCTTGGTTAGCCTTACAAACTTAAAAAAAAAGTTATTTTGTGCAGCTGAATAAACTTAAGAAAATTCAATGTGTTCCTGATGTTACACTCAGCATTTAACCAATCTAATGTACATGCAAGAGATGTATGGTTGCCTTATGTTCAAACAGGCCCCAGAAAACCCACTGGGCATTGAGATCACTGACTCTAATAGCTTTTTAATGCTGAGATATCTACATTAATGTGATAGGCCTTCAATTCTACTTATGGCTTTAGGAGATCTATAAATTCAAATCACCATTATTATGTTTAAATTCTATAACTGTGCACAAGGGACCCAAACTGAATTATCAGATTTGGTCATGAGGTTGGACTTGCAGAGTTTCATTTTTCCCCCTCTCTAATTCACTTTTGGTTATTACAGCAAAGACACATGCAGTAAAGTGAGTTGGCTTAGTAATAGGCCAATTTTGTTATATATTTATAGTCAATCAGGCTTGTAGGACCAAAAGATGCTTAGTTATTGACACAAAGCAGAGAGAGTGAGCCGAACGAAAAGCTGGCAGAGGGAAGGAAGGAGGAAGAGGAAGAGAAAGGAAGATGGCAGACAGGGGACAGAGAAGAGGGCACTACCCTCTCCCAGCCTCACTGATGCCTTATCTAGGACCATAAAACTACGTAATACAGGCAGAAGGCCAAACGCATCCGCTTAAGCAGTTTTGTTCCCAAACCATTGTGAACCATTTGCATAGGTGAAACCATATGACTTCAGTTAACCACACCCTTAGATTTTGATCATGCTCTCATAATCCTAAGCACAACCTCTCCCTTAACTTGGAAAATTGAAGCATGTATACATACCCCTGGCTAGACATGCACTCAAAAGAACTAGTATGATTGGAGAGAAAGACTGAAAGGGAAGGAGTATGTCTTAGGTGACAAATTCTTATCTGGGACCTTCCAGGCAGTTGTGGCTGAATTCTTGGCCATAGCTCCTCCCTCCCCCCCATCACTTTCCGGTCCTTCAGGCCATTCAGCACTGCTCCATTTCCTCTCTACAGTCTTGTGTGACACAGAGTAGTAAGCCACTATTTTCTCCCCTGATGATGAAAATAAACTCTGGCATTTTAAGGTCTATCATAGAGGAACTTGCCAAGCAATGCCTAAAGAGGTCACCGCATAGAGGAAGGAAAGTGAATAAAAGAAACTGAGCTGGGGAAGTCACAGCAGGGTTTAGAGTGCTCATCAGTGAGATAAATAGTTTCCTAATTTAGGTTATTTTTAAAGTTCTTCGTTGAATATAAGCATTTTTGCATACATACATTTAAATAGGCCATCTAATTCTAATTAGATCTAAAAGGAGTGTAGGAGAAATCGCTGAAATGTCCACAATTTATGCTCAATAAACTACAGTAATTAAATTGTCTGAGTTGGTTCTTATCTAGAAGAAAACTTTCTATAAAATTATGTTCTCTGTCTTTACTTATAGCCATCCACATGCTCCATGTAACCAATAGGATGGTTTTTTTGTTTTGTTTTTGTTTTTGTTTTTGTTTTTTAAGAAACCCATTTCGAAAAAAGCTAGGGATATGGGGTTTGAAATGATCTTTCTTCTAGGTTGGACAACTCAGCTACAAATTAGAGTTTCAGTGGTCGTGCCAATGAAAGATCTTAGCCCTCAGCTGTGCTGTTTCTGGAGTTCTGTTTTAGCAGCAGCAGCAGAAGGGAACACACACACACACACACACACACACACACACAGAGAGAGAGAGAGAGAGAGAGAGAGAGAGAGAGAGAGCGAGAGATCCCACTTTCTTGTTGTCTTGTACTCAGAATCTTTGTCATCTTGCCATTCTCCAATTTATTCCAATAAATGTTCCTACAAGATCCAAATTCACCTGTGTTTTAATGCTTTACCTCGACCATTCATAGTATTGCCAAATTCCAAATTAATTCTATTCAGCGTTATTGTCCATAGTCAAACAATGAAAGAACATTGTCTAAATGCTAATCTGCTGTTTATTCATTTTCCTCATACAGCTCTAGTCCCCTGGCATTTGACATTTCAATAAACCCTTAAAGGGATTAGGATGCTGCCTCGCTATATTTTGTTTTTCCTATGAAAATAAATTAAGAAACTTTTTCACCTGTAACCCTTTCAAAAATGAAGAAGGGGCCTTTTTTCCTCCAGAAAACAGGTCTTAAATGTGGGATTAATTATAAGCAACTGGAATAAAAAACAGTTCCCAAGGAACAAAAGATGACTTCAATAGATTCTGGCAAAAGCTTTCCTATAATTTGTTTCCTTCAGAACAATGTGATCAGCCCCATTCTCATAGGATGCTAAAACACAGAATCCCATATGTGCTTATGCAATATTTAAAGGGCCTTTAGATTGTTTTTCTGCAGCTCTATCTACAGCCTTTGGACTTTGCTGTCATTGAAGGCAATCTGTGCATATCTGATCGAAAAGGCAGTCTGTCATGTGATCCTTCTAAATGTCACAAATTGAGAAGAAAGATTAAACTCTGAGTCATGATTGTGGGAAATAAAATTTAATATGCAGAATGTAGTTAGTATGAAAGTGACTAATCGAATTAGCTATACAAACTATATAAGGTTAATTGCTAAAACAGAGCAGATTGTATAGACGAGTCCACTTCAGTCACTCTGTTCTCCTAGTTCCTTCCTTACTGAGCATATTAAACAAGTGCAGAATGAGGGCTAATCTAGCTAGTTGTTTCGATATTTTACCTTAAAGAAATTCACAGCCATGGCATAAGTCAGCTTTGCATTCACTGCAATGTTTGCATACGTTCACAAAGCATGATCATTGTTACCTAACTAACCACTTTGGCCACGATGCTTCCATATTGTGACATTAGTCCACTCACTTGTTGGGTATTGCACCACAGTATGTGAATTTAACACGTAATTTTAAAAATCAGAAGCATAGAAAGAAACATTAAAAACAGCATGATTTGCAGAAAAACAAGACTTCCCTTCAGAGGGCAAACAGGCTACACAGTAAATACTTTACTTAAATCAAACTGTGAGGATCAAGTTACCCTTTCTGGATCCCTAGCAGTTAGGTTAGCTATTCAAAATCCAGAACTCTCTTCAGTGTGCAACACTTTTCTTCCCTGGCCTGAGCCTTACTTCTGAGTGTCTTGGACATAACACTAGCTAACACTGCCAATTCCATTTTTGTCAGGCTGTGTCTAGGGAAAATGATGCGAGGAAGTCAAAAGAGTAAAAGTAAGACTCTTCTAACAAGTCCAGTTAGAGTGAAACAGGCTCCAGGAGGTTGATGAGCTCACGTTAATTTGGATAGGAACAAGAAGAACAGTTCTTACTACAGCCCCAGGGATGAAGGGTACATAGCATCACTTGAGAGGCTTCTTAAGGGACAGGACTGGAACTGTGGGTATCCTGTTCCTTCTACAAACATTTTAATGACTCTAACTGTAAGAAAGGCTCAGAACTAAAACCAGCTATGTGCACAGGGTAGAAAATTAGCATCTTAATAGTCGGCTTTTATGAGTACATGGCAATCTTGGACACATCAGTCTAGAAATGAAATAATCCACCATTGAGGTCTCTCTAAAACCCAGCCCTCTTAAAAGAGGCTTTTATTCCACCCCACGCTGAGAAAATCACTGCAGCTTCAGAACATAAACTCCTTCACTTGTTTGGTGAAAAACTCCATATTGTGACATCTATTTTTATTCTATTGTTCCTTGACCACTATGCTATTTGTAATGGTTTAAGAACAGAACTTCTGGTTCCCCAAACAGATCACAACCACTTATAGGCAGAAGGCTAAATTTACTGCATTTCTAGTTCAGATGAACACACCACACACACACACACACACACACACACACACACACACACACACATGCACGCACACACACACACAGAGGTATGGTATGCTTTCTGCTTTCCCAAACACACAGTCTCTAGCCCTTACTCAGATTTCAGATTAGACATTTTTTAGACATGTAACAGGTGGAACCATTTGCTTTAGGGTTCTCATAATGAATATTCTGTCAGTGAAAAACACCTTTGGACTTGCAATGCAAGGACCAGAGTTTGGGTAACTACGGATTGAGTGTGTGTCAGTCACAGTGAATCTCTTCAGTGAACTTTCTAGAAAATGAAAACATGCACAAAGTGACTTGCTCTTTCATAGCAAATAAAAGTTACACATAAAATGGCGATGTGATTACATAGGCTTATCCTGAAATAAATAAATGAAATAGAAAAAGACATGAAATATGATAAACCTTAAAGAACAAGAAAATGGGAAAAGGGATGATGGCAGACAGAATATTTTCATAGATCTTTAGATGATGGGATGTGGCTGAAAGGCAGAAGGCAGCATGACATATGAAAATAATGAAGACTTAGAGGAAAAGGAACCTTAGTCTGGGAGACCTGGAGCACTGGGAAGCTCTCAGGAGCTGGTGCCACTGGGACCTTGGAGTTAAGACAAGGGTGAGGCAGTTCTCATCAGATACTATTATAGGTGCCTCTTTCACTTGTGCCAGAAGAGTGCTCATCATTCTTTAAGAAAGGATATGTAGAGTCTCCACCAAGCAGCTGACTGAACAAATGAATATACCTACAGCTAAACCTTGGAAGAAGGTTGGGGACTTTCTGGAAGAGTTTAGGGAGGGATTGAAAGTCCAGAAGGGGATAGGAACTCCAAAGGAAGATCAACAGAGTCAACTAACCTAGACCCTTAGCTCTCAGAGACTGAGCCACCAACCTAAGAATATACACAGGCTGCACCGAGGCCCCTGTGATATATGCAGCAGATATACAGCTCAGTCTCCATGTGGTCTCCCTACAACTGGAGTGGGAGGGACGGTCCTTAAAGCTGTTGCCTGTCTGTGGAATCTGTTCCCCAGCAGGGTTGCCTTGTTTGGTCTCAGTGGGAGAGGATGCACCTAACCCAGCAGAGACTTGATGAGGCAGAATGGGAAGATAACCAGGAGGTCCTCACCCTCTCAGAGGAGGAGGGGGGCATGGGCTGAGGAATTCTGTGAGGGGAAGACCTGGAAGGGGGAGCAATTGGAATGTCAAACCAACCAACCAACCAACCAACCAACCAACCAACCACCAACCAACAAAAACAAAAAAGCAAGCAAGCAAGCTAACAAACAAAAAAAGAGAAAAGATATGTATCCTCTAGGTCAATTAGGTGCAGAAAGGCTTGGGCCATAGGTGTTATGTTGAGCACAGAGGACTAAGGGTATGTTTATAAACAGTGATGCCTGGTGATGATAGCATATGGGGCAAATGTCAGGGCCTGGTACAGGATGGCACTATATTTCTAAGAAGTATTGTAAATGATCGATGTTAAGGAGAGCGAAACTTAAGACTTTCCATCTGGAAGTCTGTATTTGGCTAACATCAATTGTGAAGGTAGACTCAAATAATTTGTACAGTAAAAATGATTTCCTATATATATTTTAGGAATATATTCTACAAGTAAAGTGCTCCATCTGTAAGAGAGAGAGAGAGTGAGAGACTATGAGATCCTAATGCGGCCAGGTGACTTTGAAACCTTCCAAAGTTTTAATGAAAGCTATACTATAGCCACTCCAAATGATCTTGGCGGTAATAATTGACAAACAAAGGTGATAGGAAGCCTTTTGTTGAGCAAAGATAAAAGTAGTAGGAAAATTATTGAATATATTTTGCATCAATGCTCAATGAAACTGTAAACTCCTGATTTGTTTCCAAGGCACTGTACGCCGATAATATAATTTTGCTTTTACTTGTTTTGTAGTGTATACACTACATAGTCTTCAAGTAAGGATGACAATAGGAGTCAAGAAATTACAACTCATTTATCACATTAGATAACTGCTTTTGAACGGGAGGCATCTTATTCACACTATCTGACATGTGCATTTGTTGGAACACATAGATTAAAAAATATATTTGTTTGATTTTATCCTGGAACTTAATGCCAGATATATCAGGCCCTTTCCTTCTTTCTGCCCCATTTCCTGATGTAATGGCTTATTCTTAGGCTGCAAAAGACAGTGAGACAACCACTCCATGCCTGCTTTCCACGCTCAAGTTCAGAAGAAAATAGACCACATCTATTCTGTCATCATATGACTCAAATTCACCCTGACTGGCCCACTTAGCTCTAGTGACTTTTCTGGAAGCAAACATGACGATATCTCTGGAAAGCAGAGTCACATTGTTCAGTTTAGAGACTTAGTTGGACATTAGGTCAGAGAATAGGGAATCTGTGACCAAAGGAAATTTATTTTATTAGTGCAGAGAGGCCAAGTGAAACTAGTATCTTTTTATTACATTCAAAAATTTGTCTCTAAGGAGAATTTTCTTAAAAGATGCTGCCTTCAAACTGACATAAAAGGTGTTTCCCCATTCTCTCTGTCTCCGTCTCTCTCTGTGTCTCTGTCTCTATCTTTCTCTTTCTGTGCATGGAGAATAAAACCAAACAAAATACATAGATTAATGCAAACTTTCATTTAAAAACCATGATCAAATAATATGCCAGTGTGTAGTTCAAGTTTCTATAATCACTTGGGTCCTTGCAAAGTTTTGACAGGCCCTTGTGAGCATGACAGAAACTACAACCATGCAGATGATAGCTTGAATTCCCTCTCTGAATGACAAGCATTTTCACTTCATTTAAACTGCAGCTTTTCCTGGAACACAATCAAGCCTCATTCTCAGCTTTGAAGGTAAAATATGAGGGTTTCCCTTCACATCAATGTTCCCCAGGCTACTAGCCATAATCAGCCTCCACAGGAAGCTGAGGAATTTGGAGAGTTTCATTGTTTATCTCTGAAACCAGACAGGGGGTTGGCTTTGTAGAAGTCTCCTGCATGTACTGGTGAAGGGCTGAAGTGATGTACGTTTCTTTCCTTCCCAATGAAAAAAACCTAATTTCCTAAAGTTGCAAAGAACTTCCACTGTTTTTACATTTGCCAGAGATAAGTCACTCTTGCCCTGCTTGTCCTCATGCCTGACTCTAGAGCATGTGTGGGCCAAGGTGTCCCTAACATTGGCATTCATGACATCATGACAAGGACTTCAGGGTTTCATAACTAGGAACAATCCATTCTTTGCCATCTCATTGGAAATGCAGAGAAACCAGCTTTCCTCATCCACTTTCAAAACTCACATTTAATTTTCTGATAAAAATTTATCACATTTATTTATGGAGTATCTGCTAAAATTCAGGTATCCCTGTCCTCAAGGACATTGTATTGTTTTGTAGGGACCTGATCTGTTATATAAAAACCAAGAAGGTGTGGCCTGGAATCTTAGACATTTTCTTCTGTGCATAGTTAACCTCCCATATAAAAAAGTTGCCTTGAGTAATAAATAACAAACAAAAAATCATTGGCTTTTATATTCATGGCTGTACTATGACAATAGATTCTCATGGAGAGACATAAATATATGTGCATAAATACTAACATAAAATATAACCTCAAGTGGAACTTTTATCGCACCGAACACACCTCTGTTCAATCACAATTATAGTGTTTTAAAGACTTAAAAATAAAAATCAATTTTCAAATGTTGGTTGTAGAGTTCGATAATCTTTATTTATTTATTTTTTTTACACGATTTTACCAAAGGCTCATGATTCTTTCACAGCAAAAGAGATCATCACCCACTAGGAAGAAGATTATATTCTGTTAGGTTCAATTCCTTTGAGGTTTGATGAAGGAAGCAACCTGTTTCTTTCACTGGAATCCATTTAGAAAGAAAATATGTGTAAGAGTTTAATTGTCTGTATGTACACATCAGACAGGAAGCTAGCCCTGTAGAACATCAACACAGAAAAGGACCATTAAAAATCATTGAATTATCTAAATTTTTCCCATCAGCAAATGCCCACCTCATGTTTACAGCTCCCATAGGTAGCATCTCCAGGGATGTGATTTCTTCTTTCCGAGGCATCTCATTTTATATTGTTATCCATAACAATATGATTTCATTTGTTGCCCTCTACACTCTAGTTTTCCCAAACAGTGTTTTCTTTTCTTGCTTAAATTGGTTTTAAAAAGCTGCCTATAAGATTGAAGACAGAAGAGTTGCTTGGCTTGTAGCTTAGGATTACTAAAGACCTAAAGCCATGAGTTTAAATCCAGGTAACCTAGCTACATATGCTTGAAGACTGCCTCCCATTTCTGCAAGTCTTTGGTCACAGATGCAGTCCTTATCCCTCCTTTCCTGGCAGAAAGGAAATGAGGGGACAGTGGAGTTCTTGTGCCACATGGTGGAGAGGGATCATTAAAGTTCTTATTAGCCTCCTTTATCTTTTTCATCTGTATTAAACTCCCAAATCAGTATATCTTTCTGTCTGTGATATATTTGGTGTACATTTAGATATGTATCAATTCAAGAAGAAAAACGAACCCTTAGAGAAAAGGCAATGGAAGCTCAGGCTTTAAACCACATGTCAGGGAACTATAACAGGGCTTGAGGATCTACCTGTACATAGACTTGAACTCTTTCACTGTGTCCAAAAGGTTGAGAGAGCCCTTCTCAGGGAAACACTGGTGAATGAGGAGAAGGATATGGCTGAATGTCTTTCTGCCATTTTTGTGGGTGGCAGTGGGCAGAGTCTGTGAAAACAGAGTACAAAAACAGATGTCAATATGTCCAAGACAATCTAAATGCCAAAGTAGCTGAACTAAGAAATGAGAGACTTGTGTGAGTTCAAGAGGAATTGTAATGTTTTCTCCTCAGCTCTCTCCATTGGAAAGGGCCTGGAAGCCCAGAGGCAATTATACCCAGAAGCAGTGAGTGCACCTGGTTCTGGGTCTCAAAATACCATTTTCTATTAAAAAGAATCACAGGTGGTTGGTAAAATGGCAGATTCCAGTCCTCAGGCAGGGAAGGTGCAGGTGAACCCAAAACACTTTGTGACAGAAAGGAAGAAACTGCTGGAACCAAACAAAACTAATGGAGACCTGTCAAAGGACACAGGGATTCACGTGGAGACTTTCTTACTAATAAAACAACAACCAAACAACCAGACAAAAAAAAAGAAAATAATGACTGTAAACCATTGTATAAAGTACGAATCCATGAGCCTACATTGTTAATAAGTTGATGGTAGACAGATAGTTGAAACATGATTCGTTAATGAACAACGAATAGTTTTGGGATAGGCTTTCACTAAGCTGAGAGAGTTGGTGGCTTTTGATAGGAAATGAAGTGACACAGTAAGATCTAACTCGAAAGCTGGGGAACAAAACATACAAAGAGTGCACCACTCAGTCTGAGGTCACAGGAAGGCCTCAGAACTCTGGGAGTCTGCTGATGCACGTATCTGAATCCCAAGGCTGACAAACTTGGAATTCGGACACCCCAGAGCATGAAGAACTTGCCTTATTCAGGAAGCAAGAGGGAATTTATCTTTTTGCCTTTGTGCCCCATTCAGGTCACCAGCCAATTGGAAAGTACCCATACATGCTGAGGGTGGATCTTCTTCACTCATTGTGACAACCCAAATCTCCGAAATCATCCTCACAGATACATGTGGAAACAATATTAGCCCACTTTGTCATTCTGTCAATGCAACCTTAAACTAACACATAAGTTATCTATCACAGAAAGAGAGCTGTCTTGTTCTAGAGTGCTGGCAAGTCAGTCTATAAAGATGCAATTAGAAAATGACTAGAAAACTATGGGCTATTATCAATTATGGTTAAAATCTATGTAGGCAGGGTAATCAATGGATATGAAATCTGGGGAAAGAGTTTGGAACATGATGAAATGAAAAACTAACCATACAATGAAGATACACTCAGTTTGATCATGAAAAAATAGCTGGACAAACTCAGATTGAGAAATATTTCCTGAGGAGTGTTCCAAGAACCCACATGGTGGGTCACAAACATCTGTAACTCCAGTTCCAGGGAACTGGATCTCCTCTAGTTCCCTGCTTGCCATTGTACAGACAGATTCAGACCAGACCAGTCCAGTTCAGAGCTTGTGTCAGTCAAGATACAGCATGCTGATGTAGAAAGTGCTCCAACATAGAACCCAGCAGGTCAAGCAAAGACACTAAGAGGTGTGGGAAAGAGGGCAAGGGAAACTACTCTCCATTCCATTGTTTGCTCACAGAATTTAGGACATCAGGATATTTTAATAGGGATTGGTGCATTGCTTCAGTCAGCTGATAGCCTTTGTGAGTTTTGGAAGGAAGTCTGCACAATCATTCCCTGGATGTATACATTTAGGGGAAATCCAAGCCTAAATACAACCTACGATGTCACTTCCAATTCTTAGGTTACACAGACTTAAAAACAAGTTTCCTAAGACAGTTTGTCTAGAGATCCAAGACAACTTAATAGAATTATTCACAGATAGCTTTAATGTTATAAAACAAAGCTAATAATTTTATTTTACCATGATTCCTTTGGATAATTTATTTATAACATATAAAAGCCTATTTAAGTTCTTATTTTATGATTCATAGTGAATCAAAAAGTGATTAGTATTGCTTTAAGATACAAACAAACCAAGTACATTGGAATGTGTTTTAAAATTTCAGACAAAGCACAGGACTCTTCAAATGAAGAATTTGTTCTTCCAGTGGATTCCAAGGCTTACACATGATTTCTTGGCTTTATCTCTCTCTTTTTTTCCCTATCAGGCTGTTCAAAAAAATTAAATCCTGCTAGTTAAATCCTTACAAGCCCATTTTTACAACATAAACATTGTATTTATTTTATTTACGTGGGTTTTTTGTGTGTATGCATATCTTCTTCATGAGTATAGGTGCCTAGGAAGGCCAGAAGAGGGTCTCTGATGCCTGTAGTATCAGAGGCTGTGAGCTGCCCAACACAGAACTCAGATCCTCTGAAAGAACAGTAAATACTGTTAACCACTGAGCCAGCCCTTCAGTCTTGACTACTTGTATATTTAAAATATTTATCACTATAGTATTGTACTTCTCGGGACCAAAATCTCTGTTAGATAAGAGTCAATTAGAGGTAGAGGCAATTGGAGATATACACAATGATAGATTCATAGATAGATGTTGGCTAAATGGATAGAGAGATGGGAACTAGGTAAGTAGACATTAATGAGTTGGTTTATACAATTGTGAAGTATATTTGAGATTTACAGAGGAGGCTATATGGAAGAAAAATAATAGTTGGGCTGGAACTCATAGGCAGAAATTACAACCAATAACCACTAGCTACGCTCTCTCTTCTTTGCCTCTATGCATCAAATCATTTTGTCTGTCTTTCTCTCAGTCTGTCCCAACCATGCCCTAGCTCTACAAACGAAGCTCTTTACTTATTTGAAATAGGCCCCAGGTTATCTAGAATTATCTTCTATTTTCTCTCTATAAAGCCAATTGTTAAAAGATTTCAATGATGTTTGCAAATTCCCTTCTGAGAAAAAAGTGCAGATTAGTGTTTGATTGAAAAACCAGGGATATACCTCAGCCTTGTTGACAAACAAGAGGAAAAATAATCTATCACATTATAATGTCTTAGATGCTTATGAACAGGAACGTTCAATATTATTCAAATTTAGAAAATCAAGCTTTTTATTTCATATCCTTGCCTTTGTGAAAAATGTTTAAAGACAAAAATTTAAATGAATCTTAGAATT
This sequence comes from Rhynchomys soricoides, assembly GCA_019843965.1. Lineage (NCBI taxonomy): Eukaryota > Metazoa > Chordata > Mammalia > Rodentia > Muridae > Rhynchomys > Rhynchomys soricoides. Next base: position 8,388,536 of record JADRCH010000167.1, read on the forward strand.
TTCCTATAAAAGAATAAAGATGTTTCTGTAAGCACAGAGGAGCCATTTCTGATGAATGTAATTTTTTTCCTAGAAACAACAGTAAGAAGTTACAGAAAAAAAGAAACCAACAGTCAAACTCATAGCCATTTGTAATATATTGCCCCTGCCTTTGGAAGGAAGGCATTAGCTTCTGCTTGCATGCTCATAAGTCAGCTCACCATGATAAAGGACCAGAGACTGGAAAATATGGGGCATCATAAATGGCACAGTGGCTGAGAAAGTAGACGTTGTCATATTTTATCATGATTCAAAACAAAACAATTCTCAGTCCTATGCCTCAGAGGGGACAGAGGTTAGGAAAACATTAGCCGTTGTTTTATGATCTCTTTAGAAGTGCGGCCCCTAAGGACAAGCAGAGCCTCTGTTTTCCTACAATTTGAGGACTGGCAGTGTTTCATCATGGCAGGAGGTGGGGGAGTCTCAAGTTTCAATAGTACATATATATATATTTTTTTTTCACCAAGGAAAATGAGGACAGTGCTTTACCAGTGACCTTTTCCTCTATTACTGGAGCCTACTGTAGCCAGGGACCCTTCACTAAATAACCATTTTCTAGAGGTTAAGAATCATCTTTTCTTTTTAAGCAGTTCACAACTGGGAAAGAAGACTGCAGAATACTTTATTCTCTATTTAATTCTCTATTAAGGAACAAAATGCCTAAGAGTGTACACCAATGATTTTTCCTTATGGAAAAATAAAAAAATCACTTGGCAATTCATTATGCATGAAGAAAATTCAAGGTGGCTTCTACACTGGATCTTTCCCCAGTTGGATTGCTGGAGTGGACACCTTTTCCCTTGTTGTGGATGATGCTTAATACAGTGGTAAATGATAACTATGCTCTCAGGTCATCTTCATGTGGTCTTTATATTTACTCCTTAGAAATCTTGTGTACAGTGAAACAAACAAACAAACGAATGAACTCCCAGGAGATAGATTTAGCGATTGTCCAATAGTTACTCACTTGAATGTCTGTACCACCCACTAGTTTTCCTAGGGAGTACACCGCATCCAGTTTCAAGGAAGGTATGTTGAAAGGGAAGGGAGTCTCATATAGAAATGTAGGTTCAAATTTCCAAGCATCCATCTAACTGGGAGAGCGAAGATATGCTGGTAGACCTCCAGCAAAGATATGACTAAGGATTAAGACTCCTGCTGCAGATTCTTACCACCACCAAAAATAAACAGAAGGGCACAGTTAAGGAAAGGAGTTTTCTAGTCTCTAAAGAAGTGCGCACTTGAGCTTCATTCATAAGAAAGATGCAAAGGGCTTATGGTGTTGAACTTGTAGAGAAGAGTTTACAAAGAACTCGAGAGGTCAAGAGTCAGCCAGTGTCTCTAGACAGAGAGGAAGGAGTAGGAGTTATGGGTATCAGGCCAGTGCAGATGACAGTGACTCAGTGTTATGCAGAATTCAGCGGAGATGAAAGGCACAGTGGGTGGAACAGAGAGAAGCAGAGGCATAAATGGGGAAGTGGCTAAATCCTAAGGAAAAAGTCTTCTACCCAGGAGCCTCAAAATACAGGAAAAGCTTCTAACATTTGTCAGATAATGAATACTGATGAACCAGGCTTGAAAGTCAACCACAAAGAGAATTCTGTTGAAGGTATCAGGGAATTACTTTTGTTAATTAAAAATGCATTACTACAATACACTGAGTCCATAGGCAGAGATGAACTCCAGAATCTCTAGTTAAGGACTCAAACAGTGGTAACAGGACCCATCTGTGCCTATCTCTTTCATTTGCCTACTATTGCAGATCAGAAATCTTAGCTATAGAGACAGAAAAATTTGTAGCAGAAACTCTCAGACCTATATTCTGATCTTCAAGCCTAGAGGGAAAAGCCAGAGATGTGTTGTCTGTTGGAACAAACGGCGCAGTGGAAAGAAGTCTCGAGTGTCTGTCCTGGGCACTTCAGCTCTGGGTGGGACAGGAGACACACGGGAAGTGGCCAAGAGCTCTTCTACAGTAGGCTGGCCAGGCTGTGTGAGAGGCCTTTGCAGAGACACAGCCCATGGGTAGAAGAGGGAGCCTCCCAGGGAGCGCTGCAGCTGGCTCTGTAGTTCCCATGGTTGAACATTGCTGACTCCGCAGGATGCCGCGGAACCTGGGAACAGATGGGGCCACAGAGTGCAGCTGGCATCCTGCCGCGGGACCTGGTTCGAGCCTTGGGGTGCCAGGTTAGCTGCTTAGGCTTGGGGGAATGTGGTGGCCATCTGGAAGTTCTGAGATGCTGGATGCCTTCGGAGTGAGATTAGATGCGGCTCCTAAATCGGTCCTTCGATTCCCACGGCGGGTCATGATTAATAGACAATCCATAATTCTAAGATGTTTATTGTCATCTTATGGAGTGGCGTGGATGGAATTATACCCCCGCCCCTCTGGGAGAGGCGAAGCAGACGTAGTAACTGGGAAGGGGCGTGGCTAAGTCTCTAGGCGTCTCATTAACCTGGGGTTGGCTTGGGGCTGTGTGGCCACTCCTCTACCTGAGGAGGGGTGGGTCAGGGGTCTGACAACAGCCAAAACCTCCCGGAAGCAATGGCAAAAATGTACTCCCGGTCCCTTGTGGGTTTCCCCAAGGGGTCGCACAGAGTTTTAGCCTGTGCTCGATCGGGTGCCAGACTGCCTGTCACAGACCACTGCCTTACAAATTCTCCCTTTTTCTTTTTAAAGGGAGAGGTGTCATTTGTAATGAAATTTTGGGTGGGGTGGCAATATCAAAAGAAAACACTGCACAGGTTGGAGTGGTAGCCCAGCTAAGCCAGAGGGTAAGGAGGGCTAACGGTGGGGGGTTGGGAAGGCAAGGGATCATGAATCAATTAATTGTTCCATGGACGGTACAGTTTGAGGGTAGTAACATCAGTTTAAAACAACATTTGATTGATCTAGACAGACATCATGGTTTCCTTACTATCGTATAGCTTCCCCCAAGTTCATAGCCATTTGGCTTTGGCAAGAGAGTTCATCTGTAGCTGGAAAGTCTCATGTCTGTCCTCTGTGGGGCTGAGCACATGTCTCTGAATCTCAGTCTTTTGTCTGGAGGAAGGCAGCTTTGTAGTCACAGGCAGGTCCCAGGAGATGGCAGGCTTTTGGCGGGCTTTCTACAAGTGAAATGACCTTGATGCTTAGTAGTGTGAAGAAGAAGTCCTGAGTTTGAGAGAGTTTGCAGTAGATACACTACACAATCAATCTGGAAGGTTATGACCTTGGTAAAGTGGCTGTTTGGATTCAAGGCAGTCCTGAAAAGGGATGGCAGCTGAAGGTCATGTGCTGACATTAAGTTCTTCCTTGAAGAATATTCTGGGAAGTACATCTTCATATTATCCACCTTTAATGGAATATGACGAAGAGAATGACACATACTCAGTTAGCAAAGGGGTGGTGGTGATGGGTAGACTTGCAGAGGCCAGTGAAATGACAACTCACTAACATGCTATTCAAGTCCTTCCAACTTGAATTCCAGGGATGTTCATTCTTCTTTCAGAAGAAAGACATCCACATATATAAAATGGCTTTAATGCACACTTTCATAACAGCATCATCCTTCTGTTCATAGATTATTAAAGCCTCTGATGGACCAGCAAGGATAACCTACTAATAAGTATTTAACACATTAATTCCCTAAATTTCTTAAGTTATTCTTTGTGAGAAATGGCCTGGTGTTATCCTGTATATGTCAGATGTCATATATAAATTATCTCTTGGCCTAACTAGCCACAGATATCAATCTATTGGTGAGGATAGCATTTTACATTTTACATTTGATTTGATGTTTCTGCAGCCTAAGCAAAGCTGCCTCAATTCTTAGCATGCCTCCCCACATTGCTAATTCTTTGAGCAAGCTGTGCCTCATATTATTGGGTTTCAGTGGTATTTGAGTTTGAAAGCTCCTGCTAGGCAATAGAGTACAAGGAAGGACCAGACACACAGGGTTCAAGAAAAGGCCAATTAAGCGGCTAGGTCACCATGCCTGTGTCCCATTAACACATCTAATAAAAAACAAACTGTACATTATGATCTTCCAGGCCTGATATCCACCACTGCAAATTCAATATCACAAAACTATAAAGCCATGATTGCTTTTGCTTATAAGATATGAAAATGCACAGAATCTTTTCTGTGTGATTCATGGTATCATAGCATATATCCATCTGCTTTTCAATTTATTTATTTAATTTGAAATACCTCCCTTCAGCATAGCATAATAGATGAAGTACTTAGAAATCCTGACACAAAAGTATCTAATATTTTTGTTTCAGCTTTGCAATGTATAATAAAACTACAGACAGAAGCATTAAGAGCTGAATTATTCTGAAATTGGTCACATAGAATTTCCAACTACTTGTCAGAAGATTTTGAGCAACAGATTAACCAAGCAATGCATATATTTACATGAATCTGAGAATCATTTTGTAGCGTCCTGCAGCTAAATATACAGGGCCATAACAAGCCTTACACAACACTCAGATTACTCCTATAATTTAAGTCCCTATTTTCAATAATGTCAGACAATAACATAGACACCAAAATATCCAATCTGTGTCAGCAGCAAAGAAATTCCATTATCCCTCCATTCAGAGGTTCTTAGTTGCAAACAAAGGAAACTGTTCTATCTCCACAAAGCAGAAAATATACTTTATTAATGCATTTATTAGAATCTCTGGGAGAGTTTCAGAGACAAGCTTGAAGGTCATTCTCCCTGGGACACACTCCAAGTGGCAGGAGACTGTGTTAGCACTAGTAATACCATGGACACAATACCTTGCATTTGCACTGCAGTGACTCTTGTAATTCCCTGCACTGTGCCCCTAGAAGACTTTCACTGATACACCTCAGCAGAGTAGATTACACCCAGCTCTTTCATTCTATACTATCACACAGGGCAAGACTCTATGGAGTGGTATATCTGATCATCTGAGCCCAGACAGAGTGTCTGCATCTGGCTGTAGAGTATGGTGATACAGAAAGTAAGTTTGGGGTCTAAGAGGTAACCGATGTTCATAGGTAGTTCCCCCAATCCAGGTCCAGAAGAGCAAAGGTAAATTACTAAACTGTGCAATGATGAGATAGGCAATGGAGTAAAGTATGGTGAGGAAAAATAGAAACCATGGCTTAAGAAACACAATCTTACAGACCTTGTAGCTTGGTTAAAAAGTAGGGTAGAGTTTGAAGTCAGTAGTCACATGATCTATGTAGGTCCCAGCTTTGTGTGGCACGGAGGAAAGCAATTCAGTTCCCTGGAGGGCTGTACCAAAAGGAATGGGCATGGACTGGAGGTCCAGAAGGCTTCATGAGGAAATTATGTCCTAACTGAGATGTGAGGAAAGCATGGGAGTTCGACACTGACTGGAGTTTTTTGCAGTGAGAGGAAATATGTGTGTTCCTGGTTTGTGAGGAAAGGGGATGCAGCATATTTGAGATGGTGGAAAAATCTGGGCATGCCATTTTAGATTAAGGTCAGAGAGCTGGGGAGCAGAATGCTAAACAAGTTAAATCAGTGGAAGGAGCTGGATCAGAGATGAGTCATGTCTTCATCTTGAAGGCAAATGTGGAAGGAGTATGAGGGAGAACTCTCAGACAGCCCAGTTTGTTCTTTGATGTGCTAACTCTGACTGCTCTATGGCCAGTCAGCACTAGGAGACCATGGACCTCTGTGGGTCAATGAGAGATGGCAGTGGAGAAAGCTGGGGCCACTTTGAAACAGGTTCTATTGTCTTTTCCTCAGTCTGTAGGTTCTGCTTAAACCTGTTTTTCATAGCTAGTCTTTCTCACAATTGAACTATGTACATGCCTAAACATTATTTTATGATTTTTTGAGAAGCTTAATGCTAGAAATGCTTCTCTTTGGGGGAGCCTGGGACACTGCTGCACGATGTTTGAAGTTCACAGCCTAATGCATTTGGACAAGCTGAAACTTCTTGAAAATTGGAATTTATTATAAAAAGGCTTCGTGGTTTCCAAGCAGTAGTGGATGAGCGAGAATTGTGTTATTTATCACTTCTTTTCAGACCTCCATCTGAACACAGCTTTTTTCTGCTTGTCATATCTACTAACTCTTTACCAATTAATTCTTAGCTAATTTCTGCATAAATAGCAACAGAAATCACTATGAGAATTGCACTGAATTTTTCATTTACTTGAAATTCAATTAGTACTAGAGAATTCTTTCCATGAAGGTAACCTAAAATAATGGATTAAAAAGTGATGTTTGGAACCAGAAAAGCTGATTTTAGTTCTGTACTTATCACTTCTTAGATAGACAACATTTTGACAATTATTTGGTCTCTCTAGGCTTTGGTTTCTGAACTGCAAATGAAGTATAATGAAGCCTCCAGTTGAGCTGCGATTACATAAGAGGTGTTTCATCAAAGAGATTTGCTAACTTGGAAACTATAGGAACACTAAACAGGGAGATGATTTATGAAACAAATCAGGGAGACTAGGTGCGTGACAACAAAGACATCACCCAGAATTTCTTCAGTATGATGATATGCATAAAAGCAGAGGCCAGGATTGCTTTGATCTTACTTATTTTCTTTCTTTGCCAGTTTCTCTTGCTGGTCTTTGATCTCAAAGCCTGTGAAAAGCTGGTTCACAACAGGCTCCCTGATCAGTGGCATAGGTGAGTCACAGTGGCACAGTTGACAGAGAAGCAAAGTGAGGCATTCGTCTTTAGGAACAGTGACACTCAGGTGACTCTGACACATTGTTCTGTAATTGTTCATCAGCCAAATGGGGATGAATTAATAACACATCCAGTCACATGATTATCACCAATCTATGTGAGTCTCCATCACTTTAATCTTTGTTTATTGTCTTTTATTCCCATTTCCCAAAGGAATCATTTACTCCTTTTTATGGCAAAGTGCTCACTTTGTACTTTTCAACCTTGAAAATCCATACAAATCTCAACCAGTTTCTTATGGTTTTGAACCAAGCACCAACTTTTAGAGATACAGTCTTTTATCTATGTATGCATCTGATGAGTCTCTTCTAATTGCTACTTAATGATCTGCAGGATATATTTCCTCAAGTCTTACTATGTACTCTGTCAAAATTGCTGCCAACTGTAAACAACATTGTAATGAACATTACAATGAATTTTAAATAGTTAATACTATAAACACATCTGAAGGATGTTTTTGAGATAAATACTCAAAAGTAGATCTAGAAAGGTAGAGTAGACATGTTTGCTTAATATGTCTGCACCATGTTAGATTGCCCTTTAGAATACTGATACCAGCATCCGGGACCATTAAGCTTTTTGCTTTGTTTTCTGAGACAACACAGCATTATAGGACTTTAATTTTAGCCACTTTAATTGTTAATTTCACTTTATTTTCACCACGAAGGCAGTTACTTGTTGGCTAGCAGTTTTCTGTAATTTTCTTATTCATACTTTTTACCCATTTTCTTACTGTGACCATCATATCTTCTCACAGAGGGTCCTTTCTTGGCAGTTTTAAAAGTGATGATTTTAGTAAAACAAAGAACTGATCCAGATCCATAAGGATTTGCAACGTTTTAAAGCAAGTGTCTACAAGAATGTAAAGCACATTTATAATTACTATAGCAAAGGAATAAATATCACAGCATGATTGTCCTGGAAAGGGGTATAAAACAGAAATTAAGCTCAAAACTGAAGGCTCTCACATGGGTCAGGGATAATGCTGTGCTGTGGATGGCTGTGAAGATGCTCTCCCAGCAGCGATCCATTACCTTGGCTTGTGGTATTCTTCACGGAGTGGAAAGCCTTAATTTTGATGTACTCATATTTCTCAATCTTTCCCTTTATGGGTTTTCCTTTAAGTTTTTGAAGTGTTCTTCATTCCTACATCTTAACGGCTGTCTCATAAATCTACTTCTTTTAACTTTATAAGTTTTCCCCTTTCTACTTAATCTTTGATCTATCTGGAGGGCATACTTTATGTGGGTTATGTTATGGAGTGCTCCGATTTCATTTTTCTTCACATCATCAGGCAATTTTCCAAAAGCATAGCACTTAAAATTTTTTCCATTGATTTTTGTGGTAATCCCTTTAAGGTTTTATTAAATTCCCATGCATGCACAGGGATTTGTGGCTATATGCTTTCCTTCCATTTACCCAGGACCACCAGTACATGGCTTTGATCAATCTAGTCTTACAGCATGCTTTAGAACCTGGCAGACAAGGAAACTCCCCTTCTTTATGACATCCCATCAGATGATAGGTAGATGCAGACTTCATTGCTCTCTATAAATTGACTGTAAGTTTATTGAACTTTTCAAAATATCTACCTGAACTTTTGACTGAAATTCTATGGCATTTATAAACCAAACTGGAAAAAAACCACTTCCTCTTGTATTGTAGGGTTATCTCATAAAAAAGTATGAAATGTCATCTCTTTATTTAGATAATCTTTTATATCTTTACTATATAACTTTAACATATGTTTAGAGAATGATTTAAAATTTTCAAATAAAGTCAGATGAAGGATGGAGCATTCTTTCAATATCACATAGAATCAAAGGCCATGGAGGCTTGCTATGAAATGTACTTTGTTAGCAACAGATAAAATGTCCCAGAATTCATGAAACTATATGTTAGAGTTTTGTCTCTACTGGGACAGATAATCCCCAACCACCAATTCAGCAGGTTCACTGTGATGTTTCTCTGTTGGACCATGTTTACTTCTCTGACTTCTTAAATTCTCTTTGACTCAATTCATCACATTCATTTACAATTTAAAAAAATCCTTGAACTATTTGGAAAAAATGTTTTTATATTTGCACAAAAGTCATGACTCTTTTGAAAATACTTTTTAGCAATGTTTCCACATAGGTCTTCTATAAATGTTATTGTAACTCCCGTGTCCTTCATCCTGTTTTCTGGGGGGGGGGGTATTAGGAGCAACATACTAGCTTTCTGATTGCTGCTTAAGAAGAGAAATGCTATTGATTCTGGTAATCATCACGTGTAATTGTGTAACTATCACATTTCCTAGACTATCATATTGGTTTCACTGTGTCATCTCTAAATTCAATTAGCACTTTCAGGTAGAAAGGCTTGTGTCAATAACCTATGATAGGCCATGAATTGTAGGTTAAGGAACTCAAAGAGCTATTGAAATGCACAGTGTAATAGAGGAATGTAAAATGCCAACGTTACACCTGATTTTATAGAGACTTCTCTTGACTTTGGAAAATAGTCAAAATTCATATTGATGGTAATAAAATACTTTTAAAAACAGTATTTAAGGACTGGTGAGATGGCTCAGCCTAAAGGCATCTTGCAGTCAAGCCTGATTACCTGAGTTTGATCCCAAACACCAATATGACAGAAATAGAGTTGAATCCTGCAAGTTATCTTCTGACCTCTATATGTTCTGTGGCATGCATATGCTACCTCTCAAGCATACACACACACACACACACAAGTATATATGTGTATCTATCTATCTATATTTATATCTATATATCTTTAAACAGAATAGATGCATAGATAGATGTAATACTTTAAACAAATATTAATAATTTAATCATGTAGATTAAATTATTAATATTTGTTTAAAGTATTACAAAAGTAATATTTGTTACAAAGTATGCTATACCTATATGAGGTATAGCATACTTTGTGAATTGCAGAAAACAAATCTATGAAGAATGAAAGCATTGTGTAAAATCATGCTGGTTGGAAATAGATCCTTAAGAAAAATGAGCCTTGAAAGTCCATGTGATGTTCAAAAATTTTCAATAACTTCACAGGCAAGAAAAGTTTATATTACTTGCAAGGAGTCAGGAAAACTGAATTTTAGTCCTAACAGCATTTAGTCTTGTTGTTTTGCCAGTATTTAAACTCTCATGTTCTTTGTAGCTTTGTTTCTAAGCCTAACCTTTAGCATCTCTCTAGCCCACTTTATATTCTTTGCTCATTCAACACATTTGTTGATTTGCAGCCAACAAGCTAATATCAGACAAAAAGTTACCAGGAGGAGGGAGAATGAAACCTTCTGGTGTGGAAGGATAGCTGAGCTTCTTTCGGCCTCCTTTGAGCAAAATCAAAACTTTAAAATATGATTATGAATACAATATTTGAATTAAAAGGTACTGCAGTGCTTCTCCCTAATAGTATACAATAAAAACTCAGTACTTTATTTGTTGTTTTTTAACTGTATGTAGAAATCCCATTAAAAAGCCTTACTGAAAAATTAACAGTCTATCCACCCACATTAAAGATAATAAAAATAACTGAGTGATGTGTATTTTCTCACATCTGTCTCTCTCTATCCTGATCTTTCTTTTACACATAGAGTTATGCTTTTATTATTTTTTGTAATAAAAATATGATATCTGATCCATAACTACATTTTTTAAAAAAAATTCAGATGAATTTTAAGCTATATAAATAGATAGATCCAAATCTATTTTCAGTGGTACAAATATATTCATAATTTAACCATCCTCCTGCTGATGAATGTAATGACTTAGAGAAGAAGGCTAGTAAATTTGACCATTTTTATGTAAAAAGTTTTATTAGAATATAATTTTACTAATAAACTTTATATAAATTATATTAATTTATAAATTATTAATATAATATAATTAATAAATTATATTAGATAAATTTAATATAAAATTATTCATTTATACATCAAATGGTAGTTTATGATACAGCACCTGAGATAAACTTTTGTAGAAACTATATAGCTTTAAAAGTTTTAAATCTTTTCTTTCTTATTCCTTCCAGAAAAACCTCACTGACAATTGGTGTAGGTATTTTGTTGAGGTTTGATCTTCTGCTATGTATTGTAATGCTAAATACTGGGCCCCAAGGTCTGGTTGCCCCTAAGGATGAGAGAATCTGAAAGTAGACCCAAGTGATGTTGCTATGTGACCTTGCCCTTTGAATTATGCCTGATTGGTGAATGAAGATACCTACAGCTTAGAGCCGGGCAGAATTGAGATAGGTGGGGCTTGGGGTTTCTGGGATTTGGGTCTGAGGAGAACCACAAAGAAAGGGAGAAGAAAGAAAGAAAGAAAGAAAGAAAGAAAGAAAGAAAGAAAGATGCCATGGGTTAGGTGAGTCATAAAAGCATGACCATGAAGGGTGGCCAACTGAAGTTAAGAGCAGCCCAGATGGGATGTTATAATTCAGGGTTAAAGATGGAGGAATAGATTCTAGAGGATAGATATCTTCCCAGCTCTAGTGCTGATTAAGTCTTATCATAATAATAAAAGTTGTGTGTCTTTTATCTGTGAATAATCAAAGGTAGGGTAGAAGCCCTTTACTGAGATTAAATAATTTCTACATATCTTTCTCTGTCAAATGACATAATAAAACCATGCAATCACATAGAGTTATATTCTGGCCCTTTTACTTTTATATTAACTTAATTCCATCTTACCTAATAATAAGTGACAGAAGATTTGATGTTGGTGTCAAAGGTGTACATATTCTGTTTTTTTAAACATAAAATCACATTTGTATTTTTAAAAAGTTATTAAAAATTTAAGTTATTTCTTAAAAATTTATTTTATTGTTTTAATTATGTACATGTGTGGGGTCGGGTATTATCTCTGTGTGTGTATTTTCATGCAGGTGTGTATGTGTGGTACGTCCGTCCGTGTGTGTGTGTATGTGTGTGTGTGTGTGTGTGTGTGTGTGTGTGTGTGTGTGAGGGTCTGTGTGTAGGGTGTATATGCATGTGTGTATAGAAGGGGTATATACATGTGTATGTGTGCATATGTGTGTGTAAAGGGGGCATGCATATGTGTACGTGTGTGTATTTGCATGACTGTATATGGGGGTATGTGCATGTGTATGTATGTGTGTATGTGTGTGTGTGTATGGTATATGTATTGACTGTGTGTAGGGGAGGTATATGCATATCCATGTGTGTAGGGGCCATGTGTATATGTGTGTATGATATGTGCATGTGTCTGAGAATGGGTGTATGTGCATGTATATGTAGGGGTGTGTATGTGCATGTGTGTGTGTGTGTGTGTGTGTGTGTGTGTGTTGGGTGCTATGTACATGTTAGTGCAGTGTTCATAGAAAGCATAGGGTCACCTAGAGTTGGCATTACAGGCAGTTGTGAGCTGCCTGGTATGGGTCCTGAGAACTGAAACTTGGATCCACTGTAAGAGCATTGCTGCTCTGTCTTTCCAGCACCTGAAAATTAACTTCTTACCAACAATTTTACACAAGTGTTTTCTTACATCCCTGTCAGCACTGAATGCGAGAACTATATATTATTCCCAGTTGGGTAAGTAAACACACAAGTTGGCACTGCTGTTTATGTTAGATCTCCCTGAAGAGAGAGCCCTTCCATCTCAAGAATATTTCCCTTTTGCTTGAGCATTTGAAGTATTCTTTCCCTGTTTAGTAGTTGCCTGTTGACTTGATTTAGCATGTCTTTTCCATTCTTCTGCATGATTGTTTCACATAAGTTACACTTCAAATCCACAGTAGAAATTTTGTCTTCCTATTCATCCCACCAGATAGTTTTCCTACTTAATTCTTTCTAAAATAATATCACAAAAATAAATAAAATTGATCACAGCAAAGAATTATTTCCCAGCAAACATTGTAACTCTTTTTCTACAAGTTTGGTTTCACTCATACTTGAGTTCAGAAAGGAAGAGCAATCTGCTATTATGCAATACAACATGTGACTGTTCATCAGTGCTCTTAGACCAGTCTAACCGGGTTCTTGCAATTGGCTTCAAGAATGAAAACAAACAAACAAAAATAACTGTTTGAAGAAGGTTTGTCACATGTGGAAATAAATACACTTACACATTCAAGTTTAAGTCTGGATAAACAGCAAAGATATTTGAGTATAAAAGTGGTTCATGGCATCTTTGGGACATGCTTATAATAAAAGTGATTGTTACCTTAAATTTCAGTGTTCAATGTTTTCTCAGACCAGCCTTAGCACAAAAATGAACAGAAGTGTAACTTGTTCCACACTAAGTGTGAAGTAGAAAAATTTATAGGAAACTTTATTATTAAGATATTGTACCATAAATAGTGTAAAATACATACTTATCGTTTACCAATAGATATTATTTCAAAAGATTGATAGATGGTTCATAAAACATAAGGAATCAAAACTTTGATTGCAATATCTTTTATAACCAATAATTGAAAGGCTTCAATCTAATTTTCAAAAGAAAATCCAACTTAGCTGAAGTCACAAAAGCCCAGTACTGTAGTTTTCTAACATAACTCTCCCTCCCTCTCTCTCTCTCTCTCTCTCTCTCTCTCTCCATATATATATATATATATATATATATATGTGGAGTGACCTTATAACAGTATGACAATATCCCTATTATACACTATAGGCTAGCAAATAAAAAATCCAATGCTAGAAAATGTTTACATCTTTAGATCTTGTTGCCTAGTGAAATCCAATAGGCCCCACCTCAAAATATTATAGGTTTTTTGCCATTTCAATTGGTCCCACTCCTAGCAGAGGAGTCCTTGATGATTGGTAACTGCTGGGAGAGGGAGGATTAATATTGTCTAACGGTATGTTCCCACATAAGTAGAGCACATTCCCATGAATGGCCATATACCAAAGAGTTATGTTCAAGATTAAAGGGACACAGTTGGTTTTAGAAGAAAATGAGGACACAAATTTGTTTTGTTATGGAATGGAGGGGAATCTTGGAGGGGCTGGGGGAGGGATGAATTTCAAGATGTGATATATAAAATCTTAAAGATTTAATAAAATATGAAAAAGAAAAATGGTAAAAAATATGATATCCTCTTAAATAAAACTTAAATTAACCTGCTAACTTATGATTCAACCCATCACTGGAAAATAATTTGTTAGAAAGTATATTATAGTCTTTGCAGCAACTTTGGAAGATGATTATGACTAATTTCTTAATAAAAGTAAAGCAGGGCAAGACCATTCAGGAGGACCAGGGCAAAACAGGGACGTCTGACCAAGACTCTGTGAAGTTCATGAGCTCATCTTGCCTTCAACTTCTATAAATTCCCCTGAGTGGTAGACTCCAGATTTTATTTAATTCTAATCCTTAACCATCTACTTCCATGTTTTACCTAAAGCAGAGAGTTTGAGAATTCAGCTCTCCCTTTACAACCTACATAGTAGCTGGAACAAGTCACAGGACACTGTTCTAGCCAGAGACGCCTAAAATGAGTCATCAGGGGCCTCTAAGAAGTCTGTTATCTTGATCACAGGGATCAGGGTGAATCACTCTTCTTTCTCCTTGGAACTCAGACTTGGTAAGAAAAGTCAGGGCTCCTGACTTGTGACTTTGAAGAGAACAAAAGCCACTGGGATGCCTCCAATCCTGATGTTGTTGACGAAGAACAGAAGCTACATCGTGGCTTTTGTTAGATGAAATGAAGGTAAAATTACTTGTCCAGACCCAGTCTAGTGAGGGTTAGTTTTTCCTTTCCATACAAATTATTTTGAATCTTAGTAATTCTTCCTAATGTTCAATATTTTCATAGGTACTAGTAGAAATTATCATAATTTAACCATAAAATATTTTTGTGTGCTAGGAGTGACTTTGGTCACTTGACAAACTGCAGTTCTCAAAGAAGCCCAGAGGTTTATCAATGCTATATAAAGTTCATAGTAAAGTTTAGGTGAAATATTTTTTATTATAATGATTTTGCATTGTTTGAAGGCAATGTTGCATTGCAAGGCAATGTTTTGCATTGCCTTGAATATGACACAATCTTTCTACCTTAAGTTCTACAGTGTTGGATGTTAGGCACAAGATATGAGTTTCAGCTAAACTGCTTTCTTTCAAATATATATTATTATTTATGCAATGTTGAGATAATTGTATGTTCATTTAAAAGTAAAATTTATAGTGTTTTTGAGACAAAAAAGCATTTTATGAGAAAATTTCACTTATGCCCAAATTTATATTGGTTACATTAAATGAGTATATTAAACTGGCTATGGAATTCTCATTTTTATGTTTCCCATCATGGAGAAATGACATCAGACAGTATTAGACTGAATGAACACTAAAAACAAGCTAACAAATAAAAAAGTATAGAAATGCTGTGTTTTTACTGTCAATAAACCCAGACTTTGATGGCAATTGTTAAGTCTCACAAGCACCAAGGATGGAACACTCGTTCCTAGAGAATTCCATAAATGTGTTTTAACCTGACGTTATAATGCTATGCTGGCTGGCAATCTGTCTTCATGCAGTCTTCAAGCAGAAGGAAAAAATAATTTGTCATCTTAAGGAAAAAAATACTCCAGGAAGGAAATTTTTGGCAAAGGGCAGCATATTAACATGCTGTGTAAAGGCACTCCAAAGTCAAAAAGACTGGTTAGCTGTTCATTTGCCCACAGTCTTAATAGGATAGATTCCTCCAGGCTCTGAGGAGATAATGAGCATGCCAATTATTTTTTCAAGGCACAGGAGTAGAACAAGGAATCACTGCTGTTTTCAGATGTAATAACGACAAGTTGAACAACTCAGAAATGTCATCCTCCAGTAGTCGCTCTTATTTGAGCAAAGAGATGTTAATCACAGGTGAGACTTGCCAATAGCTCGCCAATAAGTGAAGTCAGAGTTCATTTGCAGTTCAAACATGAGGCTCTCAAATCAAATCTGATATTAACGAGGTACCACAATAAGGAGATTGGCTGCAGCCATAAATCTCTTTTGCTTTCCAATTCAGATGTCTATTTGTCCTTGTAGGTAGAGAATACATATTTTCTCTGCTCTCTGGGCATAGTAATTCAGATAGATGCTAGAAGCAGAGGAAGATAATACTAACTCATGAACAGGTGTGGTCATGAAGTAGGCCTTTTGATATAAAATACTTTCTATTTATTTTGTACATTGAGAAGAATTTCATAATTTTGACCTCCATGATCTCCTTAAAAAACAAATCAACAAATGGGTTTTCCAAGATTCAATACAGAACTTTTGTCCTATCTTATGAAGTAAACAACTGCCATCTTCAGACCTTCAGCTGTTCTAGCCTAAAATGATGTCAGGAGGATTTGTTAAATGCTAATTCTCCTCCACAGAAGAGGAGATGGATAGGTCACCTCAGCTGATTTTATGTAGACAAAAGGCTAAAACCAGGAAGATCTATCCATGTGACTATAAAATATCATCATAAGTACCAAGTAAGGACTTTCCAGTGCCAGTGCTTCTGGGTCACCTGCACTACCAACAGTAACAGTGCTACTGCTTCCCGGTCACTCACACTTCCATAAGTAATAATGTCACTGTTTCCAGGTCACTTATACTTCCACCAGTAACCCCTTACCTGTTCTTTGTAAGTAAGGTCAATAGACTCACTGATTCTCAGAGTGAACTGATGAAATTGAACTTTTGTTTGTCATTAGGACTTTATGAAAAGGGTGTGGACAAAGAGTGTGGACATTGCTTAGTCTCGCTTCTCCCCCAGGGTGAAAATTCTCACAACAGATACTGAACTCATTTGCTAATGCTATTATGTTTCTAGAATCAGAAAAAAAAGGAGAGCTCAAAAAACAGAATAATTTCACAAACATCATATTCAGTTCATGTCTGCTAAGCTAGAGAAAGTGATCATGGGCATTTTGCTGGCTTCAGAAGTGCACTGCAGGTTATTGGTTATTTCTGTGGTAGCTCATCTTGGGCCTTTTGCTTTATATTTTAAGAATTTAAAAATACACACAAAATGTTGGAAGAGGGAAAAAAAAATCACTATCCAGATTTACTGAAAGCATGGTTTTGCTAAACTTGATTTCATTTCTCTCTCTCCCCTGGCTAATTTTATATTATTTTATGTACAAATACTCTATTTTGATGAGTATTTGAAAATAAGTAACAGACCTCATGACAACTTAATCCCTAAATATTCATTTATTCTTAGGTCACCTACTCACAACAGGCTATTCTTATCTATAAGCCACTTTCACGTATCATATTCAAATTTCCCCCGGTGCTCCAGATTATTTTGTAAATTATCTTATTTCTTTAATGTAGATGCACATGTTGTATCCCATCTTCAGAATCTTTTATCTTTGTGAGAGGAGTAGTCTTGTCTTTTGTATTTGTTTTGAGCACAGTAACAACCTTAGGGCATCTGTTGTGCATTCTGTGCTACACCCTGTGTTTAGCAGTGTTGTGTTTTATAAAAAAGAAAAAGAAGCCAAGGAAATGTTTGGCAGAGGCTCTGTGGGCCCATGCTCAGGCATCCCTTCCACCTGAGGTACCAGCCATATGATTGTATAGTATAGAATAGTAGTATAGAATATAGTTTATTTAGGGCATGGGGAGGGGAGTTGAGGGGTCAATAGAAACAGAGAAAGGCAGGGCGAGAGAGAGGGAGGGAGGGAGGGAGGGAGGGAGGGAGGGAGAGAGAGAGAGAGAGAGAGAGAGAGAGAGAGAGAGAGAGAAGAGGAGTAGAGGCCAGCCATGAACACATGGAGAGAGGGGGGAGGGGAATGGCAAGAAAGAGCAGAGGCAGAAGAGGGTAAGAGAGCAAGAGTGAGTAGGGGCAAGCAGCCCCTTTTATAGTGAGTCAGGCATACCTGGCTGTTGCCAGGTAACTGTGGGGCAGAGCCTAGAAGGAATGCTAAAACATAGTTCTTCAGGACTAGATCCAGGTTACGGATTTTTGGCATGTGCACCATGTGGGTAATGCACATCACTGCACCCTGTTCAAGTGCTCAATGTTTAGTCTCTCTGAGAATGAAAGTTCATAGTCAGAGGAAGATTCCTACCCTGATGTCAGGGAGATGTCTTCTTTCCTCAACAGCACTTCACACAAAGCTTTAGTAATATAGATGATGTCACCCCTGGATCAACTTTAGTTACAAATTAGTAATTTAAAAATTTATATTTCCTTATATTAATGAATAATAAGCAAGAACTTTCTTCCCTCCTTGCTTCCTACTTTCATTATGGATTTATATTCAATGTGATATAGTCTATTGCTATCATTATTCTTTTCAGTGCTCAAACTGTCCCATTTTGGCAGGTGGAGGTCTTTTTATCCTCGCTTCGGTTATTCTTTTGACATGACCCCATTAGTCTTTCTGAACTATGTTGCTATAGGGCTTGATGACATATTCCTTATTGATCTTGTACTTTCTTGCATTGGACCTCTAGTCAGCCATATCTCCTAGTAATCCCAGTATTCCTTGAAGTACAAACTAACAACTCTGCTGTAGACTCTGAATAAATACTCTAAATTTGGTGACCATCAAGGCTGATAACACATTCCAAGATAGAGTAAGGAAGTTTACTCCCTACCCAGCATGGCTCTGGGGAGAACAGAAAGTTCTTCCAAGCTTCTCTAAATGTGACCAGATAAAGCACACTGATATAGGGTACTATAGTGCTAGAGGGCTGAACATAGTAAGGGTTGCTAGACACATACAGGGGCTTGTGTGATTTGAACTTTCTATTCCCAGTAGGGGATTTTTCATTAACCTGTGTGAAGTTCAAAGAGAGAAATGGGAGGGTCCAATATTAGTAGTCAAACAACAGAAATAGAGTCAAACTGGACTATATTTACAATCTTTACTTCAAAACCATGAGACAGACATCACATCTACAGGTGCTATGTATTTCTTACTGTCCTCACAGGGAACATACTAAGTATATTGATTATGAACATAGGAATTTCAGAGTCTCTAGAAGGAAAATAATCCATATACATATACCACATTTCCATTCAAGCCATTAGTCTCTTCCAAGGTATTTGGCTTTTTCACATTGCTTCTAAATCAGTTATAGACAAGGCTATCATTTTTCTGTTTATAAAATGAACTATGTAAAGGCCATGTGCTCTTGTGATGTCAGAAGTTCAATAGAAGGTCAAGATTTTAAAATCATCTTTCAGTCAGGACATTAAGAAGACTCTTAGAGCCTTTATAGTTCACAGGAAATGTTAGATTATAATACCTCATCATTAAATTTAATAGAAATAACCATTACATAGAAGTACTCAGAACATAAGTCTGTAGATCTTCATAAAAGTAATTGTGATAATAACAATAATATTGGAAGCTAGCATTAATGTATCTTTAAGTCTCAGGAGCTCTTTCAACTACATTACAATCATTCCTATAAAATTCACTAATATTAATGATGTTATTCTAATTCTGAAATGAGGAACCTGATAACCAGAAGATTAAACTGTGTCATCACATCTTATTGTGGGTAAGGAGTGAGGATTCAAATAGGAGGCAAGGAGACAACACTGAAAATCTAACATTTCAAAGCTATATATTTTAGTTCTTAAAACAGAGCACAGATTAAGTTTCATTAAATCATAGGAAATGTCTAACTCCCTCAGTTTAGTTAGGATAAACTTTTATTCTCTATTTAAATTTTTCCTCAAAATATGAGAGGCTGAGCCACTGTGAGAATACAAAAATCCCAATAACTAGACACTGGCTAGACAAGGTTTTTATACTTCTGTAAAAAAATTAAAATTCAGTCATGGTTCCCTTGAGTCTCAAAGGAAATAATTTTTTTCTGTTGAAACTCAGATACAGTTTACCACATAGTGAGATAACAGAGGCATTGATTTCCAAAGCAGCCAGAAGGGATTAAAAAATGTGTTCAAACTTTTTTTTCACCTTCAGTTTTTGAGATTTCACTATACCATGCACAGTATACTATATTTAGAGGAATCTTAATTTTTTCAGGGTACTTACACATTGATACATTTTAATTTCTTTATTAATTCAGTGACCTTGACAGAACATTATTTCCTTGTGTGAATATATAGTTAATATCTTTTACGGTCAGGCAATGCTTATACTTAAGGATTGTTCTTTATAATTCATAAGGATACTTTTATAATCCATCCTATTTTCCCTTGGCATACTACTTTACTCATGCCATTTCTGGCAACCAGTGATGCCTCTTACATTTGACAAAAGGACACCTCTTGTGTGCTGCCTCTCACTGAGCTCTGATCCTGGCTGCCCCATCCACTAATGTTTGACTCATCTGCGTCACATGAGTACTTAGTACTGCAGGAGCACTAGCATCCCCGAAGCAATCCTTGATCCCCTCGGAACAGGAACACGTCTCCTTTGATCCAAGCAGATGACTCTGAAGTGTACAGATTCAGTACAGATCCATTGGGACCCTTGGAACACTGGGTCTCTCCTGCCCCCTAACATCCTGGTAACAATGCATTCTAGATGAGCATCTTTCCTTCCCATTTCACACTTCTCAATTATTCTTCCTCATTCTGTTTTATTGTATATCACTGTAGTCATTAATAAGTAGTCAATATTTATATCAATAGAAGTTTCATAAGAAGTATTCGTCAAGTCTTTGTGGTAAGATTACCTTAGGGAGAAATTCAAGCTAAGGCAGAGAGCTTAAGAAACAGACAATTTGTGTTGATAATAGAATTATCCACTAGGTCTATTATCTTCTTATGGTATATATGAACTAAAAGCATAGGTTCTTAAGAAAAAGAATCTATCTATCCATCCATATCTATCTATCTATCTATCTATCTATCTATCTATCTATCTATCTATCTATTCGTATATCTATTGGCTTTTATGATCTACAACTTTTAAATAAAATATTAATAACAATAACAACCACTAATTTTTATCAAGTACTTTTAAGTATAGAACTTTGTTTTGATGCTTTAAAGATATATGTTGATCTATTAATCATTGACATAAGCTTATGAGCTATCATTGTATTGTAAATGAGAGAATCGGAGATAGAAGTGGCTTTATAACCCAAATTACAGAACCAGTGAGTAGCACTTCAGGGTTCTAACCCTCATAAGCACTGTCTAGGGATCACCCACTTCAGTGCTTAGCTCACTGCTTAGTACATTATAGGCTTGTGACAGTAAAAGAAAAGAATAAGCACTGCATTTCTTTCCAGCATCTAGTGGACAGGAAATTGTCACAAACATTATCAACAAAAAAATCATAAATGAAAAATGAAATTGAATCCTGATGAAAGATTTGACAGCAAATACTCCTTTCTGATCATCAGCCTTGGTTTGTGTAGCTCATCTTTTGGACTCTGGCCTTCCATCACTCTAACTTGTTGCTGCTTTATCTTTCTCTTGTTCCTGGCGCCCAATCGTCTGCTTCACCTTCTTCCATTTCTTCCCTTCAAACCTCATTTTTCTCAATTGCAAAGCCAATGACAGGTCAGCATGAGAAATGTCAGAGATAGTTTATTTTCATGATGTTTTCTTCAGAATTTCACTGGAATAAATATTGCTTGTAGAGTTTGGGATAAAGCACCCCAGAGTACATGTAGATGCACAGTGTTTATCAGATCCTTCAATGCATAAATAAAGGCTTTTCTGCAATCTGAAGGAATAAACCAACGGGCCTCTGTACTGGCTGATTTTGTGTCAACTTGACACAATCTGGAGTTATCTCACAGAAAGGGGTTTCAGTTGAGAAAATGCCTCCATGAGATTCAGCTGTAAGGCATTTTCTCAATTAGTGGTCAAGGGGAGAGGACCCCTTCTGGGTGGTACCATCTGTAGGTTAGTAGTCTTGAGCTCTATAAGAAAGCCAGCTGAGCAAGCCAGGAGAAGCAAGCAAACCAGTAAGTTACATCCCTCCATGGCCTCTGCATCAGCTCCTGCTTCCTGACCTACTTGAGTTCCAGTCCTGACTTCCTTTGGTGATGAACAGCAGCATGGAAGTGTAAGGTCAATAAACCCCTTCCTGTTCAAGGCCAGCCTGGTCTACAGAGTGAGTTCCAGGACAGCTAGGGCTATACAGAGAAACCCTGTCTCAAAAAAAAAAAAAAAAAAAACAAAACCTTCCTCCCCAAACTTGCTTCTTGGTCATGATGTTCGTGCAGGAATAGAAACTCTGACTAAGACAGCCTCCCAGAAGTGTTTTCTGTCTAGGAGGGTGTTAAACACAGTAAATAGTGCATACAAATTACCAAGTAAATGAAACAAACACTTTCCTGGATTTATTGAAAAGATCTTTTTTTACAATTAGTATTTTAAATGTCAACTGGTTCATCTTTAACCTTTCTTTGCAAATTATAACCACTCAGTTTGATTTGCATATTCCAAAGAATCCCAGAGAGAACTTTAATTAAGGTACATGACACATTCTCTGAATACTGTATTTTCCACAATGGCCAAGAAGTGTTTACCTATAGTCTGTACATCCTTATCAATGTGGAAGAGCATCGGGTATAGATAGTTGAGTGACTGGTGATTAGGAGAGCTTCCGTCTGGTGATTATTATGAAGGAGCCTGTAGATGGCATGTCAAGTTTCAAAATGGATGTGCTCTGTCTCCTTGATCAACACTAACTTACCCTAAGTTTTAGGAAAATGATGTCAGTGATGCTCTGACCCTTCTTTAGAATAAGTAAGAATTATTTTAGCATTATATAAGTTATATATGCCTTTTTTATTAAATAATTTTTAAGAAACATTTTCAGACATTGTATTTAAATCTGCAATTTCATATCTTATAAGGAGGAATCTTTAAAAGTTTTTGGTACATTGACATGTCTAATATTTGTGATAGTTATTATCATTGTGATCAGTTGCCTGTTCTGGTTTATAGATAATAGTCAATTAATAAAAATAATCTGCATATAAAGTTATTCATTTTAAATGAATAACTAAAGAAAGAAAAAGTAACATATTCATGGCTCATTGGATTCTCTAGTATTAGGAATAAACAGTATATAGATTTTCCTAATGTAAAAGGTATACATAGCCTATATCTTGGGAAGTATTATTCTCATAGTAAATACCAATCTGTCTCAGGGATAAGCATATGATTTGTTTACAATTTTAACCTTATATTTCTCTTGGGTTTTAAGTTTAGTTAACTTAAAAATAGATTCTCCCATTAAACATTATGAAACATCGTGATGTCCGTTTTTTTTTTTTTAATTTGATTTGTATAGTACTTCAAAATTGTAATGAAATACAATTTTGAAGAGGGGACATTTAAACACCACTTGAAGAGAACACTCTTGCCCAGTATCTAAATTTATCATGTTTCTTCCTTCCTTTAACTGACTCTTCACTTTTTGTTGATAGTTACAGGTCTAAACAAATTTTCACTCCCTGCTTAGAGAGACCTACACATATATATCTCTTCATGTTGGCATGACAGTTCCTCACGAATTATCACCAAAGTCACCCAGAATCTGCCCAGAACCTTTCATACTAGTCCTGTCTACCCACTCCCAAACCTATTAAATCAGTCTCACAAGCTCAACTGCTCGCAAGTTTTCACATATAAAACACTTTGTGAGATCATTTCTCATATTTTATCTTACTATCCCACAGAATAGACATTTAAAAAGTTTACTCCTATGAATTAATCATGAGGATTTCTGGGGACAAAAAGAGAGTTTTGCATGAAGAGAAAACTGAGTATAAGAATGGCCACTTGATAGAAACCCTCTAGCTTAGAGACATATAGCCATGTAGTTTTGGGAAGCTCAGTTTACTAGAATTCAAACAATAAATATACACCAGTAAAACCCAATTCAAGATGGTAACAGCTTAATTGCTGTCAAACCAAAGAAATGATTGATACCAAAGCTAAGCAGGAAGTCTAAGAGAGTAGCTGGCTTCTGGGGTCAAAAACCATGTCATCTAACAATGATGTCAAGCAAAGATGTCAGCAATGTGGCTGGTAGGAAACTAGCTTAGAGGATGCCTACTTACCAGGTGTGCCTCATCCCCACTGGTGGGAAAAGATCTACCATGTCTACAGTGTCTGGCAAGGAAACTTTCAGACATGATGAAAGCTTTCGTGCTGGAGGCTTTGCTAGCTATCCAATTATGGGTCGCTTAGACTCATTCTTTGTTTCTGGAAGACAGCTAACAAGTGAGAATAACACTTCCATAACTTTTTTTTTTTAATTGCAGAATTATGTCACTTAAAGGGACATTCTAAACAGAGCTTGGAGTCACCTTAGAGGTGCCAGACCTACTGTGTTGATATGTTGTCGTAGCTCCACTCACCTACATCACCTTCTTTAAGACCCCCACCCCTTAGTCACATCAGGAGGACTTATATGCAGTATTACTGAAAAAATAAATTCTAAAATCAGAATGGTTTCACAAGGTGCCAAACTTGCTAGTCCTAAGTGATTTAATCCAGCTCTTCTTATACTTTAATGTGCATACAAATTTTCTGGGAAATCTTATTGAAATTCTGTGAGTCTGGGGTGAAGTCTGATACTTTGCATTTCTGATAAGATCTCAGTTAAGAATAAAATTATCCCTGGATTATTTGTTGCTCCAAGGACATAAAATGACAGAAAATTCCTGCAGACCACCAATGATCTCACATAGGTGATGCACCAAGGCACCATCTGCCTGTTTAGTATGCCTTTCCAAATGCAGAAAACAGGATGTACCACAGCCAGAATTCTAGAGGAAGACTTTGTCAGCATGCCACAGAGCTGTGCAGAGAGGATGGTTAATAGTGCTAGATCAAACTCTGTCCTGAATGCTGTGAGGACAGGAACAACCAGGAACAAGGTAAATACATGAACGTTGTTTCTCAAGATCTTACATATGCCTCTGAGTGTTAATGACATATATACAAAATAAAAGCAAAAGAAAGCGGAGACAGTCAAAATGAAAGCACAGCAGTGAGCAAATTGAGTAATTATCAGAGGTAAGAGCATAATTTGACCAAATTATGAAGAAATGCAGAGATGAAGGAAACCAATAGCTAAGATACCTGTTTTTCTCAACCCTTTGGCTTGTTATATAGTATTTAAAAAGCAGTCAAGTTTTATAAGAGAGAAAAAAAAGCAAACACATATGGGTGGATGAAGATTCAAACTATTTATTGTTGCTGCTAATAAAATACTCTTTGTTGCTAAAACTAGCTTAAAGCAATTTGTATGACTATACAACAGATTAAAAATTAACACATAGGCAGAGATTTAAGGTTTACAATTGTGAAATACACACAAAAAGGCAAACACTGTGCAACTGAAGCCCTTAAAACCTGAGAGTGAGTTATTGGATATAATTATTAGGTCTTAAGGAAAGCACTCATTTTTATAGCACCCCATACAGGAACCAAAACATACTGATAAAGTATACAGAAATTCGCTATGCCACAGTCAGTAAAAACTCTGTAAAATTCAGCATTTTTAAATTGATCGATACCTGCCATCCATAGAATCACCCCAGGGATAAGTACAGATTAATACCATGAACATAGTTTCTACTTTCTGTTACAAAACTTTGATCTTTACAAGAATGACTAAGGGATTATTTGTAAAGCTGTTACAATGTTCTGAATTGAATAATTTGCTGAAATTAAAATGATTTCTCTTTGTGTACATTATAACTTTTTAGCATCAAATGTTAAGATAATATTTATCTATATATAATTACACTAAATAAAATTATTTTACAAACTTTGTGATGGCATCTCTTCTTAGTCACAAACTTCCATTTTCCAGTTAACCTCACATTTCATTTTGTTATAAGATCATTTCACAGACCATGAGAATATTGTGTTTAAGAGAAATTATGACTATAGAATATTTCAGTAATGTAAAATAGAGGCTTAAACCAGTTTTCAATGACATTAAAACATGGAGGAAATGTTTGGTAGCATTTTGATGAAAGGCTAAAGACATGCGAATTTGGGCTGAATTAACTTATCACAAAAATATTTCTTCAAGCCTTTCTGGAAAAACAATAAGCCTTGGTGGTTTGACAATGATAAATAGCAGGATTTGATGATTTTTTTTTTTAGAATTCCAATATCTTTCTGGTTATTGTATGTACAGTCTTATATTAAAACACACCTTCATGTGCTTGTCTGAAGGGTCTTGGTTGTTGACGTGATTTAAGTGAGCTAGAAGCATTCAACATTGCTCTATACAGATGTTCTGTAATGAGTCAATAGAGAGAGACTCTGAGAAGCCAGGACATTGGTAACACTTCACCATGGCTGAACACAATATTTATTTTGTCTTTGGTTTGTTGCTCAAATGAGGGAGTGAACCTGGCTAAATTTACTTTCATGATATCTTCTAAACAAGGATAACAAGTAACTTTTCTAATCTGATATGAAGACTTCAGTTCAGTACCACTCTAAGCTTCCTCCTAAGAGGAAGGAAGCAATGAAGGAAGGGAGGAATGGAAGAAGAGAGGAAGAGAAAGAATAGCACAAGGATGACTCTGTGTGGTGGTTTGATTAAGTTTGGCCCCCAAAGACTCATTTGTTTTAATGTTTGAACGAAGAGGAGTGGTACTGTTAGGAGGTGTGGCCTTGTTGTAGGAGGTGTGGTCTTGTAGAGGAAGTGTGTCACTGTGGAAGTGGGGCTTTGAGGCCTTAAACGCTCAAGCTAAGGCCAATGTAAAGCACACAATGTCCTCCATGCTGTCTTTGGATCAAGATATCTGCTTGCACGCTGCCATGCTTCTGGCCATGAGGAGAATGGACTAAACCTCTGAAACTGTAAGCCAGCCCCAATTACATGTTTTTCTTTATAACATTTGCCTTGGTCATGGAGTCTCATATAGAAATAAAATCCTAACTAAGACACTGTGACAATCTCAAGCAACACTGAATGAATACAAGGTGGGAAGGCTCCAGGAGTGCATTTATAAACTAGTGTTCCGCTGTATAGGACTTAGATGAGAGGTTCAGACTATAGGGTGGACATATGAAGAGAAAGAGAGAAATGAGGATAATTCTGGAAAAGTAGATATAGTCTGAGGATAAAAGAACAAGGAAGAGTTGGAGAATATCCAGATTCTAGTTTTTATTTTGCTCTGTTTTTATACTCAGCTGTCTTGGCAGGCAGCCTCATTGTGACAAACACATTTGACAGTCATTTTTGGTACCATAAAGATGTGGCTTACACTAGGCCAACAAAATGTCAACATATAGGTCAGAATGTAATTGGCTGAGGCAAGCTCCTGTGAAAGGTGTTAATGATAGTTAATTGGAAACAGAAAATCTTAAACAGCAACATTTGAGCTGTTTTTAAGCCAGGTGATTCTAGTAACTTCTGATAATAAATTAAAAATTAAAATAACTAAAAATAAACCTGCTTCTGTGATATAACTGACACCAAAAGTAGTATATGTCATAATGAAATAATTTGATAATTCAAAATATATAAAAACTATCTGTTTGGGTATGTTCCACATACTCTCAGCAGACTTTAAGATCAGGACCCAAGAACATTTCATGTGCTCTTTTTCCTCTATGTACTCTTCCAGGTCTGGGTTCTAAGCACCTCCCTGGAGTTTGATATTATGTATTCAAATCTCACAAAGGCCAGTTGGATTTATTCCAGAACTCTTCAGAAAGTGAAATAGAAGGGGCACATAAAAATAAAGTAAGGAAATTTGAAGTAAATAAATTATGAAGATTCAAGAAGGTAAGTGTGAAATATACAAACAAACAAACAAAGGTCAACAGAGGCCACTAAGACAAATTGCTTTGTTGAAAAGCTTAGAGAAATAGAGAAACTTCTGGAAAAATGTATCAATTATAAAGAGGAGGGATCCAGGCCTTCGAGATGGCGCTGTGCTCATGAGCCAGACAGCCTGAGTTTGATCTATGGGAAAGATATGGGAGGAGGACAGAACTAACTTCGCTAAGCTGTCCTCTGACATCCAGAGTTAGGACTTTACATGAGGGCACCTGGACACACACACACACACACACACACACACACACACACTATAGAGGAAATGGTAACTAATTATAGGTGAAATTTTAAAAAGTAACTGGAGAGAGACCTGTAAGTATATGTAACTAATTTAGAATATTGGTATAGTCTTAGAATGATATAAATTTCTAAACTGAAAACAATCATATAATAATTAGAGAAATAGAAGGAGCTATTTTAAATCTTCCCCTCTGATCTATATGCTCCATTAGGGGAAAAAAATGTATCAGACTCAAGTGGCCTCAGAGGTTCTACCAAGACACATAATCCAGATCTTTAGTAAATTAAAGAAATATTTATCAGTTGTGTTTATGAGACTAGTCCTTTCTGCTATTGGTTGAAAACAATTACACTTACTGGGTAAAAGTTTCACAAGGAGGGCATCTTTCACTCATCTCTTGAGCATTATTGATCATTACCATTTACAACCAACCCCGCAGTCACTTTTCCAAGCAGCCATTTGCCTGAGAACTATCTTGTTCTTCTACTTACTAAACCCTGCTGGTCCCTACAGTTTATGAAGCCCATCACTTTCCCAATGCTTCCGGCTGGCTTTATGTCCCTGCTTCTCTCATTCCCCGGCTTAGATTCCATAGCCACAGTCACTCTCCAGCACACACTTTCAAATCTCACACCAGCAGTGTGGCTTTTTCTGTCCTAAATACCTGCCACAAAGCCTTTTCCTTCATTCAAAAAAAAAAAAAGTTTAAAGAACCAAAGGCGGGAAGGCAAAAACATCAATGCTGACCCAAACAGCAGCCACAGCTCTTAACTGCTCAATTGAGCATCCTACCTGCCCTAGATTTGGGTAGATAAATGATGGTTAGTTTTTAGATGATACCAGTAGAGAGAAAATAGACTACACAGACAGAAAATATAACCACCAGTAAAGAGTGAATAGATACAAAAGAAGGTGGTATCCTTTGGCTATTGAGCAAACCAAATAGGATGTTACTGTTTATAACAGACCTCCCGATAAGATAATCATGTAAACAGAAGCCAGCATGACATGCTCAATTCCCCAGTCCCACAGCCTGCTCTCTGGCTGTCCATGTGTAGCCTCACTTCAGGCTGTGCATCAGAGTCTGAGAGTGAGAAGTATACAGCAGTGAGGTTAATAAAGCTGTATATCATAAAACTGAGCAACGAGTGGGGCAACCAGGGTTATCCCATCATCAGAAAACATGGTTAAGACATATGGAGCAGATGCTCAGCATGGTCTTCATTTGGGTCCTGAACAATTGAAATGGGGGCTATCCCAAAAGCTGTTGCCTGTATGTGGGATATGTTCCTCTAGCTGGGCTGCCTTGTCCCACTTCAGTGGGAGAGGATCACCTAGCCTTGTAGAGATTTAATGTGCCAGGGTAGAGGGGAATACCCAGGGGGGCTCCACCTACTCAGAGAAGGGGATAGGGAAATGAGGGAAGGATTGTGGGAGGGAGTGACCGGAAGGGGACTAGTGAACAGGATATAAAGTGAATAAGAAAGAAAAAAGCTCAGTTGAGTGAATTAAATAGAAAGAAGTATTGATAAAGAAAATAGTGAGGAGACAATATAAAAAATAAAGGCTACACAGGAGGCAAAAGAATCGGTTCAAATGACTGTATCAAACACTAAAACTGTAGCATAGGTAAAATGATATATTTTTTCAACTTTGTAATAATTTTTCAAACATATATCATGTCACTGTTGTATTTTTCAGCTTTTAAAATTTTTTAAAATATTTTTTTATTTAATACTTTATTTACATTTAAAATGTTTTCCCCTTTCTAGGTCTCCCCTTAGGAAATCCCCTATCTCCTCCCCCTCCCTTGCCTCTATGAGGGTATTCCCCCACCCGCCCACCCACTCACATCTTCCCTCCCTGGCATTCCCCTATACTGGGGCATCTAACACTCTCAGACTCAAGGGCCTCTACTCCTGCTAATGGTCAACAAGGCCCTCCTTAGCCACATATGTGAGCAGCACCATGGGCCCCTCCATATGTATTCTTTGGTTGGTGGTCCAGTCTCCAGGAGCACCGAAGGTCCTGACCAGTTGACACTGTTGCTCCTTCCCCATGGGGCTGCAAACTCCCTCAGTTCCTTCAGTCTCTTCTCCAGCTCTTCCATCTGGGACTGCACACTCATTCCAACAGTTGCAGTGAATTGAATCATGAAAAATTCCAAACTTTTGGGCTAATATCCACTTATCAGTGAGTACATACCATGTTTGTTCTTTTGTGACTGAGTTACCTCACTCAGGATGATATTTTCAAGTTCCATCCATTTGCCTGCAAATTTCATGACAATTGTGAAGGGTGTCATTTTCCTAATTTCTATCTCAGTCTGTTTATCCTTCTAGTATAGGAAGGCTACTGGTTTGTTTGAGTTAATTTTGTATCTGGCCACTTTGCTGAAGGTGTTTATCAGCTGTAGCAGATCTCTGGTGGAGTTTTTCAATCACTTAAGTATACCATCATATCATCTGCAAACAGTGATATTTTGATTTCTTCCTTTCCAATTTGTATACCTTTGACCTCCTTTGTTGTCTAATTGCTCTAGCTAGAACTTCAAATACTTTATTGATAAGATAGGGAGAGAGTGGACAGCCTTGTCTAGTCCCTGATTTTAGTAGGAATGCTTCAAGTTTCTCCCCATTTAGTTTGATGCTGGCCACTGGTTTGCTGTATATTGCTTTTACTATGCTTAGGTATGGTCCTTGAATTCCTCATCTTTCCAAGGCTTTTATCATGAAGGGATGTTGAATTTTGTCAAATGCTTTTTCAGGATCTAATGAAATAACCGTGTGGGTTTTGTCTTTGAGTTTATTTATGTAGTGGATTACATTGATGGATTTCCGGGTCTTGAACCATCCCTGCATCCCTGGGATGAAGCCTACTTGATCATGATGAATGATCATTTTGATGTGTTCTTAGATTCTGTTTGTGAGAATTTTATTGAGTATTTTTTCATCGATACTCATAAGGGAAATTGGTCTGAAGTTTTCTTTTATTGTTGGGTCTTTGTGAGGATTTGGTATCAGTGTAACTATGGTCTCATAGAATGAATTAGATAGGTACCATGAGGTGTTGAGAAAAAAAAAATATATATATATATTTCTGTTAGTTTCATTGTCTCTCTGTTTAGTTTGTGTTTCTAAGATCTGTCTACTGATGAGAGTAGGGTGTTCAAGTCTCCCACTATTATTGTGTGAGGTGCAATGTGTGCTTTGAGCTTTAGTAAAGTTTCTTTTCTGGTCCAATCTATTTGGAGTTCTGTAGCCTTCTTGGATGTTTATGTTCATCTCTTTCTTAGGTTAGTGAAGTTTTCTTCTATAATTTTGTTGAAGATATTTACTGGCCCTTTAAGTTGGGAATTTTCACTCTCTTCTATACCTATTATCCTTAGGTTTGGCCTTCTCATTGTGTCCTGGATTTCTTGGATGTTTTGGGTTAGGAACTTTTTGCTTTTTGCATTTTCTTTGACTGTTGTGTTGATGTTTTCTATGGTATCTCCTGCACCTGAGATTCTCTCTTCTGTCTCTTGTATTCTGTTGGTGATGCTTGCATCTATGACTCCTGATATCTTTTCTAGGTTTTTTAACTCCAGGGTTGTCTCCCTTTGTGATTTATTTATTGTTTCTATTTCCATTTTTAGATCCTGGATGGTTTTGTTCATTTCCTTTGCATGTTTGATTGTGTTTTCCTGTATTTCCTCTTTAAGGGCTTCTAACAGTTTACCTGTGTTCACTTGTATTTCTTTAAGGGAGTTATTTATTTCCTTCTTAAATCTTTTATCATCATCATGAGAAGTGATTTTAAATCTAAGTCTTCCTTTTCTGGTGTGTTGGTGTATCCAGGGTTTGCTGTGGTGGGAGAACTGGGTTCTGATGATGCCAAGTTGCCTTGGTTTCTGTTTCTTACATTCTTGCCCTTGCCTTTCGCCATCTGGTTATCTCTGGTGTTAGCTGGTCTTGCTCTCTCTGATTGTGGCTTGTCCCTCCTGCAAGCCTTTTCATCAGTACTCCTTGGAGACCAGTTCTCTTTGAGAGGAATTTGAGTTTGGAGATCTGTGGTACAGGGTCAGCTCTGGGGTGCAGAAAGAAGGGAGAAGATCCTGTCCCCAGCTGTTCCTTGGTTCCTGTGTCCTGATGGCTCCATTCTCATCCTCAATTCTTGATTGAGGAATTTGAAGAGGAGTGGTGGTCTTCTTGTGTTCAAAGGTGTGTTGGCACTCCTGGGAGACCAGCTCTCTTCTTGAATGGAGTATGGAGCCCGGTGTCATGGGATTAGCCCCCAGGCCTCAGAAGGAAACCAGAAGGCCACTCCTCAGTCCTTGTGTCCTGAGGTTTCTGGGCGGGTCACTCTGAGCAGAAGTGCTGGCCTTACCCCTGATCACAGGCTTGTCCACACTCCTGGGAGGGTAGCTCTTTCCCTGTTCTATTTGGTTATGAAGCTCTGTGGCATAGACTGGGGTCCCCAGCCACAGAAGGAGACTGGAAAGCTGCTGTCCCAGGCTGTTGGTAGGTCCCTATGTCCTGGAGGTTCCAGGCAAGCCCCTCTGAGCGGAGGTACTGGCCTTATTCCCTGATCACAGGCTTGTCCACACTCCTGGGAGGGTAGCTCTTTCCCTGTGCTATTTGGGTATGTAAAATGATATGATTAATGGAGTGACCAGGCAGTCCATAGGAAAAGGTAAATATTTTCAACATTTACATAAGATAAAGGTTAACATCATAGAATAATAAAAGATCATAACTTGAGAAAAACAATTAAAATATGGGCACAATACTAAAATTAGAAGATATGTAAATGGTCAATAAACACATGCAAAGATGTTCAACATTACTGACCATTATAGAAACACAAAAACTACAATGAGATGTCATTTTACAAATATTAGATGACTATCATATAAGATTCAGAAAGTAGTTGTTGCAAGAGGCAGAGATTTAGAAAACCTTGTGTGTGTGTGTGTTTTGTGAGAGTATAAAATAGTTCAACCACTGTGTAAAACAGCACTTAAGCTACCCCAAAATAACTTAAAAATAGAATTACTGTATAATCAGCAACCCTGTCAGTATATCCTAAAGAATAGACAGCAGATCTCAAAATGAACATTTCTGTGAACATGTCTATAATCTTGTTGTTCACAACAGTGTAGTATGACACAGGTGACGCAAGTGCCATAAATGAATGAATGAATAAGCAAAGTGAGGAAGATACATGAATGAAATATTATTTTTCTGTTACTCTGATGCATGCTTCAATATGGACAAACCTAAAAATACTATGTAAAGTGGAAAAAAAGAAACCAAACCTCTAGCCATAAAATGACAAATAGTTTCTGATTCCAGTTGCTTGGGAAACAGAAAAGATGAATAACAGCCAAAGTGGGGTGGGACTGTAGCAGGGAAAAATGAGGAGTTCATTAGTCCTTTAGTTTTTAAAATGCAAAGTGTCTGGAAATGGGTGGCGGTGACATTTGCACGTCAGTGTGAATGGTCTTAAAGCCACCAAACTATACTCTTAAAAAAAGGTTGAATATTTTGTTATACATATTTTGTCAGAACTTTATCTTTTAAAGACTAAGGTATGAAGATCATTAACGCCTACTGACTCATGTGTCAAGTGAGTCTCATGAGATGCAGCCAGATGAACTTAACATACTTCCCCCTTGCCATTCATTCACAGATCATGGCATGGGAATTTGTGGTCCATTATGGTGACAATATTTTGAGTGTACTTGCTATGGATGGGCTAATCACTGGGACCTGACCTGGGGAGAGACAGGGAACACAGTATGGTGAAGTATTTCTCATAAAAGGAGGTGAAAATTAACTGGTGTAATTTGTACAAATGGAATCTCCAGACTACCAGGATGAATGTTCAGGATTGTCAATCAGACACTGATGATCATACATAGAGAATCTGAAGGACAGACTCTCAAGCACACCCTACTGTCCCACAGACAGTTAATTTTGTAGCTTTTGCATAATGACATCCTATACATTTTAGGACTGCATCATCCCACATCGTCTGGGGGGAAAAAAGAAGATTCTCTTTGTTCCTTTCATGCTACATGGTCAGTGGCACCATGAAACAAGTCTCTTATTTTAAGCTACAACTTTTATTAATAACCTTGGAACACATACATTAATAATTTTCCATAGTTTTATTGTATTTTATAATCTCAAAGTAACTTTCACACACGTCCATTAACCCCTCGCATTATCTCTCTGAAGGTATTATTTTCTGTTCCAAGTGGGGAGAACAAAGGTCAAAGGTGAGTAAGGTCACAGTGGGTAAATGATGGAACTGAGTCTAGCACGTAGGCTTTCTGATTTTCTGCCTCTGAAAGCACTCAATGACATCCATTCTATAGAATACGTATTTCTCCTGTGAAATTTTTTTTAATATTACTCTTCTTTCTTACATGCTTAAATACTCTAGTTTCTGTAACACATTTCTGTCTTATTACTAGAGTTTCTCACACATGTCAAGCATTTCCTATGATGAAAGTTACAATTAAGTTTTTAGAATCATTGGGTATAAATCTAGATGATGGTATTGTTACCAGAATTATAGAGAGCCTGGCCATGGCAGTCCTAATACCATATGCTTAGCCAACCATTCTTCAACAGGCCAGTTAAAGAGACAAATCATGGAAAGGAAATTTATTCAATATGGTCAAATTGGGAAGAGGAAAAGAGAGGCCTAGTGCCACCAATCTCCCGAAGCCCATACTCATGGTCCTGAATTTAGTGTTAGGGGGCCAGGTTTATGCAAACACAGGTGGTCCTGTTCAAGGTGTGGTCCATGGCTCAAAGTGTGGCCCTGACCATAGTCATCATCTTTGCTCTAATTTCCCCAACAAGATGTTTCAATAAGTTATTGGAATGATGTGAAATCTCTCTCCAAGAGGCAGTTCCTTTTGGGGGCTAGTACCGCCAGGCTTTAGCTCTACCCCTTCCCACCAGGACAAGATTCCTGAAGAAATTCTAATCCTTGGGAACCATTGATTCAATATAGTCATATAACCAAGGGAAGGGCACACATGTCCTTTTAGACTATATTCATCCATGCTATGAATGTTGCATCTCTCTCTACTGTGTTTCTAAAGCATCATGGTAAAACATATCTGTCTGAAGCAGTAATCATAAACAGGATACAAGTAATAGGTAAGGTTTGAGACATTCAGGTAGTGTCAGGTGACCTGTTTGCACAGTTGAATCTCTTTTCTCCCCTTTCACTATTCCTTTAGTTAGTCTATTGATGACTTATGGTTGAGCCTAGAATGATAGTGCTACTGATACCCAGGCTCTGAACCCTAACAACTCTGGTAGCAATATGAAGTTTCCAGAAAATTCTGTATAAATATTCCTGAATTGAGTTTGTGAATATTGCTTAAGCCAAACCAAATAAATTGGTCCTTTTATATTCCCACAAATCTTTGCCACCTTTCCCAGTGAGACTTGTAGATAAGTCTAAACAGAAAATAGAAAAAATTCAACAACACTTCTGGGAAACCCATGTAAGGTATGCCTAAATTGAATCAATGATTCTAATTATTTTTTTTTTCTTGCTGTCCTCACAGAGGAAAGAGAACCATTAGAATCTAGTGGCTCTATTCAACTTTAGGTATGATATCCTCAGCAGTAATGCAGAAAAATGATCTGAATTAAATCAATAAGAAGGTTCAAGCAATAGTAATCAGACAACCTATATGTATATGTGATAAGAAAAAAACCTCTTGTTCTTCAGTAATTTTGTTACAGTAGCACTGAGAGCCAATTAAAGGAAAGTTGTAGCTTCCTTGACAAAAAAAAAAAAATTGGACTATTTCTCTATCTCTTCTCTTAATATAACTTAATCCAGTTGGACTAATCACATGAGTAAAGGACTCCCTTCAGAAAGGTACATTCACCTTAAGCCACGCTAAAAAGCTATGAGGGATAATTAGCCCTTAATGAGATAATGCACTTTTCTTTTCCAGAATTTTCACCCCCTAGTGCAGTTACTCCAGGTTCACTATAAGGTCTTGTTGGGTCTGCCTATCTTTCTGAGAAGTTTATTTTGCTTTGTTAGTCAGGGTTGTCCAGGAGACTTGACTGTCCTTGCTTGACTTACAGAGGTAAGGCCCTACTGTTTAAAATACCAGGCACTTCAGACACAGGGCCCAGGTCCTCAGCTGGAACTGGCCTGAAACTCTTCTTCCTGAGCACTATCCTTTTTGTACCAGAAAGCGCCATGAAAGCTTCCAAAGGAGGGATGGCACTGACAGTCCTATCCAACTGCGAGACATCTATGAACCACAACAATGATCACCCTAAGACTGATGTAGTTGCATGCATACTTTGGTGGTAACTACCAACTCTCTAATTGGACTTAAGATCCAGTCAACAAGAGGGAAATCATTCCTGGAACTGGAAACCTAGCCAATGACTCAAGGCTAGCAAAGCTATAGATCTTGGAAGAGCAGTTCATTTATGAAGCAAGTATATTCTAGAACTATATTCTGAATATTTGTCCTTATACCCATTGATAAATGTATTCCTTATCCCTCTTCTAGGAAACTTCACTTTGTGGTAGATGGGGACCATTGCAGAAAACCATAACCAATCAAAATACATAGTTGTGTTTCCTCGCTCCAACTGTTATGTGAAAATTATATGAACAGGAATGAAACCCAACGTCTGTACCCAAAGCTCAGGGATCATTTTTGAAAGGCAGCAGAAAGATTGTAAGAGAGTTTGGTGTGAGATCATGTCTCCCAGGAATGTCAGAAGCACTTCTTATAAAGTAACTTTGCAGATATTTTCCAGCATTAGGTCTCAGTGATCTTTTCTTATTAAAAATAACCAACTCAGATTTTATAAAAAAGAAAAACACAGGATTATGGGAACAGCAACTATCTCTTTCTTAACAATGCCTGCTCTTCATTGTTTCTGTATTGTTAAATTAGATGTGTTTTGGAGGTTCAAGCCTAAGATTCCTTCTAACCTTGGTTGGAATAACTCTAAAAATTAAAAACAACAACATGGTTCAGAGTTGCTGCAGACAAATGCTATTGGGTGATGCCTTGGATTGGACTATGCAGTACGACTGGAACTTGTGTGCAATTGTTTCACTTCCCTGAGCTCAGTTTCCTGCCTCTAAGCGAATGCCAATGTTTACCTCTCCTAATTGTTGGGATTAAGTTCACAGTGTGTTAAACCTCTGTGATTAGTACAACACTTAAAATATTAGAAATATTTTAAAGACTGGAATAAAAGGAATTTGGGAACATCTACAAACCTTCATTTGACTTCCTTTATATGTTCTAAAGGAGGATGGAGAAGAAAATGAAAAAGAAATGTATCAGAGCACAGTGAACTGACTTCATAGGTTTCCTAAAATATACAGCCACTGTTATAATGTCCTTTCTTCTATTGAGACACAAATTATATTTAATTTACTGCCTCTATTAAGTTATTTCATTTCATAAAGTATGTACTGCATGGACCCTGAATCCATCATACAATGAGCTCCATTGTATTTATTTTGGATTTGTGACAGACACATTCAGATTTACAGAATCTGAAGACTTAAGAAAATGGGACTTATTTTCAGATTTAAAGAAAACGAGAAATCATTAGAAGGAAGTTGAAGTTATCTTGCTGCATTCTCCAGTGCATGGGATAACAGGTTGCCACCTTCCTTTCCTATTCACTTGAGATGTGCCCTGCTTCAAAGTAGGACCAAATTTATCCTATGGAAATAGCTTCCAGTTATGGTTGGATAAAACAAAACAAAACAAAACAAAACAAAAACCCCCCAAACTCCATTGATATATTCATTCAGCCTTTGGCCCACCTTTAAAGGGGTTTTTAAACATGCAACTACAAAGTGATAACTTCCCGTGAGCTTTGAAGTCTGAGTGGAACCAACTGGCAGGTTGAAACCAAGCTTAGTGACCAAGGTCACTAGCTCACCAGAGAGACAAGTATATGCTATTATAATATAAAGATGTTTAAAAAGGTGGTTATCAGATACTGTACTCAGGACAGCAGCATTTGGAAAGGCAGAGACCAAATGAGTTCAGAAGCCAAAGAGCCATTACAAGAATCAGGGTCATTGCTTGAACGTTTCCACTTCTCTCCAGAGGACTTGACTCCTTTCATATGAGTCCACCCCTTTCTAGTTCTGGGAGGCTTGAATGCCTCTAGTATAATGCCAAAATAAATGAGAATTTAATAGCTTTCTACCTACAGCACCTGTGCAGATAAATTGGACAGGGTTTCAGATGAGTTGAAGAACCTCAATGTGTTATAGAGGAACAGCTGGTCCAGTTGGTGCTCATTTGATGGATTTTGTAATCTCAACTTGGTGTGGAAATGAATCTCCACACCCAGGGCATCCATCTGCCATCTAAACAGTCCCAGGGGGATATGTGGCATTTTGGCTATGGCAAATGAGGATAAAGGCTGCCACCTGACAGAGCAACACTGCTAGCCAACATGTACTTTCTGAAGTGACACAATGGCCTCCATTGCCACCACAGCTGGCGCAGTACCAGAGTCATTTACCCAACAAAATCCTTGGAATAAAATGAATATTTAGTTGGTTGTGATGTATTTTGGTTCTGTTCCATCAATAGGTCCTTAAACATCATTTTATTTGTTGAGAATATGCATTCTAAGTCATTGTTCTATTCTTTCTTTGATGTTTGTAAGTGTGGTCCAGAGAAAGAATAAAGCAAACAAGAAAAATAGATTGTGTTTAGGAAGCAAATTAGAAACTTTATAACAACCCACCTACATGCTCTGTCCTTTCTTCTTTTAGCAATTATCACAGAAGATTCAAATGCATGTTGCAAAGATGAAATATTTTTTAAATATATAATTTTGTAAATATCAACCTAAATGTAATCATCACCACCACCACCATCACCATCATCATCATCACGACCACCACTACCGTCATAATTTTAACTGAACTCTTTACCAAGATCTACTCTTTTACTCTTCTGTTAATTTATACTCACTAATTATCATTGACTCAGGCCCCCACAAAAGGACTGAGTCAGGGGTTCCCAGGAAAGGCAAGATGACTGCACATATATAGAACATGTTCACAGTCGCTCTGCGCAGCTAATAAACCACACACCTGCAAACCATATAGAGGTTAGCTCTACACTCCATTCCACCTCCCTTCACATTACCTCACTCCTCTTGGCTTTGTATTCCAATTCTAGATCCTTTCCCATCCTTTGAACTTCTTCCCTGAGCTAAACTTTTTAGGCCCTTCTTAAGTATCTACAATGGGTTTTCACATTTCAGAGTAGGACAAAATTAGATGCAAAATACCATCCGAATTTTGGTTTATGAGTGCTCACCCCTCAATAGGACAATGGGAGCCAATATTGGCTCCACTGTCACCAAGGCTCAGGGATCACTGCGAAAAAGGAAGTGGAAAATGGAGCAACCAAACAGTGAGGAGGATTGCTTTGAAGTGATGCCTTACAGTTGTGACTAC
This sequence comes from Rhynchomys soricoides, assembly GCA_019843965.1. Classification (NCBI taxonomy): domain Eukaryota; kingdom Metazoa; phylum Chordata; class Mammalia; order Rodentia; family Muridae; genus Rhynchomys; species Rhynchomys soricoides. The sequence continues at coordinate 8,427,729 of JADRCH010000167.1, forward strand.
TATGGTAATCATGGACTCAAAGCAGCTGTGCTTACCTTTTAAGAAAACCTACTGGAGATCAAGCCAGTCAAAGTTCGGGCATTAATGGGTAGAAGATCTCCAGGTCCCATCATGTATTGAGGAGATATTGACAATGATAGTTGCTGGGGGTGGGGTGGGGTGGAGAATCATTTCATTGAGACTACTGGCAGATTTCCCATGCTCTAGTAGGTGGTGCCTCACCCATGCACAGTGGTCAGAACTAACAGGATTTTGTGAGTTTTCAAAAAGAAAAACATATGGAGTTGGGGCAGTAGTTTTGGAGGACCACAGGGGTTAGGAAGGGGAACACGTTGGTAGATGTGATCATATTTCATTGTGTGCATGTATGAAATGCTCAAGTTTGAAGTAAAATGAGAAAATTCAGCCAAGGTTAGACTATTTTTAAAGTTAATGTTTGAGAAAAAGTATTTTTTTCTAAATGATGGTTGTTTAAAATAATGATATTAAGAGAATATACATTTTTAGTACAAAGCAGGTAACATGTGGTCTTTCTATGTCTCCACTGAAACTTGTAAGCCAAATTGACAAGTACTTGAAAATCAACACAGCACAAAGATCTCAAAACTATGGTCAGGTTACTATGGATATCTTTATGGATATCTTTCTAGTATACAGCAGTGGCCTATAAGTCTGACCTAGTGCTAGCCCTGAACTCATTACTACAATCTTTTATACTTCACCTTTTAATTAATACTCAAGCATTGGACATGGATTATGGACAAAGTGGAATAAATAGGAAATTATGTCTCACTGATGTTGTCAGACACCCAATAGTTCCCACTTGAATGAGATGGAGTTTATTTTATGCCAAGTTCAATAACAGCGCTCTGGTCTGGAACGTCAGTGTTATGCTCCACTTGCTGTAGTTCATTAAGTTCTTGGACTTCAGCATAGAACCTGAGCTCTGTCACTGAATCACTGTACCATTAGCTTACACTGGCTCAAATCCCTTTGACAACTTCTTATTGTTATTTATTTTTGCTTTGCTTCCATTTTATAAAGTGGCAATTGTTCAAATCAAATCTGCAGGTGGCCATCTTCATTTTAGAACTGGACTCGCTTGCTGTTTACCATCAGGTTACATTTCTAGAAATTGTAAAATTCCTGAGAATCATTTCAAATGTTATGTATGACTAATTCAGTGCAGATATTTAATTTTTAATATATATTTTAGTTCCTTAGGATTATACTAGAGTCACCAACATATATGGGTTGTTTTAAGTGTCCAATATGATTGGTTAATATCCTTCCAAGATATTTTGTGGTTATTGCACCTCTAATTATGTACCTTCTGCTGCTTCTGAAAAATCTGTCTATCTGAATCAGTGATCAAAAATATTTATTTATTTTTAATGTTATTTTATATGTATAAGTGTTTCACATCCATGTATATCTGTGTATAATGTATACACCTCTTGCTTGAGGGAGCCAGAAGAGGGAGGCTGATTGCTTGGAACTAAAGTTACAGGTGGTTGTCAGCTAATATGTGGGTCCTGGGAATTGAACCTGAGCCTTCCAGAAGAAAAATTGGTGCAACTGAATGCTAAGCCATTTCTCCAACTCCTAAAAATGTTGTTTATTAATATGAGGCATGCTTTAGTTTCCCCCTTTCTGTGTTAAATTTCAGTGACTGACTTTTTTATTTCTAAACATTTGTAAGCAAATTCCCACATATATGAAGGAGCCTTCATATCAGTGACTACATGCTAAGTGACTTATGTGGTTACTCTATAACCTAGGAGATGGTCGGAGTAGTGACAATAATGATACATAGATCTTTTAGAGCCAGACTGTAAGGGCTGTTGGCCTGAACATAGTTGTAGGCATACACAGACACACGTGTGCACTTAGGTATATGTAAGAGGTCTTGGAAAAATAACGTGATTAGCAACTAGGTTTAAGAGGAGAAAATAAACAATGACCAATTTCAATCTTAGCTCATGTACAATGTTGGTTCAAACCTGTCTGCTGAATGGAGTAATTTACTCTTTGTATAAATGAAGACAGGACTCCAGGAGACATATTCAACTAATTATTAACAACACTGAAACTTTCTTTTCATCTCTGTAATTTCCAGGCATTCTGTCACACCATATGCAACATGTTCTTAGCATGCAACACCTCATCTACTGAGTAGCAATAGAAATGTAAAAAGACACAGCAGTGAGATGGCTCAGTGGTAAAAGTGCTTGCTGTACAACTCTGTGACCTGAGTTTGATCCCTGGACCTCATGGAGGAAAGAGAGAACCAAATCCATAAAGTTGTCCGTTAACGTACACACCTGCTACCTAGCAATAAATAAAATGTAAAATTTTAAAATTTAAAGAAATAAGAAGGAAGGTTTTGTGGTCATCAGATGATAATGAAGAAGAATTATTGAGAGTGTCTAGAGCACACTGCCCATCTTTCCCTGAGTGCATCCTTTTCTTATGTGTGTCTCTCCTCTCTTAATGCCTGTGGTTAGATATGGATTACAACCTTGCTTTAAGTTCAGCCATACTTACGGGCACAGAATTGTCTTCCGTTATGTTCTTCAGCATTTCCTACCACAGTCATTCTTACCACTACTATTTACCTCTTTAAAATAAACACTACTGTTCACCAGGTCCCACGATGCAACTTTGCCTACTCTGTTTGAAATTCTGATGTAGTTCTAGGAGTGCTAGCTATGATTCTATATAATTATGTATTACACACTACTTAGCAAGTGCAAAGTACATACTTAAGGACCATCCTTAGCCTGAAAAAGTTAAAAAAAAAAGTCCAACATAGAGACAGAAACATACCAATGATTCCCAATACAAGTCAAGTCAAAGGAAAACAGTGGCATAAAGAAAGCTGGACACACATCATGGTGTCTGTGCATTTAGCCCTTGACCTACAATAATATGACTTATGACTAGCTGACTTTAACCTGATACAAAAGCAATGTGCACTTGGCAATAACAGACAGACTTCAAAATTTGAATTTTATGTTTTGAGTATTTCCCCAGGCTATTAATATGTATTGATACTCCCTGGAAACAACAGGCAGCTGAAGAGAACCACATACATTTTTTTTCTTTCTTCTACCTTGTGTTTTTCTATTCTACATTTAATTCTGATTATATGATTGGACTTCTTCTCAATGATTATGCAGTCTGGTTTTAATTAGATATTCTATATGGAGCAAAATCTCCCATTAATATTGTATAATGTAATAAAGAGCATGCACTCAGTAGCTAGTTTATATTATTAATATTTTAAGCAGTAAAATGTAAAAGTAATATAAAATTATATCATTAATATAGTTTTTATCACCCCGAGACCTAGAAACAGTTTTCCCAGAAAGTAACATTGCTTTCTAAATATTTCACATGAAAATGTAATCTTAAATGAATTTCAACATTCAGTTTTTATTTCATTTTGTTTAAAAGTCATCAAAGTTATTCTAAAATAACTGACCTTTCATTAGTAAACATAAGCTGGATATATTTATGGCATTTAATTGGTGGTTTTCAATATACTGTGTGGAATAGAAAAATCAACCTAATTAATATATTCATTAGCTGATCCATTCACTTATACATTTTATATTATAAACTATAAATTCACAGACACACACACACTCATGACTTTGAAATTTTAGTATTACTACTTTAGCATAAAGTGAGTTATGCTAATGTGTCACTATTCAGGGGACTATTTGATAGCTAACTATGTACTTTGAACCAAATACATTTAATATTGCTTTGCTAATCGCAATTTTAACTTTTATATGTCTCAATATCTCATGTTTACTTTCTATAGAATATGATGAAACCATGAAAACATTTCATTCATTTCAAAGTAATCATTATTTATCATTCAGGTTTACAGAGTAAGCATAAATTATGCTGATAATGATTAAAATCTTGCTGATTATGGCAAATAAAATTTGTTGCAGCCTCTAGTAGTTCTTTTTTCCTAAAAGAAATGATGTCTCTAAAGACCCAACATTCTGGCTGTAGTTCTTTCCTTGGGGCAACTTTGATTTAAATGATTAATTTTCATTTGTTCTGCTTATATGGGATGGGGGAAAAATCAAAATATAGATTGACAGCCTTTTCTGTAATTTTATTTCTACTTTGTGCTGACTCAGTTTTCTTTCACCCAATTAAAACATCTTCACTGGCTGTAATAAAATCCACGTGGGATTGCTTGGAGAAAGAAGATGAAGTTTGTCTCTAAAATTTAATTCCTATGTATTACCCTCCCTCCTCTTCCTCCACAGCCATTATCAGTCATTAATAGTTAGAATTATTATTCTAACCAGTATCATTCATTCAACAGCTAATATCTGCTAGGGAGGTGACTAGTTCCAAACTCAAATCTTACATGTGATATTTCAGGTCTAACTATGGCAGCTACCAGAATTTGCCAGGCAGGCTTCTCATGAAGTCTGTCTTCTCCAAAGTGATCTCATGGAAACTCTAAATTTAAGCTTTCTGGAGAGAGTTGCAAAGTCCTGGGGCTCTGCTCAAGTGTGTCCCTGTATTCCAAATCCAGGTACCACTACATATGGTTGACGGTCTCCTATGTAGAGGCCACAGTGCTTCTAAAAGACTTCTCTATAAGGGAATTTGCTTATTCACTTTTTTATCCTTGGACTCAGTCATTTCTAGTCTTTTCCATCTTCACTACTTACTGGTTTCTCCTTTGTTTGTGTGTACATATTTAGGACTTTTGGCAGTAATCCTTCCTCATCTGTGGGTTTACACCTGATCCTTTCCTGGGAGTGTCCCTTGGGAGATTCTGGAATTCCGTGTGATAGTACCACTTTTTGCTGCTTGCTTATTTATACTGTTTCTTTAAGGGGGAAACTCCCCTTATTTCTTTGATTTTTGGCTTCTTGTCTTTAATGAAGATAAAGGTGAATGATGATTGTGACAGCTTTGACACATAATAGTACCTTTAACAGTTAAACAATATTGAAGCCTATCTGATGGACTGATGAAAAAACCTAAGTCAGAATTGGGTTCTCAGTCCCAAGAGGCCAGGCATTTTGGCAATGTGTAAGGGGGAAAAGGTTATCAGAAATATCACCATCAAAGTATTAGTTAACTTCATTTGTTGTCTATAAATTTCTGTTACTATGTACTTGAACTGGGCTTTAACTGCTTACCACAAATAATTCTGTTGGTCTCTGAAATGCCTGAATACAGGTAGAATTTGGTAAATAAAATTCCTAGAGTGTTCGTTTTTTGTTTATACATTTTCTAGGGAATTTTTGAGGAAAACAGATTTTTCTGCAGTGCTTTGTTTGGCATAAGCATAAGCCTATATATACTAATTTGTGGTTGGTTCTTGGAATAATTGCAATGTGCTATGCATACTTTATATAATCATTTCAGTAAATATGGATGGCAGCATTATAGAACCTTGGCTTTTATTGTTGTCTCCAGATTTCCAGATTGCCTTTGCACATGGAGAGACTGAGAGAGATAATATAACATCCTTAGTTACATAGAATCCAAATGAATTCTATTTTAAATTCTAAGTCTCATCATTACTCCAAATGTCATGCCATGCATAAATAAAATGGGCTATGCAGAAAACAAAAATTTCTTGGAATATGTGCTTGATAGAAGACTCAATGAGGACAGATTCAGATAATGATTTTGGCAATTATTAAAACATTAAATCTGTAAGTAGTTTTTCCTTGATCAAAACTTACATCATATCTAGTAGATTTATTGTTTGCAGCATTATCCATAATTTTCATTAGTCATATCTTCAGATTCTCCTTGTTGAAATCCCCTGTGAGCACTGGTCTATAGGGCAGAGTCACCTTCTGTTCTACCTATGTTGCAGTGGAGATCATAGGCATGAGCCAGTGAGTTCAGGTGTAATGAAATCATGCCTATGAGCAGCTCTAATCTAATACAAAGTACGGACCCAACATCAAACATTTTTCCTTGTTACATGTTCAACCAGATTGTAAAAGTTCTTGGGGATTGTAGTAAGAATGAGGACCCATAGATTCTGTTGGTTAAGACCTAGTGATTGATGAGAATAGTTTTTGATATCCTGGGTTTTTGTTATTCCATATGAATTTGAGAATTGCTCTTTCTAAGTCTATGAAGAATTGAATTGGAATTTTGATAGGGATTGCATTGAATCTGTAGATTGCTTTCAGCAGGATGGCCATTTTAACTCTATTAATCCTGCCAATCCATGAGCATGGGAGATCTTTCCACCTTCTGAGGTCTTCTTCAATTTCTTTCTTCAGAGACTTGAAGTTCTTGTTATACAGATCTTTCACTTGTTTGGTTAGAGTCACACCAAGATATTTTATATTGTTTGTGACTATTGTGAAGGGTGTTGTTTCCCTAATTTCTTTCTCAGCCTGTTTATCCTTCGAGTATAGGAAGGCTACTGATTTGCTTGAGTTAGTTTTGTATCCAGCCACTTTGCTGAAGGTGTTTATCAGCTGTAGCAGATCTCTGCTGGACTTTTTCCGGTCACTTAAGAATACCATCATATCATCTGCAAATAGTGATATTTTGATTTCTTCCTTTCCAATTTGTATCCCTTTGACCTCCTTTTGTTGTCTAATTGCTCTAGCTAGAACTTCAAGTACTATATTGAATAGATAGATAGATAGAGAGAAAGCAGCCTTGCCTAGTCCCTGATTTTAGTGGGATTGCTTTGAGTTTCTCTCCATTTAGTTTGATGTTGGCCACTGGTTTGCTGTATATTGCTTTTACTGTGTTTAGGTATGCTCCTTGAATTCCTGATCCTTCCAAGATTTTTATCATGAAGGGATGTTGAACTTTGTCAAATGCTTTTTCAGCATCTAATGAAATGACCATGTGGTTTTTTCGTTGAGTTTGTTTATGTAGTGGATTACATTCATGAATTTCCAGGTATTGAACCATCACTGCATCCTGAGGATGTAGCCTATTTGATCATGGTGAATGATTGTTTTGATGTGTTCTTGGATTTGGTTTGCAAGAATTTTATTGAGTATTTTTGCATTAATATTCATAACGGAAATTGGTCTGAAGTTTTCTTTTATTGTTTGGTCTTTGTGAGGTTTTGGTATCAGTGTAACTGTGGCCTCATAGAATGAATTGGGTAGTGTTCCTTCTGTTTCTATTTTGTAGTATAGTTTGAAGAGTATTGGTATTAGGTCTTCTATGAGGATCTAATAGAATTCTGCACTGATCCCATCTGGAACTGGGCTTATTTTGGTTGGGAGACTTTTAATGACTGCTTCTATTTCTTTAGGGGTTATGGGACTGTTTATATGGTTTATCTGATCCTGGTTTAACTTTGGCATTTCGTATCTGTCTAGAAACTTGTCCATTTCATCCAGATTTTCCAGTTTTCTTGAGTATAGGCTTTTTTAGTAGGATCTGATGATTTTTTGAATTTCCTAGAATCTGTTGTTATATCTCCCTTTTTATTTCTAATTTTTTAATTTGGATACTGTCTCTGTGCCCTCTGGTTAGTCTGGCTAAGGGTTTATCTATCTTGTTGATTTTCTCAAAGAACCAGCTCCTGGTTTTGTTGATTCTTTGCATAGTTCTTTCGGTTTCTAGTTGGTTGATTTCAGCTCTGAGTTTGATTATTTCTTTTCTTCTACTCCTCTTGGGTGTATTAGCTTCTTTCTGTTCTAGAGCTTTCAGGTGTGCTGTTAAGCTGCTAGTATATGCTGTCTCCAGTTTCTTTTTGGAGGCATTTAGAGCTATGAGTTTTCCTCTTAACACTGCTTTCATTGTATCCCATAAGTTTGGGTATGTTGTACTTTCATTTTCATTACATTCTAGGATGTCTTTAATTTCTTTCTTTATTTCTTCCCTGACCAAGTTATCACTGAGTAGAGCGTTGTTCAGCTTCCATGTGTATGTGAGCTTTCTGTTGTTTTTGTTGCCACTGAAGACCAACATTAATCAGTAGTGGTCTGATAGGAGGCATGGGATTATATCAATCTTTTTATATCTGTTGAGGTTTGTTTTGTGACCAATTATGTGGTCAATTTTGGAGAAGGTACCATGAGGTCTTGAGAAGAAATTATATTCTTTTGATTTAGGATGAAATGTTCTATAGATAGCTGTTAAATCCATTTGTTCCATAACATCTGTTAGTTTCAATGTGTCTCTGTTTAGTTTGTGTTTCCAAGATCTGTCCATTGCTGAGAGTGGGCTGTTGAAGTCTCCCACTATTATTGTGTGAGGTGTAATGTGTGCTTTGAGCTTTAGTAAAGTTTCTTTTATGAATGTGGCAGCCCTTGCATTTGGGGCATAGATGTTCAGAATTGAGAGTTCTTCTTCGTAGGTTTTTCCTTTGATGAGTATGAAGGGTCCTTCCTTATCTTTTTTGATGACTTTTGGTTGAATGTTGATTTTATCCAATATTAGAATGGTGACTCCAACCTGTTTCTTGGGGCCATTTGCCTGGAAAATTGTTTTCCAGCTCTTTACTTCAAAGTAGTGTTTGTCTTTAAACGGAGGTGCGTTTCCTGGATACAGCAAAATGCTGGATCATGTTTATGGATCCAGTCTGTCAGTTTATGTCTTTTTATTGGGGAACTGAGTCCATTGATGTTAAGAGATATTAAAGAATAGTGATTGTTGCTTCCTGTTATTTTCAATGTTGTTTTTATGCTTGTGTGGTTATCTTCCTTTTAGTTTGTTGAAAGATTACTTTCTCAATTTTTCTTGGGTGTAGTTTTCCTCCTTGAGTTGGTGTTTTCCATCTATTATTCTTTGTAGGGCTGTGTTTGTGGGATCATACAGTGCAAATTTGGATTTGACCTAGAATATTTTGGTTTCACCATCTATGATTATTGAGAGTTTTGCTGGATATAGCAGCCTGGGCTGGGATTTGTGTTCTCTTAGAGTCTGTATGAGATCTGCTCAGGACTTTCTAGCTTTCATAGTTTCTGGTGAGAAGTCTGGTGTAATTCTGATAGGTATGCCTTTATATGTTACTTGCCCTTTTTCCTTTACAGCTTTTAATATTGTGTATTTGGTGTTTTGACTATAATGTGAGGGGAGGAATTTCTTTTCTGGTCCAATCTATTTGGAGTTCTATAGGCTTCTTGTTCTGGGGTAATCAGTCTCCCTGATCTCAAGCTGTACTACAGAGCAGTAGTGATTAAAAACTGCATGGTATTAGTACAGTGACAGGCAGGTAGATCAATGGAATAGAATTGAAGACCCAGAAATGAACCCACTTACTTATGGTCACTTGATCTTTGACAAAGAAGCTAAAACCATCCAATGGAAAAAAAGACAGCATCTTCAACAAATGGTGCTTGTTCAACTGGCAGTCTACATGTAGAAGAATGGGAATTGATCCATTCTTATCTCCCTGTACAAAGCTCAAGTCCAAGTGGATCAAGGACCTCCACATAAAACTGGATACACTGAATTTAATAGAAGAGAAAGTGGGAAAAAGTCTCACATGGGCACAGGGGAAAAGTTTCTGAATAGAACACCAATGGCTTGTGCTCTAAGATCAAGAATCGACAAATTGGACCTCATAAAATTACAAAGCTTCTGTAAGGCAAAGGACACTATAAATAGGACAAAACGGCAACCTAAAGGTTGGGAAAAGATCGTTACCAAACCCATTTCTGATAGAGGGCTAATATCCAAGGTATACAAAGAACTCAAGAAACTAGACTCCAGAGATCCAAATAACCCTATCAAAAAATGGGGAACAAAGCTAAACAGAGAATTCTCAACTGAGGAAACATGAATGGCTGAGAAGCACCTAAAGAAATGTTCAACATCCTTAGTTGTCAGGGAAATGCAAATCAAAACAACCCTGAGATTCTATCTCACACCAGTCAGAATGGCTAAGATCAAAAACTCAGGTGACAGCAGATGTTGGTGAGGATGCGGAGAAAGAGGAACACTCCTCCATCGTTGGTGGGAATGCAAGGTGATACAACCTCTCTGGAAATCAGTTTGGTGGACCCTCAGAAAAATGAACATAATATTACCTGAGGACCCAGCTAACCCACTCTTAGGCATATACCCAGAAGATGCTCCAACATGTAATAAAGATTCATGCTCCACTATGTTCATAGCAGCCATATTTATAATAGCCAGAAACTGGAAACAACGCAGATGTCCCTCAATAGAGGAAAGGATACCGAAAATGTGGTACATGTACACTGGAATACTAGTCAGTATTCCATTACTAGTCAGTAAAAACAATGACTTCATGAAATTCGCAGGCAAATGGATGGAACTTGAAAGTATCATCCTGAGCGAGGTAATGCACTCACAAAAGAATGAACACGGTATGTACTCACTGATAAGTGGTTATTAGCCCAAAAGTTCAAAATTCGAGCCAAGAGTCACTTCACAGCAACCATAGGGCTGAGTGTGATGTCCCAGATGGAGGAGTTGGTGAAGGGACTGAAGGAGCTGAGGGAGTTTGCAGCCTCAGGAAGGGAGTAACAGTGGCAACTGGCCTGACCCCTAGATGCTCCTGGAGACTCTATCACCAACCAAAGAATACACATGGAGGGACCCATGGGGCTGGCCACATATGTGGCAGAGGAGGGTCTTGTTAGTCATCAGGGGGAGGAAAGGCCCTTGGGCTGGTGGGTGTTAGATCCCCCAGTATAGGAGAATGCCAAGGAGGGAAGATGAGAGTAGGTGGGTGGGTGGGGGAATATCCCCATAGAGGCAGGGGAAGGAGGGAGGGAATAGGAAGGTTCCAAAGTGGAGATCTTGAAAGGGGGAAACATTTGAAATGTAAATAAAGTATCCAAAAAAAAAAAAAAAAAGTCCTAGTGATTGAAAGGCTACTACAGAGTATAATGATCCTATTGGTTACATATACAAGCCCATCCAATAAGTTATACTGGTGCCCATTTTTTTGTGAGACAGTGTGACTCTCAAAAATCTTTGCTGGCCTCAAACTCCCTATGCAGCCAAGATTGTTCTTAAGCCTTCCTGCCTTCACCTTCCAATGGCTGAGATTACAGGCTTTCACCTACATGTATAGTTTATGGAGAGTTACTGATGGAATGAAGGCCTAGTACATTTTAGGCAAGTACTTTTTCCTAACTGAGCTACATCCCCAATTCCGATCTCCATTTTTATTATGACAAATAGGAATGAATTGGACCTCTAAATATCAAATCCATATTTTTTACAAAAAGGTTGATTTTCTCTGCTTTTGAGACACATTTTTTTTTTCTTTGCCAGTAAGGTCCTTATATCTATTTTATTATGATATAACAGTAAAACTATTCAGGTCAAGTTCCTCATATCTTATATGATATAAACCCAAGAATTTTGCACAAAAGCATCATACTAAGTGAACCAAGCCAGGTATATGAAACGAAATATGGAGTGTTCTTACTCCTCCGCAGAAACCAAAACATTAGTATCTCAGCAGAGAGAACAGTGTTCAGTAGAGGCTGAGTGTATAGAGGACACTGTCAGCAGAAGGAATTAATTGTAGTGCTCTATATCACCATAGGGTACTTATAGTCTACAACGATCTAAAATCTATTTCAAAATAAACACAATAGAAAACTTTGAATCTCCCTAACAGAGTGATGATTAATTTTGAGAAAGTAGAAATGTTACTCTGATTTGATCATTACACATACATATATTCAAATTACCATGCTGTGCCCAGTAATTGTGAAGGCAAAAGTGAAAACATGAAAGACCAATATTGTTCTATACAGGATGCTGGAGATTTTAAAACTCACCTCTTTCCTTCTCCCCCTCTCTTTCCCTCTCCCTTTTCCTCCCTGTCTCTGTCTCCCTCTTCCTCTCCTTCTTGTCCCACCCCAGAGGGTGTGCCGTGTGTGTGTGTGTGTGTGTGTGTGTGTGTGTGTGTGTGTGTGTGTG
>JADRCH010000167.1:8440535-8665506 GCA_019843965.1 Rhynchomys soricoides
TAGTATCAATTGATCAGATAGTATCAATTGATCAGATAGTATCAATTTCTCTGATAAATAACTGTAATAGTAGGAGTCAGTTTGACTTTGGCTATGGGGCTGGGGGCACATCAGCTAAACAAAAGCATGATTTTGTGAAAAGTGGGCTTGTGGTGGTCAGATTTTTATAAACTTGAAACAGACTACAGTAGTTTGGGAAGAGGGAGCCTCAAGTGAGAAAATGATTCCATCAGATTAGGGAATTTTCTTGATTAATAATTGATGTGGGAGGGCCCTGCCCACTGTGAGTGATGTCAGTTTGGGGAGGGTGGGCCTGGGTAGTATAAGAAAGCATGATGAGTGTCCTACATTGAGGAAGTCAGTCAGCAGCACTCCTCCATGCCTTCTCCCCAATTCCAGCCTCCTGGTTCCTGTCCTGCTTGAGTTCTTGCCCTGACTTCCCTCATTGGTGGGCTGTGATCTGGGCTTTGTAAGTTAAGGTAAACTCCTTCCTTTCCCAAGGTGCTTTTGGCCATGGTGTTTATCATGACAATATGAAATAAAAACTAGGACAAGCCTTGGCCATGACAAAAGCTGTAAACCAAGAGGACATAGATAGGTAACTTGAAACATGTGGTCCTTTTAATTATAAGGTCCGGCAAGGCATCTTTTGGGAGGATCTAAATATTTTCCTCACTTAAATCTATTCAATTAAAAAATAGCTTATGGTTTCTGGAGGGAAGAATCATAAGTAGGGAAAACATTAAAGATTTAATGCATCCATATGAGGATTCCTAGAATACTGTTGCTCAACATAAAAAAAGGTGATGGTTGAATCTAAACATGGAGTGTTTTGAATCACAGAACAAGCTTTTTGTGTGTATAGTTTTATACACAGCCATGCTTCATGGGACAGTGAAAATACAGTGTTTCTAGAGAGTGAAGCAGTCACAATGGAGTAATAAAGTGTAGGCAGCACAGTAACTAATCAGAACCTTGCCCAACATGGAGTTCACTGGACAGAAAAGCAAGCTTCCTCCAACACACCTAACAAAATGAGAATGACTGTATCAAAATCTACATGTACTCTTGGCAGGATGTATAATTAATGAATTAATAGATTCCTCTGGAAAATGATCCTGCATTATTAGTTAAACCTTTCTATCCCAAGAGGAATGTGGAGATACATTCACCAAAGGACTTGCTAAATGTTTGCTCCTGTAGGGTTCATAATAATCACAAATAGAATTGGCTCAAATATCTACTGAGAGAAGTGTGCAGAGGGTTATAGTTTGATATAGCTTCAACAAAATGCTATTTAGAAATGACAGTGACATGAGTAAAATCTGCTTTTGCAGATTGGTGTTGCAAATGTAAATCTTAGCAAAATAATCCAATGAAATTTATTATGTATGAAGATTTTATCTAAAGGAATGAGCAAGACAACTCAATGTATGATGAACAGTAGAAGGGCTCTTAGACCAGTGTTAACAATGCTTTGCAGGCACTGTAATGAGCACTTGCCCCAGGCTGGTAAAGCTGTTTCTTGGCTCAGATGCTTACTCCATGGGAGTGTTTAGTTTATGAAAGACTAATCAGATGCCGTGCCTTATTTGCCCCCTTTTCTTGTGGAAGTGATTCTTCAAAAAGCATTTTACTTATAGTCTTTTGACTTCTGGCCTAGTATTGGATGAAATAGGAATGCATTCTGATTAATACAATTTTAGGGGTTGCTATCTTAAAATATGCATGAATGTCGATTAATTTTTAGTTTGTAGAAATAACAGAAATAGAAAAAATATGTTGGAGAGCTTTATCTTAGAACATGATATGTTTATTTTACAATTCAACTCTACTTAAAGAATGGAAGCTAGCCATATTTCAGAAAGTCTTGGCAGTATGAGAAGATGAGAAACGTTTAATGTCCTTGTGGAACAGGTAACAATGGTGAGCTTTTAAAATATTGATTGCTTTGTTTTTTGCATATCTTGTCCATATTTGCCTTAAGAGAGCTTATTTTAATTAACAATATAATATCAACAATATTCAAAACTATTTTCTAGGTGGTTGCAATAATAATACATTGAAAATAACTTCTGGTTATTTTTTTAATGGAAAAGGAAAGCAATTGCCATTGGCATCACTCTTGACTGATGGTTTATTAAACACAAAGAATACAGAATGTGATTTCTGTTGCTGAACTGAAGTCTGTAGCCAGGTTTTACTCAATCATTCCGAATGTGTTTAGAAATAGTCACAGATACATTATTGTCAGAGACAATTGAGTCTTAAAATCAATCTTGTCCTTTAAAATTATGAAAAGTTAGGTTCTGCATTCTGAACTCTTATTCTGAAAATGTCTGCTATAATTGAAAACTTTTATGACTCAAATTAAAAACAAAACAATGAAAAACCAAGCTTGGATTTGAGAGGTAGTTTGGTGGTGGTGAGACCCTTGGGATGATCTTAGCATCATAAAAATGTACAAAAACAAGGACTATAATTAAGCAAAACCCCAGAGCCAAGCAAGGCAAACCCTGCTTTGAATTGTTATTTTGTTAGGAGGGATTGTATAAGAGACTCCCAAAACAGTGTAGGCGATTGTTGCTGCCCTTGGCTCCTTCCCAGAATTTGAAGCTATGACCTTATTGCTGAAGATACCACACACTTTGGACATAATGCTCTGAGGCATTGAGTTGGAACTGAAAGCTTGTCCCTAATGATGACTCCTCCTACCATGGGAAAGTGTTGTGCAAATGAATAAATAGTTCTACTCACCTGTAAGGAAGGCCTATGAACCACAACAATAACTGGCCAGGCAAGATATACCAAATGTTACAATGTGACACTTTTATCTTGGAGATAACTAACAGCTGTCTTGTTGGATTTAAGGCCTGATTAGAAGAAGGGTGTTCATGCTTGGTACCACAAACCTAGACAAATACCTGGGGTAGAGTAGTCCTAGACCCTAGAATAGAACCTACTATTGCCATTTTCCTAAGCCAATATAATTCCAAACTGTATTGTAAGTAATTATTCTAATGCTGATAGGTAAATGTAGCTCTCATGCCTCACTGCAAAAGCTTCTTTTTATAGCCACAGGCTATTACAGGGATCCACCATTGTTCAAAATGCAGATAATAAGTGAGTGTAGGGAGCCCAGTCTCAGTTGACAAACACAATTCAGCCCCTACACCTAAGACTCAGAGGCATCATGGGAGAGGAGGTAGGAGGAATGAAAGACTCACAGGATCAGTACCCCTGCTGCTAGAATCTTCTAGACAGGATCATAACATGGCCATGGTTGATAAATGGATGGTAGTGAAAAAGAAACAGCATTTGAAAAGTAGATGCCATGACTGGCATTCCAACGGCATGTCTAAGGATGAGACAGGCAAAGTTGTCAACAGAGGACGCTGTTTCCACAGATGTTCCATTAGTGCTGAGGTTTCTGCCTGCTGGGAGCAGTCTCCAGAACATTGCAATAACTAGATACTTCTTTTTGTCTTCAGGAGATTATAGGGAAATAGACAACTCAGAATTTTTGTTTTTGTAGGACACAAAATTTCAGAAGTCCTATAAACAGCAAGTGATCTGTATGAAGTTGAATGCTTTTATTTCGGATCTTATCTTGGTGACCTATCTGACAGCTATTTACTTGTTCCAACCCTAGTGTTGTAGATAAAATAGTAATAAGTATAATCTAAGTAGTCAATCTTGAAGAGAGATACATGTAACATGCATGCAACATAATCTTGAGGTTATTTAATAGCTCAGTTAATGAAGAGATACAGATGAGTAAAATACTTAAATTTCTTGTTTATATATCAATTTGTCATAAAGTACTGATATTAACACAGACAAGAAAACTCAGTGCCAGTGTAAGTAAAGCATGAGAAATATTGTGTCTAATCTTTGTTCTCAGTGTAAGGAATATGTGAAATTAATGTAACCAATAAGGTCAATAATGCAAGTGACAGAGAGCTTATGCTGCTGAGGATGTGAAGTTAGGGGAACACTTATCCATTTTTAGTGCGAGTAAAAACTTATGCAGCTACTATGGAAATAATATAGTAGTACATCAGAAAGCTGGGAACTGATCTACCTTAAGGCTCAGCTATACCACTCTTGGTATATACTCAAGGATGCTCCATCCTACCACAAGTACACTTGCTCAACCATATTAATTGCTGCTCTATTCACAAAAGCTACAAACTAGAAGAGACCTAATGTCCCTCAACCAAAGAGCAGAAAAAGAAAACTTACACAATAGAATATTACTCCGCTGTTAACAAATGACATTATGAAATTTGTAGGTAAATGGATAGAACTAGAAGAAATAATCCTGAGTGAGGTAACCCAGAACCAGAAAGATAAATATGATATGTATTTACTTATATATGAATATTGGCCATTAAATAAGTGATAACTGGCCTATAATACATAGACACAGAGAGGGTGGGTATATACAGAAGGACTAACAGGGACACATGCATCTTCTTGGAAGGGGGAAATCAAATAGATTTTATGGATGGACTGGTGACCATTGGGGATGGAAACTGGAGGATCAGGTGGGGAGTGGGAAAAGAAATAGGATGAGAGAGGGAATGTATGGAGATACAGCTGGCAATTAAGGGTGATATGGAAACTTTCTAAGATATATGAAGGTGATCCTAATGAGGTCTAATAAGAGGGAATACAAAGTCCCAACCGCCCATCTCTTATGGCCTGATGAGGCTTGAGGTGGTGGGACTGTGGTGTGTTTAGTTGAGTTGTTAGCCAAGGGGGTCCTGTGGAAATTCTTAAAACAACCCAGGCTATTGCCATGACCATGGGTTGCTCTCTGCAAACTGACAGAAGGGGCCGGTTGCTGAGGACAACACTCACACAACTCATTGAACATGGAAAAGTTGACCTGCTGCCTACATGGAGGTTTCATTGCTACACTCTAGTGTCTGGTGTGGGAAGGTTCTCTTCAGGCTATCAAAGGAGACCCATAAACATGAACCCAGTCACAAAACTTTGGATTTATATTATGTCTCTCTGCAAAAATACTAGAGTAATGATGGGGCAGAACTTTTGTAAGTAGCCAAGTAATGTCTGTCCTGACTTAAAGCCACTCCATGAGAAGAAACCTTTATGGACCAAGAACCAGAGAGGATATAGTTCAGAGAGAGACCTAGAGTAAAACCAAACACCACTGACTTTAAAAAACAATTATTAATAAAATGACTTCTAATGATAGCCTTCTATACTCATAAATGACTTATTTAGTCATGATTAGAGAAGTTTCCTCTTGCAGTGTACAAGAACAGATGCAGAGACCCACAGCCAGACATTACACAGTCAGGGTTCTTGGATCATACTGATTTAAAGCTCATTCTTCATTAAATCCCTCTCCTCAGAGTTCATGGAACCCCGAGGAAGAGGAGGCTAAAAAGTGTAAGAGCCAGAGGAAATAGAAGACACTGGGAGAACAAGACCTTCTGAATTAGCTGAGCAAGGCACATATGAACTCAAAGAGACTGAAGCAGCAAGCAAAGAACCTACAAGGGTCTGTACAGGTCCTCTGCTTATATATTTTAGTTATTAGTGTATTACTTTTAAGTGGCTCCTAACACATGTAGGAGTATGAAGCAGTTGTTCTCTGATTCTTGTACCTGCTCTTGGGGCTTTTATTTTCTGTTGGGGTTCTTTGTTCAACTTTCATGTGGTGTTTTTGTTTTATCTTATTATATTTTATTTTGTCATGTTTTGTTGTTATCTCTTAAAAGCCAGTTCTCTTCCAAGGAGAAACAGAAAAGGAGTGGATCCAGAGAGGAGGGGAGTAACTAGAGTACAGGGAGGAGAAACTCTAACCAGGATATATTGTATAAGAAAGGAATCTATTTTCGATAAAAGAAAAAGTGAAAAAAACACATACAAAGTGGGCATTGCCCTTGTGTTGTTAATGTTCCCTTTCATTCCAAGGAGCTGAACTACCCTGATTTAAATAGTCATCTTAATTGTTTTATATGTACTCCCAATAAATGCCTAGTGAGATTGATTATACCTTAAAGAATTGATGTAGCCAAGTAAATTTGGAATATAAATTTCCTAAAATGTTAAACACTTGACAGCTTGACAGAGATGTTCTTTCTTCATTTTCATCTTCTTCCTTCCTTCCTTCCTTCCTTCTTTGCTTCCCTTCTTCTTCTTCTTCTTCTTCTTCTTCTTCTTCTTCTTCTTCTTCTTCTTCTTCTTCTTCTTCTTCTTCTTCCTTTCCCTCTCCCTCCCTCTCCCTCTCTCCCTCTCTTTTGCTCCCTCTACCTCCCTCTCAATTTAACACTTAAAACAATGCTTGGCATCAAAATAAATTTGTTCATTTGTGATACTTTGAGAAATTTGTGGCAACTATGACAACTACCACTACTACCAAAAGTTCAACCAACTCTGTTATATATTGTTAAGAATATGGCTCAGAGATGTAGCCAACAAATGTATGACAAAATGTAGGGTTACTGAAGTCTGCAGGATTATTATTTGGCAACATTTAAATATTTAGGTTTTTGAAAAATTTCCACTCTAAATAAATGTTCTTTCTATTTAATTTTGTATATGTAATTATGTATTGTTTCTTAAAGAAGCCCTCTGAGATAATAGGTTTTAAGCCTCATTAAACTGAATAGGTTCTCATGTTTAAATATCTTTTTCTGCTACCACAATGGATGATAACATAATTTGTTTTCCCAATATGAATGGTGTTGAGAGTGAAATCTTTTTTTTTTGTTTTTTTTTTTTTTTGTTTTGTTTTTCCAAGACAGGGTTTCTCTGTGTAGAGAGTGAAATCTTAATATGAGCAATTGTAGGTCCTACACTGGAATAGTCCCTAACATACTAGAGGTATGTAATCTTACTTATCTAATTCCCCTTAAGGTAAAGGTCAATAGGTAGTACTGGATTCTAAGGGCAGTCTCTTCAGGGCCACTATCAGACTGTTTGGAGTCTGTGTGCCTGAGTCTGAACTCAGAAAGATATAACTGTCCCTTATATGTCCCTGGCCATATGAGATGCTGGCCAGGGTTCAAACGTGCTTTCTATGATACTATGATACTTTGGGCTTTTCTTTATAAACTTTTTACTCTTTTTCTAATCCCATCCTTACTATGTTGCTGGTCTACCATGTGGCTAATCTTAATGCTTAAATCAAAAGGCTAGGCACTCTATCATCTCCCACCCATGAATTCATGATAAGATTCTCTTTAAAACTTATCTTCTGTGCTCCATGAATTTTATTCTTTGAATTTGTGGTGGCTTTGGTGATCATAGAGTTTCTAGGGCCCTAGTTTTCCAAGCAAAGTACCAAAGACATGCCCAAATTCTTATATTACTTATCATTTAGGTATAAAGTCATAGCTCATGTTTATATTTTTGACTAAACTTTCTGAACATTCAGATGTAACTTTTGTGCTAAATTGCTATAGAGTCCCTTACATCAGTGTAACAATAACTTTTATTCACTTGAAGCAGTTATCATCTCCAAGGCTTACTGCCTCAGTCTGCTAACATAGGCCTAGTTGTCAAAGCTTCTAGCCTCCATACAATCTAATTAAAGCCTTCATTTTTTTCTGCCTCTGGTACTTACTGCTGAATAATATTACCCTTTCTAGTTCGTTCCAAACTCTGACTGGCTGGTTCAACTCAGCTGTTCTGGCTTAAACTCCTCTCCAAGTGACTGATTCAACCTGACTTCTCTCTCAACCTGACTGAATTGCTCTGCTTTGCTTCAAACTAACTCTGGCAATCTGTTCTAAGCTTCTAGTTCCTTATCATTCTTGGATCATTCTATATTTACCTGTGTCTAGGTTTGTCTCTCTTCAACCTGTTTCTGTAAAACTGTCTCAGTAAGACTGCCTCCTTCTCTGTGCTGCCCTCTCTTAAGTCAATTCTCTTTCCTCTCTGTTCTCGTGAGAGTTGGGAGTATCCTATTCTGTCAAATCTTTCTCTGATTTGTCACATTGTCTGCCACTCAATTAGAGATCACTTTCAAACATGGGTGCTTCCTTCTATAAACTAACTTTACTTTGTTTGGGATTAAATGTGTGTACTAAGGGCTGAGCCACACCACAACTAGAAACAGATCATTCCAGTAGACAACACAATCTCAGGATTCAGTGTGATCAAAAATATATCTTCTGCATAATAGTTCACCCTAATTATTTTTACCAGTCTATGAAATATAACATCACTGTGTTTCTTTTATGTTTTCTTAGCATTTATCAAATGACTACATAGTTTCTGAAAAATTTTCTCTACTGCACATTATTTCAAGGTATATATATATATATATATATATATGTGTGTGTGTGTCTCTCTCTCTCTCTCTCTCTCTATATATATATATATATATATATATATCACAGAGAAACAATAGTTTTAAGAAACCTTTACTATCAACTTTATAAACAATAGCTAACATGTATTCAGTAGCTCTACTCTCTCTCATGTAAACTCCATTTAATCGTTATGTGATCCCTTTGTGTTAATTCCCAAGTTCCACTTACATTGAGATTAACCAATTGCTGGATTAGTTGCAAATTGTTATTAACTTAAATTTGTTTAAAGTAGAACAATTAAACTGAAGCCATTATCTTCTATCATTCATACATCAAATACAGAATACATTTAATACAAGGAACACTTTCTCAATATGCAAACTGTCAGTTTCACAATCATGAATCAAATTCTTTTTTCTTCTAGAAAGCTATGCGTTCTTCTCAGATAGATGTGTATATCACACACATTTTATTTTATTCATATATGTTCAATTATGTGTATATTGTGTGTACATGTGCACTCGAGGCCTTGTTATTTTTAGGGTCCTGGATCTTCTGTGAAATCGAATCATGCCATTTTAGCAGTGATATTACTCTGGCAATCTTAGCCAATCTGCTGCTTGGCTTTTGAGTTTGATAGAGTCAGTGTAAGTTTTCCATGCTGAGGAAAGGGACTGCATTTACTTGCACACACTATTAACTATTAACTCCTATTAACTATTTCTCCTATTAACTCAAAGGAGTTAATGTGGCTATGAAGAGTCGTGAGGAGAATTGGCAACATCGCCAGACTTAGTTAATTTTGGAATAATTTCTTTGTGAGGAGACTTCTACTTACAAATTCCTGTTTTCCTAGCTGTAGGTGCTGTCTTTGGTAAAAGTGTACTGATAAAAACTGAATGCTACAGTCATAGTGAATATGTGGACCCATACCCTGCAACAAAAGGCAGGAGAGCAACACAGAAAGAAATGTCTGAATACTGCATTTCTAATTTTTCACCCAAGGGAATGAATTCAGATACTAACTGAGTATGCTGTGACACAATAAATAGAGGACATATCCTTCAGATTAGAAACATAAATGTAAAAATATGGATGAAATGCAATAGGAAGAAAACATTAAAAATTAATATGCTTTTACTTTTAAAATATATCTGTCCAATAATAGTTGCATTGTGAATATTTTCATGTTTCAGTTAGTTATTTTGAAATGTATCTCTTCTAGGCTTCCACCAACAAAACTAGATGATAGGTTTAAAAAACGGTTAATAAATAAAAGTGCCCAACAGTATACCACACAATTAAAGATGATGATGAAAAGGTAGTAAAAGATATGAACAGTAAATTCAAAAAAAGTCAACATGGCTTGGCTTGGTAGAGTGCAAGCCAGATCAACTTTTGCTTAGTGCATGTTAGAAAGTGAAGCAGGGGTCAGATTAAAAATGCAACAGTCCCCAAAATATCCTTAGTGAATGCACCCAGGGGGGCAGTGGAAAGAGGGACATGTGAGTCAGAGAGAGGAGGTGGGCATTCCCAGAAGTTAGAATCCCTCACGGGGACACAGCAGTGCTTATACTTCACCATTTTGGTTGACTAGCAAATGGGTCTTAAGCTGTAAGGAAAAACTACACACTCCCATAAACACTCAGCACTAATTATCTCCTGCAGCAGACTGTAGTGTAATCAAGGAGAAGATGAAAGATGAAGTAAATAAGCAAGAACTCAGGAGAAGTGGGAGGCAGACATCACTTATGAGGTTCTTGGCTGCTACTTCACGCCCCCACCTTCAGATGCTGAATGTAAGTGCAAAGGAAAAAAAAAACCACCCCAAAAACCACCCAAAAAACCCTCAAGTACCAGACCAGACTGTGCATATTATCGTCCTCTTCTACTGCTGAAAGCAGGGACGCATCCCATACAGACAGGGCTGGACACTGCTGCTGTACGGCATTTAATACCATTTGGAAGGAATAGGTATGAAGGCCATAGAGTCCCAACAAGCTAGTGAGTTCCTTCTGTTGTGTAGCCTCTTGTGTGCTGTAGACATCCATTTCTCAAGAGCAGCTCAGAGGAGTCAAGCAAGAACTACCCACACTGGTTCACTACAAGTATATCTACAAAGAGCTGACAAGTTGCCAAGTTTCACAGGAAAAGGGAGACAAGCAAAGGCTAGCATGTAAAGGAACAGAGGATGACTTTATCCAGAAGGAAACCGACTTGGGTTTACAAGCCTGTCAGTCTTGAAGCCTTTCCAGTGAGACACCTGTTATGGGGGAATAAATAAAAAGTAAAAATAAAAAATACCCAATCAAACAAGTGATTTCAGATTTGGCATGATTAGTGAAATATTTTTGAAGCTAAACTCATTATTGAGAAGAACAAGAACGAAAGTCAGTATTAAAGAAGGAAAGCAATTTTAAAAGTAGTTTGAACAGGACAGATGCAGAGTCAAAAGTAATAAGTTTGCTAGCTAACCCCATATGTTAATCTGTTCCACATTAATTGTTATTTATGAATTTATGGCTTTGCATGTTTCTCTGCATGGAAAAAGAGCTCAAAATTCTTCTAGTCTAATTTATACACCTGACATTCTCCTCCAGCAGAGATAATAAAATGCTCAGAATTTTGAAATGCAGAGAAAATAAAGAAATTAAAGAAATTAAAGAAGCCCTGAGGACCAGTAGAAAGAATTGAAATATGCACCCTCCGGGTTGGGGATAGGAGGTCGGGGGACACTCTAAAAGTACCAGAGACCTGGGAGGTGAAAGACTCTCAGGATTCAAAGGCAGGGACCTGAGATGAAATGCCCAATAGTGAGGAGAGAGAACGTGTAGAGCCCACCTCCAGCAGGAAGATGGCATATTGTGGAGGGACGGTGTTGCTGCCATTTCACAGTCAAAAACTCTGACCCAGAATTGTTCCTGTCTAAAAGAACTGCAGGGACAAAATTGGAGAAGAGACTGAGGGAAAGGAGGCCCAAATTGGGATCCATCTCAAGGAGAGGCTCCAAGGCCTGACACTATTACTGATGCTATGGTGTGCTTACAGACAGGGACCTAGCATGGCCTAGCAAGTAGCTGACTGAGACAGATGCAGATACTTACACCCATCCATTGGACTTAAGTTGGGGACTTCTGTGGTTCAATTAGGGAAAGGCTGGAAGAAGCTGAGGAAGAGGGTGGCCCCATAGGAAGACCAGCCCTCTCAACTGACCTGGACCCCCAGATTGCTCAATGAACCACTAACCAGGCAGTATACAGGAACCAGTTTGAGTCCCCCGACACAAATACAGCAGAGGACTGCCTGATCTGGCCTCAGTGGAAGAAGAAGCGCCTAACCCTTGAGAGACTTGAGGTCCCAGGGAGTGGGGAGGCCTGAAGGGGTGTGGGAGGTGGGAGTGAGGGGACATCTTCTTGGAGACAGGGGAATAGGAATGGGATGAGGAACTGTGGGAGGGTGGACAGGAGGGTGGCAATGACTAGACTATAATATATATATAGGACTGAAGAAATAAGCTCAGTTTCTTTGGAATATTCCACTAGACCCCTCCCCTCCTAGAAGAGAAAGGTCACAGAATCTTAGGTAGGCACCTCTCCCTTTTGGAAGAGAGAGGCTAATTACGTTCCTCAGAACACAGTGGGGGACAACCATCCAGCCACCTGCAGGTAGGGGAGGCTCTCAGAGCTCACAGCATGTAAACAACAGTCTATAGGGCAGACCAGTCTTTGGTCACTTACAGACAAGGGGAGTCCTGACCACCTCATTCCCTAAGGACCAATCAGTTTAAATTCACACTGTTCTACCAATCACGTTGCACCTAGTGGCTGTTGCTCTGAAAACTGTATAACGCTCACCAAATGGGTCACGAGGGGTCTAGACCTCTCCTTTGGATGTGGTACTGCCCCCATGCTTTGGAATAATAAATTCCTCTTGCTGATTGCATCCATCCCTGACTCCGTGATGTTCACTTGGGGGTCTCTGGAAAGCTAAAGGCTCCCCAGAGTCTTTACAGGACCATTCTACTAGCTGCTTTAGATAAGTGTGGAAAAATAGTTCACACAAAGCAGATAAAATGAAAGTCCTTTACTAAGCAAACAACAGCTTTACCAAGAGACTTATTTCTTTTTCTGTTTTCTTTTTTTAGGTTGCTTTAGTCTTCTAAGGCCAATTGGAGCCTTTCCCTATTAATTAAAAATGAAAGAGGTCAAGGTAGGGTATGGAAAGAAAAGAAGAGAGAGAAACCCACAAGATATATTTTTTTTCCTTTTGTGGTTAAAGTGTTGATCAAACATACAGATATCTCAATAGAATGTGCTTCAGTTTTCAGTCTGAGGAAATTTAGACATCCCCTTTCTAAACTCAGGCTCTGTAAAGAGACATCAATAAAATTTAATAAAAAAGCAAGAGCACATTCTAAGAAATTTGAGCAAATGAGGCTGTCTGCATCAGTTTTACTTCAATAAATTACAGAAAATTAAAAACTTTAGTTAATTTCTCGATGATACTTATGAACACAGTGTGTCATGAAGGCGTGTTAGCATTTATGGTCATTTGATACTGATAAATGACATCATTTACAATGTTCATGTTCAAGAACATTAACTGAGTTTCTCTGGATCTCCCTTCTCCTGGGGTGCTCTTCCCCACAGGCCCACAAGTGAGGAGAGAGCAGAAGAAGGAAGATGGGTTCGACCGGCTTTGAGTGGGATGGAAGGACGTCTGGAGATGCTTCAGTGAGACAGTTCTACTTGATTGTTTCAGGAATAGGGTATAAAGGGTTCTTGGGGGGTGTGTGGGAGGAGAAGGCTGACTGGTCATAACACAGTACAACTATCATTTGGGTGGGAAGCTAGAGCAGGGACTTGTGTGTTGAGTTATGTTGCACTTGCAGGGAGCTCTGCACAGGGTCATCCTCCAAACAAAGTCGGGCATCGGTGCTCAGAGACACTCTCCAACCAAGGCCAGGAAGAGAAAGGAAACCCCAGTGGGAAAGGGAGTCCTCCATTTTGCACCATGTTCAGAGATTTGTCTGGATGTGGTAGACCACAACCTTACTAGCAGGGCTTTCCAACAAGTTGCTGTGGGCCTATTTGCTGGAGGCTTTCCACAGGGATCTCTGGCCCTGTCAAGTGTGAGAATTCAGTTAAAGGGGAGAATGCAAGCAGCACCTCCACCTCAGTCTCCCTGGTTGCTGCCATGGTTGCTCCAAGAAGAAGCTGCACCAGCGGCCCTGCACTGAGTCAGGCCTGGGCTGAGCCCACCAGAGGCTGACTAGCGATCGAGGAGTGCTGGAAGCTTCTGATGGTGTTTCGGGAGAGCAGAACTCTTCCCAAGCAGCAGTGTTACAGCTCTTATGATAGAAGCTTTCAGTTCTCACACTTTTATTCATTCCGGATAGGATCTCTCATATACAGTTTGGGATGGTCTAATATATAGTTTGGGATGGATCAGGGTCTGACAGCAGGTACTTCCCATTGGCCCGGTCTGAGAGCTTAGGGATACCTATCTGCGTGTGATAGGGATTGGAGTGCTGCTCCTATGTGACTGGTGGTCACAGACCTCTCTACAGAGGGCTGTGGGGGTTGTAGTTACTAGATAGGAGCCAGGGGCCAAGGAGTATGGCAAACACCTACCATCCCTTGCAGGGTTTTAACCCACTACTGGGTTGCCAGGTTTTAAGCCTGTGCTCAACTAGGAACCAGGCTGCCTGTCACAGCCCACCGTCCCACAAGTTTCAACAAAAATTACCCCCAAACTCAATGTTTTAAGTAAGTTCACAATTTCTCATTGGGCCACATATACAGCAGTCCTAGGCCATAAGCAGCCCACGAGCCTCATATGAGCCTCATATGGGACATGACTGGATGAAATAAGACAAGTTATATAAGTTGATAAATTCAGTTATTAAATGTGAATATTTTTGTAGCCGAGTAACAGATAGGCTCTGAGGAGATTGGAAGTGTTATGCAAAAAATGTGAGATGGTGGGAGAGGAAAGAGCAGGAAAGTGAGAGAAAACCCAGCAATTTGCTGAAAATGCTATAAAACATGAACGTATCTTTTTCTTACTGCATAAAAATTTAGACTCAAAGTTAGGAAAAGCAGAAAATTGTCAACTTAAAATGAGAAGAAAGACAAAGATTCAGTTGTAAAAAATTAACTGTTCAATTGTGCATTTTTTTTTAATATCAGGGTAAACATTGTACATATTGCATGAGTCCAAAAGTAGCCCTGTGTTCTTAAACGGCTGTAGAAAGTGACTGTACAGGAACTATCCAGTCTGCTGACTTCTAAAATGAACATGTCTTATAAACCTACAGAGATCATGATAGCTTTATTCTACAGCTACCAAGAACATGACAATAACAAGATCATAACAATTTTGTGTGGATATAAAGTTGATTTGATTTTCAGCAAATCTATTGCAAATTGATTTTAATAACTTTGAGCTCCAAATTAATGTATCAATACCATTTCTGTTGTAGTTTGTTTCCTGTTGCTGTGATAAAATGCTCTGACCAAACCCTTGGGTTCGGCAGGTGTTACTTCTAAGTCACAATGTATCATTGAGAGAAGTCAAGGCAGGAGTTTAAGCAGGAACTGAAGAAAATATCAAGGAAGAGGCTGCTTAGTGGCTTGCACCCTGGCTTACACTCAGCTGGTTTTCAACCCAGGACAACCTGCCTAGGCATAGTGCTGCTGCTCACAATAAGATGAAGTCTCACAAATCAATCACTAATGACGACAGTCTGTCACAGATATGGCCACAGGCCAATTTGATTGTGGCAATTCTTCAATTGATGTTTCCCTTTCCCAGGTGACTCCAGTTTATGCTAATTTGTCAGTAAAAACTAACCAGGAGAACACTATAATACTATCTATTGAAAGTGGCCCTGTGACGTTTTTCTGTTGGTCTTTCCCTGTCTCTCTCCACCACTAGTGACCATCTTCTGTCTTCATTCCTAAGGTAGTTATGTTTTCTCTCTGCACAGAATACTAATTATAAAGAATCCTTAGCTGTAATGGAACACCTCACATGGGGAGAAATTTGTTTAACACCATCCAAGGCCTTGTCTACCTCTCTCTGTTAATGCTTGGCATTTCTTTATTATAGCTCAAAACTTTGGTTTTTCTTATAATAATAAGCAAATGGTAGTGGCAGAGAAAACAATACACAATAATCATATTTTCATTTAAATATTATAATCTGAGTTAATAGATCTGTCCTTTTCTGCCAAAAGTCTTTAGAGTTATGTGAGCAAATATAAGCCACATTCAAGTCTTAATATTTGGAAAGTAAAACATTTTTTTTAATAATAAAAATCCACTGATTATTTAGGGTGACTGCCCGAGGAAGGATACCTTGAAAATAATTAAGGTATATATCTTTATGAATCGTTTAACACTTGTAGAGAAATAAAATGATATTTTCAATGCATTTAAACCCATTTTAATGGCAAAGCATTTTAAACACAGTTAAATGGCATATATTCACAACATATTTAGTAAACATGCTTGACAGAGTTGTTTCAGGTCATTTAACATGAAAACACATTGATTATGTGTTGACGGTATTGGGGCTATCAATGATGAAAGCCTCACCTGACACTTCTGCCTCTGTGCGTGGGGGATGAGTTTATTCTTCCACTTAACATCTTTGTGTAGTTACTGAGCTCACCTATTCTCACCATATGCTAGTGATTTGGATATTTCTTTTATTATTTATGACAACAAGGGCACACATGTATCTCTTCCTTTTTTCACTCTCTGTGATGTTTTTAGAGTGCTTCTTTATAGATTCACACAGTTCTCTCTTATTACCCATGCCTAGCTCTCCATCACCTGAACATGCTTTGATATTTAACCCTATTCAGATATAGGCAGTTATAGCGGTTTCCATTCTATGCTATTATAAAATCTACGCTATGCATAGTTTCTAACACGTATGTGATATATATATATATATATATATATATTTCTTTTAGTTATAGAGAATCTATACACAAATTATATCCTTTGCATAAAAATATAGTTTTTCAAATCAGAATATCATATTTATTTAAAAACTTTTATAAAATGATACTACTTTGTTCATAATAATAATTTTGTGTTTTATTTGAATTTCTTTACTATATATTTGATATTGATTAGTCAATCAATAACTGTGATTTCTACAAAGCAAGTCATATACCTTGCCTACAATGTTCAGATGGGCAATGTTATAAGCATTTTCTTCTTTGAAAATGTGTTCAAAGCAATAACATTCTCTGGAAATCTAACTCTGAATTTACCTTAGCTGAAGTTTAATATTTCAGGTAAAGCAGAAAGTTATATGACAGCTTCACTGACTAAGATATTGCTTTATATTTTTCTTTGCATACAAAGGTGCCTGTGTATTGGTATCACGTGGAATGGGTAGACTAGATTACCCTTGGGCTCTAGATAGGAACTCTGTGAGCTCTGTCTGTTGTGCAGGCACTATGCTAATAAAGCCCTCTCTCCCCAGTCACTGGACAAAAACTATTAAAGGGGTATGTGTGCTTATTTACATTTCACATTGTTTTAGAAACATTTATAAATATATAAAATGATGTATAAAATTTAAAAGTCACAAGAAATAAAAAAGACAAAGATTAAAAAGAAAGAAAAACACCCAAGAACATGGCTCCTATTAAATTATGTTACAAGGTCTTCACTCCTACAGCGAGGTCACAAAAGAGTTCACATCAAACACCATCTGTATTTTGTGAGTATTGCCTTAGGTTTTCCTACTAAGAAAGGGCCGGATAGAGTGTGACCTTCTGGATGCTGTTAATTCATAATGCTACCTCACTCTCTGCAAAGGTTATCTCAGTTTATAACTCACCCACTGTTGTATAAAATGTCTATTTAATGTCTATTTATCCACATATTTGTTGTTAATCTGTAATTTTATTAAGATATTATTTAAAATTATCTTATGTTATTATTTTAGTCATTGTTACTTTGTCAAGTAATATATAATTTTGTTTTTTACTCATATGACTAGTAGTAAAGCAGTCAAAATGATTACAGAACGTGATGTCTTATGAATGTTCCCCAAAATCATTACTTTTTCTGCAACTAAGACGTCTGTCATTCTTAGTGATCATCTTTTAAATAGCAATGATATTATATAATACATATGGACAATAGCCTATTTTCTGTTCCACATATTAACACACGTTACATGCTTTCTCTGAGATCATGTGCTATGATTTAATTTCCATTTTTAGATATTTTAAGAGAGTGGAGATTGCAAGATAGTGGTGTTTGGAGCCATTGTGTCTTGGGGGTTATTATGATAGTATATTGTCATGAGGGGGAACCTTTATGACTGATGGCTTTATAAGAACAGAAGAGATTAGATGATATTATGTATACACTTAATCTCTTCCTCTTATTTGATGATTCCCAGTATTGCTTTGGGCTTCTGATAGCAGTCTCCATGTATATAGCCCCTATCTTTTTTGGACCAGAAATATGAGTCAAAATAAATTTTCCTTATCATAAAATGGTCTGCGTAATATAAAGTATAATAATCTCAAAAATTAAAAACTTGTTTTCTCTCTTATATACATGCTTTTAAAAAGAACACTACTTAACTAACATTTCACTTTTCATTTGGTTTGGTTAAAAAATAACATCCTGTCCTATTTCTATCATCGTTATAAAGTTTTTGTTTATTGTATTCAAATAAAGATTTATATATAAATGTCTATATACATTTTAATTTAGTTTTGTTACATTATTATTATATATTAATCTTGAAATATGAACCTGTGAGTGCTTAGATGTAGAATTCATTTGACATAATCTGGGAATCATACTATTATGATTCCAAATGTTCAGATAATTGCACCAATAGGAGTCATTAAGTATAACCATTCTTTCTAAGTAGGAATACTTAATTTAGAATTGTCTTTTAGACTCTTACTCTCTTTGACTAATACTATTCTACTGTTGAAATTTTATTTTTTAAAAAGACATGATATTTACAAATCTATATTGCTTTTCTGGATAATTTTTAAAATCAATGTTGTGAGTTGTAAATGTGTGTTCATTGTACAAGAGATGAAGTGGCAGACTCTACAGATATCTACACTGAGGCACCGGTTCCATAGAGAAGATAACCACAGAATGTAATTGCATTTACATGAACTCAATTGGCATATGGAGCAATGAGTGCTCACCAGGATCTACGGGAAGTCAATATAACTGATAAGTTATTTCTGTGCAGATGAAATGAGCCAATTCAAACCGGAGTAGATTATACTAAATGCAGGTTTATTTGGAAGCTGTTCTTACACAGGCAAGTTTACTGGCTCCAAGGAAAGAGGCCATGGAAGTCACCACATGAAAGGAGAGAGATGAGAGGGGAAAGAGAGAACCGATTATATAGAGAAAAGCCTTTGAGGGAAGGGCAGCCCAATCCCTGGGCTGGAAAGTTCAGGGTTGGGGGCAGGGGATGCCAGGTAGGAACTGAGGGGTGCTGGGAGAACCTGGATGCCAGATCTGCTTTGATATGTAAAATATGAGCTTGTCTCTTGTCCTGGGTTCCTAAACTGAACAATGAAGGCACTTGCATAGGAGATAGGCTGGGGAACAGATTTAAGCTAGACAGTTGGTAATAAATGAATTAGAAGGGCCATCCTTTTCCAGAAGACATGAGCACAGCATGTGCAGATTTCTAAGATGAAAGATAGGGATAAATGACCCAGTAAACAAATATGGTTGGTGTAAGAATTGTATCAGATGTTAAATGGTCCATATTCAAATGTAAAGCTCATAAAAACTGCTAAGTGAATACTGTCTCTGGGATCAACAAATGAGCTCTTTCAGTTTTGCTAGAAAAAAGGCCTCCCTAGGACTCAAAATTTAGAGTCTATCAAAACAGAAACCAGTGTTTCTGTTTGGTAAAAATGACCTAACTAGTAAAATCACATGGTAAATGGACTGTAGAGATGGCTGGTAAAGTCCGTGCTATGCCAAGACAAAGACATAAGCTTCTATCTATAGTTATTATAGATTATCTATAATCTATCTATAAAAAGCTGACTGTGGCAATGTTCCCTTGTAGTCCAAATTCTAAGTTCAGTGAGAGAATTTATCTCAAATCATAAAGAGGAGAACAGTAAAGGACACTGCACTTCACATTAGCCCCTGGCTGCCACATACACACATGCATACACCAACCATATATACATAAGATAAGGACAATAAACACCCAAGAACAAATAGTAAACTGGGAAAAGTACACAGAATAGCATTATCTTCCTGTTACATAAAGGTTTCTTATAGATGGCTTGGGGAAGAAACCATATAAACATGGGAAATGTTATTAAGAGGAAATAAAAATGCTAATAGTTTTTAAATACATGAAAACATGTTGATTTTACTCATGACAATACAGTAATTGATTAAGCTGAGAATATCCTCTTCAGCTATTTATACTAAACATTGCTATACTATGGTGATGGTCAGCCTGAACTGGAGCAAAGGTGACTGGAAACCCATCAAGTGTTCACAATAAAACAACACTAGTCAAAACTGAGGTTGTGTGTTTCAGCATCAACTTGGCAGAAAGTGGAGAACTTTAACACACACATTTGTCAGTTCCTTGGGGAGAAGATATCTTGTTCATTTGCTGTTGAAACTGTAAACTGCTACAACCTCTGGGAATAGCAGTTCTAAGTTATCTATCAAAATTTACAAGTCATATAAACTTTGAGCAACCAAGTCTGTCACTAGGGATACACACACACAAACACATATGTTCCTTCACATATAAAAAAATGCTATGTATACAAGGTTATTCACTATGCTATACATCATAGTAACAAGTTTAGAAATAAATTTAATTATTCTTAAATCTCTGTTATATTTACATAGTAAAATATGGTACATTATTTGCTGATCTGGGAAGATCTTCAAGACAAAATTTTAATGAAAAAACCCCACAAATTCAGAGATATTTGCCCAGTAACGTCAGTGAAAAACATGGGAAATAATTTATTTGTACTGACTCCCATTTACCCAGAAACTTCTCCAGTGATTAAGAGTAAAACTGTTGCCCTATTCAAGAAGAATAGGACAATAATAGACAGATGTCCATTAAGAAATAAGGGACAGATGTAGGCCAAAAGAAACAGTGTTGCATACATCAAACTAAAGTCAGTGATCTAGTGTAAACATATTGCTTTGTTCTGAAGCTTTTACTAAATAAGTACACTGTAGATTCTTTTGCATACTTATGAGATGAAGAATAACTCTGAGAGATGGTAGACTTGGGAATCTGGCTCACTGTGGCAGCCACTTTTTTCTTTAAAGGCATTCATAATGTGATGTCATATGCTACAAATTTATACAATAAGACGTTGTCTTAGGCAGTGTTCATTTGTTGTGAAGAGACACCATGACTATGGCAACTCTTACAAAGGAATGCATTGGATTTGGGCTGGCTTAGAGTTTAGAGATCTAGTTTGTCATCATCATGGCAGAAAGTATGGTGGCAGCCACGTAGACATGGTGCTTGAGAAGTAGCCGAGAGGTCTACATCTGGCAACAGGAAGTGAAAGAGACTCTGGGCTTAGTGGGAGTTTTGAAATATCAAAGCCCATGCCCAGTGACACACCTCCTAATCCTTTCAAATAGTGCCATTCCCTGTTGATCAAGTATCCAAATCTTGAGGATATGAGGCCATTCTTCTTGAGCCACCAAGAAACTCTAGAAATATATGTGGAGATTCTAACAAAGTAATAGCTGCTTGAGTGTATGAGGGACCAGACATTTGAAAAATAGGGGCAAGAAGATTGTACAATGTGTGTACAGGGTTTATTGTGTTTTATTAATTGAAAAATGTATCTGTTTTCATAGCAGAGGACTTGTAACAACCCCTTTAAACTGCAATCATGAAGTGGTGAGCTCTGTGCTCAATGGTCAGATATTCTACAATAGCCAAAAATTCACGCATTGGATACTTGGAAGTGTAGAAATAGAAAATGTAAACCGTCGCAGGGGAGATAAAATATCTTAGGTCTGAGAAAAGGCAGGAAGGAGTTTCAGCTGGTAAACAGATCAACAAAAGGTTGACATTTGATTAAAGGTAGCATCTCCAAGGACTTGTGATTCCCATGGCCTTTCAGGTGGAGACCAAATTAAAGACAAAAATCCAAAGAGAACAAGAGTGGGCAGAACAGGTCATTATACATATAAACTGTAGTTTAACTCACACAGCAATAGAAAAGTGACCCCACTGGGCTGAGATTAGAAGGCACTGAATTGAAGGCTAAAAATGTGGTTTTCGGTTCATAAAAGTAGGAATGTAATGGAAGATCATAGGAACTAGAATAATTATATCACATAAGCTTTTTAGTTAGAATTCTAATATTAGTATTTGCAGTAGATGCTATATCACACTTTATATGTGCCTGACAGAATTTCACTCATCATACCACAGAGACATTTGTATGCACATGTTTACAAGAGTTCTAATGTAGAAATAGAGCCAGCCTACATGTCCATAAATATAAGGATGGTGGATGGATAAGAAAAGGTGATATATATCTAGATATCTCTGTGTCTGTGTCTATCTCTATCTATCTATATATCTATCAGCCATAAAAATGCAAATGTATCACTTTCAGGAAAATGGGTAGAGCTACAGATCACCATGATTCAGAAAGCTAAATATCATGTTTTTTCATAGGCATAATATAAAATAAACACATACATACATATGATACAAAAATAGAAGGGAACTATGAGGGGAATGTCTAAAGGTGGAACAAGAGAAAGGGCTATGAGGGAGACAGGAAAACAACAGGAAAAAAAGGAAAAACAAATATAATCTACCTTAACTCATGCAGAGTCTGGATTTAAGCATCTCTATATGATTTGAGAGTTGAAGTGGGACTGTTTTGGTGGAACAAGGAGACCAGCTAGGTATACAAGAGAGAATTAGAAGTGAATTTGAGCAATGTACAGATATTAATGTATGAAAATGAAGTAATAGGATGTACTGAATTACATATTAATTAAAAATTAGGTATGAAGATTGATACAAAGTGAGGCTGCAGGAATAGGTTGATGTTAGTAATCTTAAGATACTGGCTCAATTTCTACCACTCTCCTCAATTCCACTCAGCAGTCAAGGGAACTAGTAAACAACATCATGTGAGGTATGAGGAAATAGAGTCTCAAATATCTGCTTTCTGAATAAATGAGTGAATGAATGAACGAATGAATTAAAGAAACCAGGCATATTGAAACAGAAAACACTATTTTTTTTATATACTGAGAAAACAATGTATGGTAGAGTTTTGCTATATCAGCAACCTTTTCCTGCCACTTGTCAAGCCTGGAATCACTACCTTCTCCAGAAGTTCATTCCTTCCCTGATCCTCTCAGACAAAAGGCAGAAAGAAGACAGTTATGGAGGGGTGGTAACGAGAACCATAGCCTTCTCGTTAAGTTACCTGATGGGAGAACTGTGGGAGCTACTGTTCAGTAGAAATTTCTCACGCCACTGGGACAATGTTGCAGTCCATTGCAGAGTTATGGGCCTCATAGAGGCTTGAGAGCAGACTCTCAGTTATCTTTGATGTGGCTTGGAGTAGTTATTTTGTATTAACAAAGATCAAGTATAGACTAAATTAGGACAAATCAGGAAAAGCATTGGAGATAAAGGGACAGTATTTCTTAGTTGCATAGGATGTAACTCTAGGCATTTTTAAGATACTGATTTCAAGGAAAGACTAGCAGAAAGATTCACAGATCATCCTCTCTGACTTCATGCTCCCCTCAGGCTATGGACCAAGTCAGGAAGCTCCTCAGTCTAGATGATCTGAGACCCTTCCTTTACCCTAAGAGCTCTTTTTAGCTGCACCATCACACAGAATCTGGCTCACTACAGACTTAAATAAGCTGTTCCCTCACCCCTACTCAAGGACCTTACTCCAGCTGAACAACTACACGAAGCCAGGCTTCACATGGACTTGGTTAAGAAAATCTTGCAAACAAACCACCTCTGTCTTCTTCCTAATTTTGGTAGTCTACTCCTGACTAATGACAAGTGGCTCAGCCCAACAGGGATAAAGTAAGGCAGGTCTATGTTCTGTACATGACTTTTCCTTCCTCTAGGTTCCCCCAAGCAGCCCAGTCTGCACTCACTTCTAGATTTTATGTTGTGGTCTGAAAACAATGTAGCAAAAGACAAAGCCAACAGTTTAACTCCAGGTGCTCAGGTACTATTGGAAAAATCACACACAACATGATGAACCAGAGCAGTTTGTTTCTTCCTAGTAGCACCAAGTCCACAGCAATGGTCTCCAAGGACAATTACTTAGATAAAATTCAAGACATAAAACTAAAAAGAACAATTATAAATAATTTAACACTTTTAAACAAGTTTAAATAGTTAAAATAATTTAAAGAAGGACACAAATTTGCGTGTCATCCTTGTGCAGGAGCCATGTTAATCTTCTCTGTATTGTTCCAATTTTAGTATATGTGTTGCCGAAGCAGAAAGAATGGAAACAGGCAACCTCGGGAGGTAGGAGGTTGGGGGGACCCTTCACAATGTACCAGAGACCTGGGAGGTGAGCAACTCTCAGGACTCAAAGGGAAGGATCTTAGATGAAGGTCCCTCAATTAACCTGGACTCCAGAGATCTCTCAGACACTGGACCACCAACCAGGCAGCATACACCAGCTGATATGAGGCCCTCAACACATATACAACAGAGGACTGCTAGGTCTGGGTTCAGTCAGAGAAGATGCACCTAACCCTCAAGAGACTGGAGGACCCGGGGAGTTTAGAGGTCTGGTGGGGTGGGGGTGGGGTGGAGACATCCTTGTGGAGACAGGGGCTGGGGAGTAGGTATGGGATGTGGAACAGTTGGAGGATAAATGGGGGGGGGAATAAAATGTGGTATGTAAAAAAATAAATAAAAAAGTTTTAAAATAAAATTAAAAAGGACATGAACACATGCCTAGCAGAACTGAGAAGAAAATAATAAACTGAATGAAATGCAAGAGATCAGAAGCTGGATAAAATAAGGAAGACAAGTTAGGAAGATAAACCAAACCCAATGACGTGATATAAAGAGTGAAGAGATGCAAACTGAATGGAAACTGGAAATAAAATATTCAATTAGTCAATAAGAACCTCAGTGGAACACTTTTGAACACAGTTTGGACAGAAGAGAATGATAAATACTACAAAGAGACCACAGAAAACAAGTAAACACTATCACACAGTTAATAAAGGTAATTATAAAAACACTACAAAATTATCAAAATGACAGGAATTTATACATCCCTTTCAATAATAATTCTGAGTATTAATGGTCACAATTCAAAAGTTAGAAAGTGGACTCCAAGACAGAAAACACAAGATCATCTCACTAGACAAAGAAAAACATCCCTATGTGGTGAATTTCATGAGGGTAACTAGGGATGGAAGGAGCAGGCCGCAACATAATATAAAGGCTTGCTATCCCAATCCTAAGTCAACATTATTCTAAATGGAAGAAAACTCAAAGCCTTCCTATTAAGCTCAGGAACAAGATAAGGATGTTCACTCGTTCCACTTCTTTTGATATAGTCCTTTGGGACTTATGCAATAAGCTAGGAGAAGGAAATAAAGGAATACAAATAGGAGAGGAAGAAATCAAAACATTCTTTTTGCAGACAGTATGATTTTATGAATGAGAGACTCCAAAGACTCCATCAACAAACTCTTTAAGAGCTGATAAACACTTTCAGTAAAACCCAAGGATACAAGTTTTACAAACAAAAACCCAGAAGCTTTTCTATAGATAAATGACAAACATGGAAAAATCAGTGAAATAATCCCATTTACAATAACCACAAATAAATAAATCAGAATGCCTAACCCAACTAATAAAATAATAAACAATGTAAAAATTGAGAATGTCACTAGAATATGGGGTGATCCCTTATGGTCATGGGTGAAAAGAGTTAAAAATGTGGAAATGGCCATCCTACCAAATGTTCAATGAAATTTTCTCAACTAATATAATGTTATTCTGCAACAAGAAGGAAATTATAAAATTTGTAAGAAAATGGATAAATTGGAAAATATACTTGGTGAATCAACCCAGGCCTGGAAAAGCAAATGCTGCACTTCTCTCTTATATACAGATCTCACCCTGGACTCTTTAGTCTTGTGTGTTTAATTTGGAGTATCCCCAGAAACAAGAGTGGGTCAGTGGGAATAGAACACTACTTTAGTAGCGGTTAGACTGTAGAATACAGGTAAAGTAAAGGTTGAGTGGGAAGATAATGGAGATTGTACAGTTTCAACAGGGAGTGTATGTGGGGTGGGTTAGGAGATGTGGGGTGGTAAGGAAAGTTAACTCAAATTAAAGAGACATGAAGAAATTACTCAGAAACCTTTAATCTGGTAAGTCAATTAAAAATATAGAAGAAATCTGGAAGGCAGATAAACTGTCAAGGTAGAAAATTCCCTCCTAGAAGTAATAGTACTCTAAATAAAAACCCCAGTACCAGCTACAGGATACCTGTATGGGAGTTATTCTTCTAGGTCACTCATAAGAAGTTGTATATAAGCCTCTATTTCTGAAGACCTCACACACCTCAGATGCAAGATATACTGAAATCAAGCTGGATCTGAATTTGCAGCTTATTCCCTGCTGGAATCTTTCCTAATGCCCAATGGTGCTATGCAGGATATAGGAAGAATAAAGACATCGTTGTCTCATCCAGCTGTGAACTCTGTAAACTACAATACTAACTTACCAGGCAAGAAGAGCCCATGGGTCCAATAGCACCACAACTGTTATGGAGGTAACCAATTAATCCTTCATTGGATTTGAGACCTATTTCACAAGATGGAGTCCATGCCCTATACCATGAAACTCATTCAAGACCCATGACCAAGCAGCTATTAAGTCCTAGGAGAGAACCCAATATTTCTGTTTACCTAAATTGACTCATCATCAAGCTACCTCCTAAATATACATGTTTATACCCACAGAGAGAGGCTACTTAGCATTAGTCAGAGAACTTATGCTTGACAGTGAAACGATGTACATTCACAAGATGCTGAGAACGGTGGCAGACTCATTCTTAAGTAACCTACCACTTTATTGCCCAAGGAACATTGTGAAAGAGCTGATGGCAAGTGTGTAAGGGACAGAAGACAGAAGGGCTGGGAATGACCTCATTCTAAGCTTGACACATGCCCAGTCATGGCACTAACAGCACTTGTGCCGACTGAATCAGGGCCAACAAAAATTAGGCTCACCTGACACTCAGCTATGGATGGGGAGGGGCTGATAGGTCTGTACCATTTCTGACGAACTAAGGACAACAACAGATTCCAGAAGATGGGTAGGCATGGTATCCAGTTGTGTTCCTTGTGTTGACTAATTCCAAATCCATGGTCATACAGAGCAGTGCTAGTTGAACTCTGAGAGACAGAAGATAAAACAAAAAGCTGTGAATGTGAGAAAGAGATCTGTAAGGAAGAAGGGAATAGCAGAGGAGGAACACAAACAGGAGAGAGAAGAGGAAAGCATAACCAGAATGCATTAGATACATGAATTAAATTGTCAAAGAACAAACTCCTGATAAACACCAACAAAAAGAAGACATAAGAAAGCAATGGGTGACAAGGAAAGGAAGGAGGCATTGAATGATAGAAAGAATAAATGTGGAGATGAGAAGAACTGAAGAAAAAGAAGAAAATGGTTTCCTGTCTAGGCCTAGCACTCAGCACTCATTCTCAGCACCATGACCAGTCATGAGGTTCTGCAATGACTGCCTTTTGCTGCAAAACCAGGCTTCTTTGACCAAGGCAGAAGGAAGCACTAGTCTGTGGGAAACATAAATATCTCAGAGGCAGCTATAATAAACATGTCCATTTTACAAACAGAAGCAAAAGGTTCACTCTAGAGGGTATGGCCTCTTTGGTCATGATTTTTTCACCAAATTATCTTTTCAAGACTAAGAGGACATCACTGAAGAGGAAGACGGCAAGAATGTAAGAGTTGGAAGATGGAGAGGAGGGCCATGAAATACTGCAATTTAGGCCTGAAATGGCAGTTGTACTGATGAACTCATAGCATCTGTAGTCAGCTACAGAGGGCATGAAGATTGGGTCTACTAATCCTCAGTAACGGAGAGGGAGCCTTCCCATTACCTCAGGGTCCCTTCTCTCCCCAGAGAGCTATTGCAACTGATGACT
Source organism: Rhynchomys soricoides (assembly GCA_019843965.1). Classification (NCBI taxonomy): domain Eukaryota; kingdom Metazoa; phylum Chordata; class Mammalia; order Rodentia; family Muridae; genus Rhynchomys; species Rhynchomys soricoides. The sequence goes on from JADRCH010000167.1 coordinate 8,468,080, forward strand.
TCTGGGGAGAGAGTGATTGTCTTTCTTAGTGCGGTCACTAGTGAGTTGCCATGTTGTAGAGGGTAGCTCTATACCCATGCCAGTGTGGGGAAGGTCCTGGTTAAACTCTGTGGGTCACCAAATTAAAACAAAATAAAATTGAATGATAATAGGAGCATTTGTTGGAGAGAGGAGAGTTATTGGTAGGGATGGGAGGGATATAGGAGAATGGAGGGGTGAGTGTCCCACAATGTAATATATATGTGAATTTAAAACCGAGAAAAGAGAAAAGGCAAAAAGAAAAATGTTGGTTTTTTGAAGGATAATATCCATTATTCTGACAAGTAATTGCCACACATTTTAATTTATAGAGGAATTATCTGTATTTACTAGTGCTGTTGTGTCAACTTCATGAAGACATTCCATCTGGCAAAAATCAATGTGCAATAAAAATAGTTTATGACAAGGAAATATAATGATCAGGAGAATATAGACTGTGTGAAATCTCAGATTAACAACTTACACTTCCTTGTTGATTCAGCTGGTACTGGTACTGTTTGTGGGTTGGGGAGGGTGGTCTTCACTTTTAGCAGTCATTGTCAGATTCTGTTTCTATGGAAATTTTAGTCAGCTGCCCTTGGGTAGTCAATGATGCCATGGGAACAGCATCCTGATAATCTCATTTCTTCTTGGAAGGAGCAATTTCTGTTGTTCCTGTAGTGTAACTGACCGCTGACAACTTAAAAATTTCACTTCTAAAGAGCACTGAAGCATCTATACTTTGGCCTTCCTTCTTCTTAGGTTTCATATGGTCTGTGAATTGTATCTTGGGTATTTTGAGCTTTTAGGCTAATATCCACTTATCAGTGAGTGTATACCATGTGTGTTCTTTTATGACCAAGTTACCTCACTCAGGATATTTTCAAGTTCCATCCACTTGCCTGAGAATTTAATGAAGTCATTGTTTTTAATAGCTGAGTAATATTCCACTGTGTAAATGTATCCATTCCTCTGCTGAAGGACATCTGGGTTCTTTCCAGCTTCTGGCTATTATAAATATGGCTGCTATGAACATAGTGGAGCATGTGTTCTTATTACATGTTGGAGCATCTTCTTGGTATATGCCCAGGAGTGGTATAGCTGGGTCCTCAGGTAGTACTATATCCATCTTTTCTGAGGAACTGCCAGACTGATTTCCAGAGCTGTATGTTCATGTTATTATTAAATAAAATGTTTTTAAAATTAAAAAAAATTTCCCGTATATGTACACACGCGAACACCATGCTACAGTTTGTCTCCCGCAGACCTGTTTTCATAGTAGCATTATACTCTTAAATTGTAATCTTCTAGTTACCAGGACAAAGAGGAAGTAAAATAAGTTAATAGTCAACATGAAGCTCACTGATTCTCGTCATCTAAACTGAGTCCTTAGAATCATATTTAGTGTACCAACATGGCTTACTTTCAGCATTAAACAATGTCATATCCAGCTGGGTGGGGAGCCAGCCTCTATCTACTGCCCAGTACTTTGTTCCACCTGTCATTTCACTCCACCCCACAGTTCAGATTTTATGCTGTTGAGAATCATATCTGGTGTCAGTTCCAGGCCACAGCTTATAGCAAACTACTGCTAGAAGGGGTTACCGGCAGATAGAACCAGTATTTTAATAATGAAACACATCTTATTATGATATATTTGTTGTGTAACATCAACTGCGTGTTGATTCCTAAGTAAATATTATTGTTAATCATGAGCAAATATTTTAAAGTGCTTCATAATTTATGTGAATATATAAACATGGCTGATATGCAAACTGGATCAGCCCATGGAAAGCTGAGACCTGATTTTGTGGTAGCACAAGAATTCCTGGGGAGGTTTATAGCAAATTTCGTGCAGTTGTCCAAATCTAATACTGTTGATAGCAGAGATGTGAGAAGGGGGCGGGGCGGTTGGATACAGTGGTCACTCAGGCAGAGGAAGTGCTATCACTTTTTCCAGTCTCCTGGCAGCTCTACTTTTCACAGTAGGAGAGGGTTTTGTTGTACCACAACACTACTGGCAGAGGATGGGGCATGTATTTTAATAGTCTATGACAAAATACTGTTTAAACCTAGGGGCACATTTATTTGAGAAGTTTTGGGGATCTGTGGCAGAGAAGGCTAATGGAAATGATGAACACGCTAAAGCCTTCCGAATCCATCTCATTGTACAATGACTGCTTTGTTGACTGCTACTCTCCTGCTTCATAAAGACAGCTCATAGTTCCATTTCATCTGTTATTATTTTATATCACAAATAAGGTATAAATTGTTTTGTTCCATATATATAATACAAATTACAGGCATATGTCCATTATTATAAGACATTTTAGGTTTCACTTACTAGAATCATTGTAGTTCTTGGATTCAGAATAATTTATGGTGACTTAGGTGCTTGCAGATTCCATGCCTTTCAATGTATAAAAAGTTCTGAGACATAGAATCCTTGTAGGCAATGGTTTCTTTCATTTATTTTAAGTCTTTGTGTGGAAGACTGGGTCCCAAAAGTGAATGTGCCATAGGCCCAGAGTGAGCTGTTCCACTGTAGATGAGCATGAGAACATACTGGTAGAATGTGAGAGTCAGACAGGACAGAGTAGGTTCTAAATTAATAGATGTGGTTTTAGTCAGTGCTGTAGCTATTACTCAGAGGAAACTGGTCTTGATGGACATTCATTCTATGTGTAATTTTGTCGAGTCTGTCCTTTTGGAGTTCTACACATCCTGGAGTTGTATTCTAAAACCATTGATCAGTTTTTTTCAGAAGACAACACAGTATGGTTTTCTTTGTCAGAACACTAGAACTTCCATGATACCAGGATAGAAATAAGGTAGAGTATCTTCCTAGCTTCTGCCAATGCTATATACATGTCTTTGGATTTCCTATATATCCAAATGTTATAAAAGTACCAGAGTTAAGTTAATCCTTATCTTTGAGAGGGACAAATCCACGAAGCCAAGACCAGCAAGCATTCCACCCCCGACTGCTGCCCAGAATTGAAATCCCGGTATCTCAAGATGCCAATTCATCAAAGTAGCATTGGCCTTGACATCTGAGCTTCCCAGGGCAGTAGAGTTGGGTGGATAAAATGGCTAATCATATTACACTTTGAGAAAGAAAAATGGGAGCTCTGTGTAGTGCTGGTCCATGCATCATCTCCATTTTCAGGACAAGTGAACCGTCAAGGCTAAAATGCCCTCCAGCTATCTATAAAGGAATGTAAGCCATATATACAGTCATGACAGAGTGTTGAAATATTATTCAATTGGCTTTCCCCACCAGAAAAAATATTTTCTGTCCCACATTTAAAAAAGGTACTGAATTAAAAGCAGAAGTATAGTAACAGAATGGTATCCTGTCCAATTTAATGAATGTGCAAGAGTCCAGTCTAGCTTAAAAATTGTATCATACACATCTTAGCAGGATACTTTACATTTCCATTTTTTACAATTTGTATTTTGCTATGTATGCTAATATTACAAAATTTGAGTTGCTGTATTTTATTGTTATTAATTCTATAAGTGAAACTTCTTGTCACAAAATATAAAACTAGTTTAAATGTACTAAAATATATTTTATTGCAATTAAAAAACATCAACTACTAAGAGGTCAATAGTTAGATATAATATATAATATACAGAATTATCAAAGCATAGAGAGAAATTATTTTGAGAAAGTGATTGAAGTACAAATGTTAACGATTAGCATTTAAATAGGTAACAGAATTATATATTATTGCTACACATGAGTCATGTTTAATGTCATAACATTGAATTTTTTAGAATATGGGGGAAGGATGCTTAGAGGTTAAGAGCACTGGTCACTTTTTAGGGGATCCAGGTTTGATTCTCAGAACCTACATGCTGGCTCAGTGTCATTTGTAACTCTAGTTCCAGGGTATCTGTCCCTTTCTAGCCTCAAGTGTGGGCATCAAGCACATGTAGCCATAATACCCATGCACATAAAAATAAATAAATAAAATATAAAAAGAATATGTGTTTATTGGTGACTATAAACACTTTGAATAATATGAATTTAAGTTATTTGAACCAACATTTAATTAATACTAGATACTTGTAATAGTATTAAGGGCACTACTAAAAATAAATACTTCCTGAATTTAATGAGCTTCTAATCCATTAAGAGAAGCATAATTTTCATTTTCCAGCATCATTGGGCTTGTAGCTCAATCAATAGTGAGGGCAAATGCCGTTTTTTCTTGTTCTAAATCTTAAAGGGAAGATGTTCCCACATGGCAAAACACCGTGATTTTGTTATAGTACATTTTAGACTTATGTTTTGAAATGCATTTTGTATGTGTATGGGCATTTTGCCTGCATGTATGTGCAGTGCCCACAGAAGCCAAAGGGCATTAGATCCCGATACTGGAGTTATAGACCCTTGTTGGTCACTATGGGGGGGAGCAATGGGAATTGAACCTGGGTCCTCTAGAGGAGCAGTCAGTGCTCTGAACTGCTGAGTGATCTCTCCAATCCCTTCAGACCAGTAACATGTCAAGGGATTGTTTTGTTGTTATTGTTGGTGGTGCTTTTTTTGTTTTGATTTTTGTTTTTTTGTGGGTTTTTTACTTCCAGTTTGCAAAGGGTTATTAAAAATTCACAGTAAATTAATCAGCGAATCTGCAACCACTTCAGAATAGCATTCTCTTTCCTCCTTTACACTTTCTTTGTTGTTAATATATTAATACATTTTCACATTTTATGACACCTTTGAGGTGAAATCATTATTTAAAAAATAAAGGACACATAATTTTGTTTCTAAAAAAATTCTCTGTCTCTCTCTCTCTCTCTCTCTCTCTCTCTCTCTCTCTCCCCCTTTCTTCCTTCCTTTCAGTCTGTCTTTCTGTCTTTTCTTCCTTCCTTCCTTCTTTAGCTGTTTGTTTGTTCATTCATTTTTTTCTACCCTCCCTCCATCCTTCCCTCCTTCTTTCCTTCCCTCCTTCCCTTCATCCCTTCCTCCCTTTCTCTTGGCAACAGGACCTCAAGCAACTTATGCTGGCCTCAAACTTTCTATGTAGCTGAAGATAAGCTTGCAATCCTGATCCTTTCACCTCTCCCTTCCCTGTGCTGGGATTCGAGGAATAAACCATCAAACCCAATTTATCTGGTGCTGGGAATCAAACCCAGGGCTTTGGGTACTCAAGGTAACTACTCTATCATGTGAGTTACTTCTCTAGTTCATAAATACTAATTTTTAAATAAAAAGGATAGTTTATAGTTTCAAAAAGTCATTTAAAACTATTAAAAATTGGCACCAAACAAAGTTGAGGACTTTGGACCATCCTTGTTTTTACGTATGTAAGAAGCAGATTAGAACAAAGAGGCTCTATCTTCATACTCAATAGGGAAGTTAAGATATTAGCAGCTTAGTAATGTTGCTCATTCTACTACAGTCATTTATTTGATTGTAAAACCCCAAATCTATTTATCCTATAATTTACTTATCACTTCATCTTTCAAAGACACAGTAAGGTTTATTTAATAAGCTAAGTTTTTAATTCCAGGAGTTATAGAAGAGGAAGAAAATGACAGAAACAGTGTCATGGTGTCATGTTCTTTCTTCTTTTCTTCACTATAACATCCATAATAACTTCCTTAAGAATCTCAAGCTGGTATCAAGAAATTCATCTTAGAAAACATATATAAATAATAACATTAGGCAAGAGTAGTTCTTATCAAATCAAAACTTCTGAAAAAGTCAGCCATTATTATATTATCTCCTGAAAACAATTACCAATTTAGAGTTATCCTTAGAATTCTAGTATCCCTAAAGTCACACAAGGCTCATCTACCTCTTCTGTATTTCCATGGAGTTTTCCTATTCCTGAGGTAAGGGATTTTTAAAATTGGGCTGCTAATGCTCTCCATAAGAACTATGGACTAACAAAACCTCCAGTATCAGGCATGAGAAACCCTTTTGTCAAATGGTTGGTCAGGATAGTCCAAATGACCTTCAAAACAATGGCTACTGATGTAGCCCTTGGCTACCTGTCAGGTGATCAAAGGTAGACCACTGTTACTGAAGCCAACACACACTTAGGACACAGGACTTGGACAATTCAAGCTGGCTATGACCTGAAAGTCCTTTTTCTGTAGTCCAGCAACCAGTAGATGTCTAACTGGAGTTAAGGCCCACTCAGCAGGAGTGGAATCAGTCATGGTGCTGGAAGTCTTTCCAGCTGAACAGTGTTGGTGAGCTCATGAACAGTAAGGAATCTACTAGCACTACTTAGCTAGACCAGCACAATTCCTTACTGTATTCTAAATCTTATCCTTATACCCACAGACAAGGTCAACTAATACCATTCACCCAAGAAGCCACTCTTTACATTAAATAGAGACCATCACAGAGAATCACAACTGGATACAATGTGGAAATCAAGAGATTAGCGCAAGTCTAGCTTCAGAGGATATATCTACATCATAACTCCTGCTGGGGTCCAGTCTGGCATCCAGTTTGGGTACCAGGAGGAGGCAGCAAAGGATAGGGTTAGAGATGGTCTGGGCCAAAAGCTGATGACTTTTGGTGAATAACTCTTTCTTGCTATTTAGGGGTCAACAGCTGCTAGCTTCTGGCAATTAATTCCTGCCATAGCAGCAGGGGAAAAGAAGTTTAAGTTATTTGGATTCTCTTCTCTTTGACTGGAGGGCCACTCACTGATCAGGAGAGAAGCTCAGAGTTTGTTAACTCTGTGAGCCAGAGAGAAAGGAAAAAGCAAGAAAGAAATCCAGGAACACAGATAACACACACTTGATGAAGCTGGAAAAGGGCTCCACACTACTTTATTACTGTTCTTAATTTTTATACTAAAAAATTACCTCATACAACTGTCAGGTAGAACCATGCCAGCAGGATAATTGATTACATGGTTTTCTAAGCATTTTTACATGCCATAAGTTCATAGTAAATTTAAGGCAATGGTTCTTGCCATAGATCGATAAAGTTTAAGGAATTACAACACAATTGTTTACATGTCTTTCCATTAAGACTAGTATCTTACTAACCATTTATTATCTACCTTCTAGGTCTATAAGTTCGTTGTAACTCTGTTTTATCAAGAGACAAATCATCTGCCATGAGTCTTATTATTTTGAAGTTTTATACAGATAGACTAGGCCATCATTTATTTTCTTTCCTCATACCTACAATAAATTGCCCATTTCCAGTTTATGACCGTTAGTTACCAGACAATGGTCTCATACCTAACCTAGAAGAAATTTTTTCTTTGACCATAAATTTGTTCCAAACCTAGTTTCTTTTCCTAGTGCAATTATCCCACGACACACAAAGCTTTACAGAGCTCTATTTGCAGTTTTATTATATAGGGTGTTTGAAATTACTTCTACCAGTTTAAGAGTTCTATAAAATCATTATCAGGAATTGTAAAATCATCAGATTTTTATGCAGCATTACTCTATGAGAGTACATCTTCAGGTTGATCTGCAAGAAATTTGCCTAATAGGGTGAGCTGATGCCCAGAAATCACTAGGCTATGTAAAAATGATAGGAAAGGCATATCAGCAGCAAGAGGCAATCTTAGAGGACACGGCATCTCAGAGCTCACCCACTCCAGCCATACAAAACAGTGGGCCATCTCCAGAAAACTCGATTGCCTTAGCCTTTCCTACCTAGCTTCTGTCAAGCTTCTGTATCTGTGGCTCAGAGAACACTGTGAATAAGGGGACGGAAAGACTATAAGGCACAGAATACCAGGAAGTCTGTGGCAAAACAGTCTCTCCTAGAAGTAGCTGCACAAATGAGATCACAATAATGACAATATCAATAGACCTGCAAATGTGGAAAAGGAACATTTGTGAGAGGTCCCGCCCTTTGCTGGGAAAAGGAGAATTAACTTCTAGTTTCTTTTCCTAGTGCAATTAGCCTGAGATACACGAAGGCTTACAAAGCTCTTTTTGCAGCTTTATTATATAGTGTGGTATACACCAATTGGTTGTCCAATCCTCAATGGTCAGCTCTGAAGTCATATATGCAAAATCAATAAAATCCCAGACTCAATAGGTTGTATTTATATATTTTTTGCATGCTCATATATACATATATAATAACAGTGATCAAAGAAAAAGAGACTATTAACTTGGGATTGTGGGTGGGCATAGGAGAGGTTGGAGGGAGGGTTTCTGAGAGGGATTGGAGGGAGAAAAGGGTGGACAGAAAGTGATATAATTCTATTTCAATTAAAACATTAGAAAACAAAGACAGTCATTTAATTTTCTTTTATTTTTTAGCTGTGTCTATCTTTTGTATAAGACTGGAATGAGAATAAGAGGTTATGAATGCAAATATTTACCCAGGTACTAAAACAATAATAGCAATTAATATACTTGGAGGCATCTCCAGTGTACACTTGTGTAGGTTGCACAGAGAGGGATGAAGTGCAGACTCATTTCAGAGCTGGTCAAATCCTCTGCTGGGATGCTTCTCCAATAGACCTTTTCTTGACATCTGACCCACTTGTAATGTGTCCTGAGCAGGAGCCCAGCAAAACTTAAGGTGTAAGGCCCACTCTAGTAGCTGTCTTCTAAAGAAAGATGGTGACTTTGAACTACTGAATTGGAGGAATTTTACTGACAAGCATTACAATGTGTAAAAGCTTTAGGTGCCATAGAAACGAAAAGCTCCCATATTGAAATAGTGTCTTACTTTGTTATGGTTAATAGTTCTTCATTATGTTCAACTAGATTGAAGGGTATTTGTTTGTGTGAACTCCAGCAAGTTAAACTATATCATGGATCGTTCAGTTTAATCATACAGTGTCAATTTCAAGGCAGTTTCATCAGTTAATAAATCAACATTTTTCATGTTTCATAAGATCTCATCTCTAACCACCACTTATTTAGAAAAACTACATGAAATTTTATATTAAATAAGGAAAAAAATAACAAAATGTCTTCTGAATTTCTGTCAAAGTTTACGTAAATTAAAACAGAAGTCTTAATATGTGCCTTGAAAAATGTAGACAGTGATTCATATTTTGAGACAAAATAATTGCCATATTCTGATTTTAAAATTATATTAAAATTAAACTTTGATTTACATGGAAGAAGAGGAATTCTAGCTCTTTTTCACAAAAGACAAAATCCAGAAAGTAATCTTAAAGATTATTTACTATAGATATTTAGGGTTCTGTTTTCATCTATGATTTATGGTATAATAATGAAACACATTATGGGATTTTGGTATGATCAGAATAAATGTCAATTATACAAAAATCCTCAGTGTTTTTTGTTTGTTTTTGTTTTGGGGATAGGATCTCAATTTGCCCTGCCTGTCCTGGAACTCACTATGTAGACCAGGCTGGCCTTAGCTCATATAGATCTTTCTGACTCTGCTTCCCAAGTGCTTGGATCAAAGTCATGTGCCCCCATGCCTGGCTATTTTCTCAATTCTTAAAACTATACACTATAAATCTACAAATACTGATTTTTCCTGGCCAACTTCAACAATAAATTATGCATTTAGTATTCATATATTATACATAAATATATACTAATTATAAATAGTGTGTTATGGAGCTTTTCCACTTTAGAAATTTATTGAGTTTTCATTTAGGGAATTTATCTAGTCTTTTGAGAATTTAGGAAGATGTACAATCTGTTAAGCAGCAGAAAGCAATTAAATCTAGTTAGATAACATTAAGTTATTCATTGAAAAATCCCCCAGATGGCAGAATACTAGATGAAGTTACTACTGGTCGGGAGAAAAAAAGTCTTTGGGAAAAACCTGTAGTTAAAGTGGTAGAAAATAATTACCTTAGTTCAAAACTCATCTAATTTTATCTTTGTGAATACTTCATATTCACTGTTATATTCTATCATTCTATATAGAGAAGACAGGAAGCGAGTTCTTGTTATGGACTAGTTATTAATATGTCATGCTAGTTACTAATATGTTAGTAACTAGTACTAGTGCAGACAGTGAAAGATCTATCACAACTTATATTTGTGAGTTTGTGTTATACCTGATTCCTATCCCAAGGTTTCCATAAAAGAACATGGTATTTTTACAGTAAAGACATTCTTTCCCTCCCTTTAGAATCTAACATTTTTGACATTTGTTGTTTTATTTTTCTCTTATTGTAACAACATCATATTCTATCCAAAAATCATTCAAAGAGAAATAAGAATTGGAAGCTATTAAGCATTATTCTATGTCAAAGTTGGTTCTAAGAAACTATTTGTTTCGTGAAGAAATCAAAGCCAGACACGACGTTACAAATGAGGCTGAGCATTGAGGGGGCTGTTTAATTTATGTTTGGCTATTTGAACTTGACTGGCAAAGTGCTGACAGCACAGATAAATCACTTTTTACTTTGTATCTGATCATGGAAATACATTGAACTTGTATTCCACTTCTCGTAAATATACATGGTTGATACTCATTATGTATCCTCAAGGTATTAGTAGCTGGGATGCTACAAAATCCTTGTAAGACCATGCTATTTTGGCCACTATGCTCACAGAGTCTCTTGCCTGTTCTAAGGTGGTAAATTGTCTACTCATACCCCCAACTGTCTAAATCCTTTTCAAGCAGTTTTGAATTTTTATGTGCACAGTCTCATTTTAGAGACAAATTCAATGTTATGGTGAATGTTTACCTATTTCACTTACAATGTCTATTTTTTAAAGAATTGCAGTCCTCTGCCTTAAAAACACATTTCTCTGTGTCTTTTGTTCTTGATCAAGAGAGAGGAGGGGGGAGAGAGAGAGAGAGAGAGAGAGAGAGAGAGAGAGAGAGAGAGAGAGAAAATTGCCAATATTATGAATTTTGCTTTTGATATTAAAAAATAGACTTAAGTAGAGCGGAATTGTATTTTTGCACCAAAAATAATGATGATGATGATGATGATGATGATGATTATGATGATGATGATGAAGAAGATATAGCAATTTAACATTTGTTTCCCAGCAGTTAAACTCTTAGTGCTTTTATTATTTTATAAATGATCTTTTAAATTGCTCTCTAAATCAATGGTTTTGTTTTTCAGATCAAGACTCTTAGGGTTATGTTAGGCCCCTGCTGGCAGCTACCTCTGTAGTGACTCAAGGATTGGTAAGAAAAATACTAACTTTGAAAGAAAACAGAAGTTTAGAATGGTTCATTGAACTTGCAACATTTTATGGTTAGTTACTATCTAAGCTTTGAAGTAAGAAAATTAAGTCATATTTCTAACTGTAGACAATTTAAATTACTTCCACATGAAATATAGAAGGACATTTTCTCAAAGTTCAGTTGGGCATGAAGTTCACTCTTGTCGTGCATGTGCTTGGTCAGAGTGTAGCACAATATGACTTACATATGATGATGTCTACCAACAAGTAAGCATACACACTGACATACATACTTATTTGTATACATACATACATACATATGAGTCTCTTATGCATGACACTCCCTGTGAATGACATGTATACTTCGTGAAGTAATGACTTGAGATCAGCTTATACCCTACTGTTACTTCATATTGAATACAAGAGTGATTTTTTTCAGGTGCCTTGTCCCAAGAAACTCTAGTTTACAAACAGCTTTGGGCTCTGTTCTGAGAGTGGACAGACAAAAATCACCACCTGCCTGGCACCACTCACACAGTTCATAATGGTAAATAACTTATTCCTAGGGACAGAGTGTGCAGCCTTATAAATTTATCAGGGTGAATTTAGACTGTAGAGGCACAAGGATATATTAAAATCATGCCTGAGAAATGCCCAATAATTTATCAGACACACCAGACCAAGGAAAGGGTAGAATTCCCTCAGGCAGACCCCCATAAAATAGTAGACATCTAGCCCTGGGATGAAATGGCTCCACACTAACCTGTTCCAATACCTGGGGTTTACAATCAGGACCTATAGGCAGAGAGCCCCTGCTCATTTCTGGGGCTGCAGCACAGCTTCGTACCCCTTATAGGTATAGCTTACTTGACTGATGCTTGTCCATCTACCTGTTCTCCAGCTTTGTGCCTAATCTGCTATTCCTGCTCTGGGACCAGTTCTGCCCTTTTGTCTTCGCTGCTGCTTAAGTCTTTAGCAGCAAACCAGACTCTCCCATTCTCTAGTCTCTATTGCAATAGCTTCTTCCTGGTACAGGTTTGGGTTTGTTATCAGTATAGACTAAATTATATTTCTTTCCTTTTATATTTATTTTTTGAGGAGTTTACATATAAGCACCTTATTTACATCATTTTCCCCTTCTCTCTTTTCATTCAGTTTTGCTTGTGCCCTCCTCTTCAATTTAATGGCTTCCTATTTTTTAATTATAATTATTACATAATGCACATATATGTATAAATATATACATATACATATGTGTGTGTGTGTAATTTCTAACTCAATAAGTTATTTTGTTTTAAATGTTAGCATCCAGTAATGCCAAAGAACTATATGTTAAAAATTAAGAGCTCAGATAATCTCAAGCTACATATCTCAACCTACCATGTTTACTGTGTAGGTAGTAAGTCATTCATATACAATGGAACTTCATAGGTGCAAGAACTGGAGATATGGTGGGGAACAAGAGCCAATTCAGGCATGTTCTCTCTCTCCATTCAGAAACCCGTATGTGGCCAACTTTGGATAGTGTACAAATTAGGGCTACTATTGCTGCAATAAACAACCATGACCAAAGCCACTTTAGGAGGGAAAGGGCTTATTTGGATTATATATCCCTAGTTATCTGAGAGAAGCTAAGTCCATTGATGGAAGCCAAGGCAGGAATTCAAAAATCAGGAACCTGGAAGCAGGAGCTGATGCAGTGGACATGGATGGAGGAGTGCTTCTTACTGGCTTGCTCCTCATGGCACTTGCTCATCCAATTTTCCTACAGCATCCAAGACAAGCACCCAGTGGTGGCACCACTTACAATGGTCTAGACCCTTCCACATCAATCTTTAATTTAGAAAATGCCCTACAGGCTTGCCTACAGCCCCAATATTATGGAGGCATTTTCCCAGATGAGGTTCTCTTCTCTCAGATGACTTTAGCTTGTATCAAGTTGACATAAAACTAGCTAGCACAGTGCATTAATCAGGGTTTTCTGGATGAAAAGAAATGATAGTTTCAATATAACAATGGCTCTCTCAATAGAAAGAACAAAGATCTGGTAGCTGTTCAGTCCAGAAAACTATTTTCTTGCCTTCAAGCATCAGGATAGATGAAGTTGATAGCAAGAGTGAGGTAAGCTGATAAAAAACAAAAGTTTACTTCTTTTATGTCTTTTTATGTAGCCTGACACCAGAAGCTATAGTGCATAATTACTATGCATCAGAAATGATCTCAAGGGATCCTGACTTAGTGTGAGTCTTCTGATCCCAACTGATCTAATCAGTTCTAGCTCCGCTGAACAGAATAAGCTCCAGTTGGGAGACTAGCACTGTTAACAGGCTATAAATGAAGTGGACCAAGTGATTCACATATCTGGAAGAACCTCTGACCATTCATACTCTATAGAGTAGTGGTCCTCAGCCTTCCTAATGCCATGGCCCTTTAATACAGTTTCTTATGTTGTGGTGACCACCAACCATACAATTATTTCATTACTATTTCCTAACTGTGATCTTGCTACTGTAATGAACTGTAATGTAAATATCTGATATGCAATCTTGGGAAAGGGTCATTCAACCCCAATAGAAGTCTCGACCCACAGGTTGAGAACTGCTGCTCTAGATGCATGGAGTACCGAGACATGACCTTTGCTCTAGTAAGGAGGAAGGATGATTATAGGATCTGAAATAAATCTATTAAAGGAAAAGATGTTTGATAAACACTTGTTTGTCAGAATCTCAAATATTTCTACAATTACTAGTTGATTACTTAATCCAATAAATATCTAGAATTAAAATTTAAAACTAAAATCAAATTAAAATTAAATTTATATTTAATTAGGGCGAAACTATTATTCCCAAAACTTACCACACCTAGGATTTCTAGTAATTATCAGAGTAAAAGTATGAATCTCCTAGGAGTTTGAATACACTGTTAGCCTGGATGATTCTTAGTACATAGGTCTCGAAGATCACTAACCTATCTAACACAACACTGGTCATACTAACAGATCAAGAATAAATATTCTTTCCCAGGAGTAGTAAAGCACCTTTAATTCCATCCCTAAGGAGGCAGATGCAGGTGGATCTCTGTGAGTTTAAGGCCAGCTTAGTCTACATAGTAAGTTCCAGGATAGTCAGAGTTACACAGTGAGACTCTGTTGTGAGAAAAGAGATGATGATGATAGTATAAGAAGAGTAAATGTTCTTGACAATATTGCTCTGTAATAAGACATTATTCAAAGTTCTGAAAAAGAATATAAAACAGATGTTGAAAAGAAACAACCTGATAGAAGCAAGCCATATTGTATTGGAGAGGATGGTGAAACAGAACTCTGAGATAATCTAATCTGAGAGCATAATGTGAAGGGCATCAGTTTGGGGCCAGACTTTTTTATTGTCTAAGAATTTTATACATGTATGTAATGTGTTTTGATCAAGTCCACCTCTCATTAGCGCCATTTGAGTTTCTTCTCCATCCTCACCACCACTATTCCCATCCAAGTTTATTCTTAAGGTTAGTCTTGGTTGGAAAGTGCAAGGTAGCCTATGTAGATTTTTGTCACTGGAGGACTGGAAGGGAAGGGCAGGGGAAGATAGAAATTATCACATGTAGGCAGAAATTATGCATGCAGGGGTCATCTGACCAATGTTTCAAAAAAAAAAAAAATGAAATGATGTCCAGACACTTTGGGTTAATACACTAACTTAAACCTTAGTTTTTAAGTCTTTGAAGGATCATTTAAGCCCAATGAAATAAGAAAAACATTAGTAAAGTGTGCTCCAGGAGGAAGCATGGGTTATTTCTTGTATGTTGGTAAGGTCACAGGTATGAGTTGTTTAAAGCAGGCTTTGGGGAGTTGCTTATGTCAGAGTATTTTATCATAGTGCCAGGAAAGAAAATAAGATGTCCACTAAAACGATCTTCATGTGAGAGGGAAGAGAACTGGAAAACACAAGAGAAGAAGTACTATCATCACCATTACAAACATTTTTCTTAGTAATGTCTTTTTAGTAGGTCTCTAATCAGAAGCCACTAGATATCAGGATATGTATTAAGTCTATACAGTATGCAGTGTTAGTTAATGACATGCCCATTGCTTTGTCTATAGTGGGTTTCCAATCCATGGCTACAAATCCCTGGCAATCTGTGCTGTGCAGTTTGTCAACCCTGTTAGAGATGGAATATAGCTTTTTGATCTTTGGATTTGAGTTTCGTTGCTTTTGAGTGTGTCCATTGACTGAGGTACAAGTGATGTTACACTGCCTCTAGTAATCCCAGAGCCAAAGTTCTCTTCAGCAGCAGCCCGTGCTTTGTGATGTGCAATGATCAACTGACCATTTTGCCATTTTATTTATGTGCTTTTTTATCACCAAAACTAATGTAATTTTTCTATCCCCCTGACTTCATTCTCAGGTGACTGATGCCCAAGTACCTATTTATGGGATCACTTTATACATCTATTTTTAGATCTTTTTGAAATTTTACTCAAGCGACATACTCATCAAAATGGCCTCATAAGTAGGATAAAATGAAAGAATACATGAGATCTAGCTTAGAGCAGACTTGTCAAGCCTACATGATGGCTTTGTTCCTGAAAGAAGTGTGTGTATTTGTGTGTATAAATAACTAGGAACAAAGTAAGAGCCATCCTTCATCTATTTGAGTCACCAGTCATCAGTTATAATTTACATGTGGTTGCATAAATATGTGCTAGACTAAATATCATTCCTTCTAACTAGGGCAGGTCGCTCTGTGGTACTTAGGAGATTTAGGTAAAAACTATTGTCATGATGTTTTGTTGTTCCTGAGAGAAAAACTCTGATTACTTTATTTGACAGGGAAAATATCTGAGATAGTCAGTGATCTCAGGTTCTAAAGTTGGTATTCTCATACTCTGATTCTTCTTAAAATGGTATTCTCCCTCTATTGTCATTCTTTGAGCTAATCAATTAGAATTTTGATGTATTTATTTATCTATGTCCCTGTATAAGAATGCACACGTGGGTGGGTGTGCATACACATAGAGATCAGAGAATAACATTCTAGAGTTATCTCTCTTCCTCTACAACATAAGGACAAAGAATGAAACTCAGGGTTCTAGGCCTGACAGGTAGTAAGTACTTCCAATCACCATGCTACCCTCCTGGCCCTAATTTACTAATTTTTGAAATTATAGAATAGTATATAGAGATCAGGACCCATGCTACAGGAGAATGCTATACTATTTAATTGGATGCTTACATTGAATGATGACTCAAGTAATCAATAATTGATTCATCAATCAACATATTAAAGATTAATTGTATTTCAGTGATGTTACTAATTTTTGGTCAATAAATAATCTAGAAGTGAAGAAGTGATTATGTGGGCTAAACATATTGTGTCCTTTTGTAGTTGGGATATATTCAAATTTTATTCATTTATTGACTAATTCATAATATTTTTCCATATCAATAGTTTAGCTGGGATAATTACAGGTTTCTAATTGCTGTCTTCATAAAATTATCTCTGTCAATCAAAATATGTGTTGGGCAAACAGATGATGGACAGGTCGTTATTCAGTGAGTGTTAAATTCTAGTGACAGTGAAGGAGGTGAGAATGGTACAGCACCGTAGAGCTTGGCAGGAATATTATTTCATGCTGTTTCAGTCACTTCAAAAATCCCATAGCTTGAGTCTCTTATTTCAATAATTGGCAGGCTCAGCCTATATCAAGTACTAGAATGGTTCCAGAGAGTTAAAGAAAGTAAAAACATGTACATTCTTCATCAGTTGGGGATATGGTGAATCTGGAAGAAAAGAACTAGTCCAGCAATAGCTTGAACATGTAAAAACTTAGAACCACAGCGAGTTTTCACTCTTTATCTGTGCCAATCTTTCTTCCTGGTACTCACACTCACACACCATGTCCTTGGTTGGATAATTGTGGCTCTTTTATACTTGTAATTCTTTAATCAATCTCCCAGAATAAAAGAAACTCTCTGAGGACTTAGAAAGTAAACCAAATCAACTCCAGGGGCAAAATCTTGGCTTAGGTCAGTCATCAAACTAAATCTACTGTTCTCTCAATTACATGGGTCGGTGCTCTGACACTCCTGGTGACAGTGGTAGAAACCTTAATACTTAGAATAAGATGGAATAAGGTGTAGTCATTTTTCAAAGATGCATGAAACAGACATTTCCTATATATCACAAAAATCTGGTTTAAGTTTTCAAAACAAGAGTAAAAATACTGAATGAAAAATAGACACATTTTCTTTGTAAAATCAGGATGTAATAATCTATAATGTATAGTAAAATGTTGTACACTTAAAAATAAATAATCTCAAATATAATAGAAGTAACAAGAGAAAAAAGGGCAAGATTTTCATTATAAAATCATTTACTTTTAAAAGAGAGTTTTATTTAGGTATATGTGTGTGTATCTGAGCAAACACATGCTGAGGAGCTGAAATCTTTTTAAAGTTGTTATTGATTTATGTTTTTACTTTTGAGATCTTTCCGTTTAGTCTCATAGACTATTTTTAATAGAGTTCTATTCAGTTGACCACTCTAATCCATATTTACCACAGGTTTTATAAACATTTGAAAATTATAATCAACTACAGTTGTCATAGACTTATAAATAATTTTTGTGACTTAATGCTATGTGGAAAACAGTGTTCTGAAAATTTGTATGGGAGCTAATTGTATGGGAAAGATCAATGTTCTGAACATGAAGAATGATCTTAATTTCAGGCAAATATTTCACCAGTTTTTATATAGTCATTATAAAGATACAATTATTTTTATTGTTTTAACGTAATTCAGATAGCAAAAATAAGGCATTCTAAATTAAATATTTTATTGTGTTTATTTTAATGGCTAAATAAATTACCATTTCCTCATAAAATATTATGAACTATGTCTCTAATTCTAAAAAATATGAGTTTTATTTGGAGAAAAGAAAAATACCTGAGTGAACATTTCTAAAATATTAGCCATCACAGCTATAGGTATAGATTATAGATAATTGTGTTTATGGATTATCCTTATCTATCACATGTACTATATTTCCCCAATTTCCTACAAAATACATTATGTTTGCTATCAAGAAACTTTCTGTTTAGGTAGCTCCCCACACACTGTAAAAATGTAAAACCTTTAACAATTACCTTGCTAGTTCCAACTTCTCCCTTTCAGGTCACGTTTGATGTGTGAGCCAAGTTATCGGAATTAGCACATTAAATTGCCATCAGAGGGCATGAGGCTGAAATTGCACAGATCTCATCAGTCCTCCTCTCCTGGCTTTAATCTGTCTTACTCTGTGCTACAGTTATCAGCTGATGAATCTCCAGTACTAGCTGCCTTTGTATTAAAGGCTGACTCATTAAACAAAGAAAAGTGGTGAACACTTTCCATCAGAGTCTGGTCACAAAGTACATGCAGTCTCTACTGTCCCCACAGCACTCCTCCTCTGGGTCTACTGCATTATCTATGAGACATAGAACTGTTTTCTTTTTGGAAATAAAAAATATATGATTTTCTGCAAAAGCAAAACAAAATACCCCCAAACCAAAACCCTTCTTTCCATTCACCAGTGTGTAATAAATCTAGGATATCATAGTGGTGCTTTGTGTCTTTGAATGCCATGTCCTTGGGAAGGCTGATATCACCCTTCTTGTATACCTTTTAAAGTCACAGCACAGTGTCCTATTCACCACGCTATTCTTCCCCCCAACCCCCGTACTTTCAGCGCATCATGATGTGAAAACGCCTCTCCATTGTAGCATCGTCTGCCTTTCTTCTCTTGTTTTCTATTCCTAGTGACAAGGCTGTGACTCCACGCTACAGCACCTTTCACTTCTTTAATAGTTTCAAGAGAGTCTTTCCAATAATTTCTCCAGTGTTAATGTCCCTATTTTCCCCTTTGTACTTTATGACCACACTTTGTGGTCTTGATGCAGCAGGTGATTCATGAAATTCTTAATTTTCTATAGAACAAAGCAACAGCTTTGGAAGGGGCAGCTAAAATTCCCCAGAAATTTATGTCAAATCATTTTTTTCCTAGACTCAACTCTCTTATCTCCTATTTTTTCCTATTCTGACAATGTAAGGCCAAGTGGGACTATCTCCTGGCTTATTATGTCTATGTCTTTATTGGCCTTCCTTTGAAAAAGAAAATAAAATACTTCCCTTCTGTCCCTTTTTGACATTTTTTCCATGGTAGGCTCACTGTAGAATCACTTCCTAGCAGGGACTTCAAGTCACAACAGGTAGGCCACCTATTCCCTCTGTTCCCCTCTCTATTCTTGCCTCTCCAGACCTGACACTATCTGTACACATTAGCCCTTCCTTCTATCCCACATCCACTAACTTCAAAATCACGGCTATTCATGGCCAGAGCCAGATCGCCTTACCTCCGCCTCTGCCCTCCTTTGTGGAGCCAGACCCCAAGTCTCCATAGGAGACTTTCAGGTTCAGTCTCCTTCTCAACTGTGCTAACCCCTACCCCATCCACTGCACCAACACGGGACTGCTTCAAGTCTGAATCCAGAGCTCCAGCCTGAACTTTGGATCCGGGACTGATGGGAGTCTAAACTCTAAACTCAGAGTAACTCCAAGACTAATAAACGAGCATTCTTCTCATCAGAGCCTGTCTCGCCCCTCAAATTCCCCTACACTGGGGCATCCATGGAGCCTTCACAAAACCAAGGGCCTCTCCTCCTATTGATACCTGACAAGGCCATCCTTTGCTACATATGTGGCTGGAGCCATGGGTCCCTCCATGTGTACTCTTTGGTTGGTGGCTTAGTCCCTGGGAGCTCTGGAGGGTCTGGTTGGTTGATAATGTTGTTCTTTCTATGGGGTTGCAACCCCCTTCAGCAACTTCAGTCCTTTCTCTAACTCCTCCATCCAGGACCCCATGGTCAGTCCAATGGTTGGCTGTGAGCATCAGCCTCTGTATTTGTCAGGCTCTGGCAGAGCCTCTCAGGAGACAGCTATATCAGGCTACCAATTTTCTTATTCCGGATTGGATTCAGGCGGATTTGCTTACTTTGTAAAATCCCACTAAGCTTAAAATTTTGACATGCATATTTTTCTGTATCTTTGTTATTTTTATGTCAAGATACTTGCTAAAGAAAACAGAAGGCAATTCACACCTGGTTACTCTAGCTCAGCATCCCTCATAGTGACCTCTGAGCAGGGCAGATCTCTCTCATTTTACCTGAGGTCTTGCTTGATTCAGTCATGTCTAAATTTCTCTGTACAGTGAAGTAGAAATTATTTAAAATAAATTATACTTCTGTAATCCCCCCAACCTTGGTTTAATTCTCTTAGCCAGATTCAAACTGAGGGTATGCAAGTACAGCATAAGTCTCAGGGTCTGCCCTTCACTGGATTCCCAAGGCAGACTTCAGAGACATCTTACAGTGGTGTTTGATCACCTGCTTAAGAAGCTGCTTTTGCACTCAGTGTGCGGTAGTGGTGCATGCCTTTAATTCCAGTGCTCAGAGGCAGAGACAGGTAGATCTCTGTGAGTTAGAGGCCAGCCTGATCTACAGAGTGAGTTCCAGGACAGCCAGGGCTTCATAGAAAAAACCTGTCTCAAAAATGGAGGGGGGTGCTTTTGCTTAAACCTTCTAGGGACTAAAGTGGTCAGTTAGCTATAGATTGAGAAAGGAAACAGGTCCAGGATGTTGAAACAGTGATCAAAGGCTGTGCATGTAGTTGGTAGGCCCTTCTCATTGTCTGCTCAGGAAACTTCCTTTGATCAAAGTGACTCAGTTCCCATTGTTTGAACTGCGTTTCTATTGCAGCATTTCTCAGCCACTGGAAAGACACCAGTCATGTCCTGGGTTTGTATCATCAGTGTGGACATATAACCTGCTCTATCTACTTTGTATGGTCTTTTGGATCAGCGGTTGCTCTCAGTTTGAAAACTATGAGGCATTTACTTTTATTCGTTCACTGTAGGAACTCATACACATTATTTCATTCATTCTTCTGTCCAACATATATTTGTTGAGTGTGTTCTCCAAGGCCCCTCCTTTCACATGATTTAAATCTGTTTTTAAATAAATTAACAAATGGGAAAAATATTATATATTGCACACTATTTTGTGACAAATGCTTTGGAGAAAAAGAATTCAATTATTGGAGTGTTTTAAAATATGGTTATTTTCATGGGGCCTTGAGTTTTCTAGGCTTATGTGGAAGCCCCATTGGAAGTGCTGTGGTGGAAGTTGGTTCAACAAACTCACGTCTTGCCTAGCTTCATTCACCACTCATGTTTCTATTTCTTCCACTTAAAATATTGTCACATAAAATTTAATTCGAACAAGCTACTTCATTGTTTAAAGTGAATTCAGCTTATCTTTTGTGTTCTAAAACATTTCAGCTTCCCGGAAAGATAGATGGTGTTTGTAGAGGTATCTGCCAGTGAAACATATTTTGTGCTTTATATTTTCTTCTTCATCATTACAGGGCATAAACATAGGTACATTGATTCTGTTGGGTAAACGTCATTAGTTCACCTCTAATGACTGCTGAATGACCTTTCTAAAGATAGCAGCATGTTGTATGCATTTGTCTATATGTGAGTAATGGATTCATTAGATGGTAAAGAGAATGGCTGTCTTTCAATGATAATTTGCTCTTAGGCAAAGCTGCTTAGCCATGTGGAAAGAGATTGGCATTCTTTTGAACCCAATACTTACTTTCAATAATAAATTCTACCTTGTTTCAATGAACTCCCCCTAAACTAACTAGATGTGTCACCATTACAGGTGTGACAGACTCAGGAAAATTACTTTAAAGAGAACAGATGTATTTTAAAGGCAGAAGTTGGCCATACTGAAAAACAACCGGAGTTATTAGGAAAGACCATTTTTTCCCCCTATGTCTAATTGAATCAGAAATTTAAAATTCCTGTGATTAATAATGATCCAATGATAGCAAAAAAAAGGATAATACATGCTCAAAATGGTCTGGCACACTTTATTAAAATTATCTTTTCTATCAGAAAAAGTCCTTAAAATAGATTTAAATGACTATGGCTGACGGCCAGGCAGTGGTGGCGCATGCCTTTAATCCCAGCACTCGGGAGGCAGAAGCAGGTGAATTTCTGAGTTCGAGCCCAGCCTGGTCTAAAGAGTGAGTTCCAGGATAGCCAGGGCTACACAGAGAAACCCTATCTTGAAAAACCAAAAAAGAAAAAATTAATTTTTGTTATTTTGGATGGTTAACTCTTTACTCTTCTAATTGTTGGTGTAATCAGGGAGACTGGGTCCTAAAAGTGAGGTGGACTAAAGTCTTGTGCAGTAGCAACTTTATTCAGAGCATCAGACAGTATATTCTGAGGGTTAAGAAGAGTCACATGAGTAAAGTGTACAAGCACAAGGACAAGTTACACATGGCAAAAGATGTTTTTCCATAGAGGCATACGAATAAATAACAATCACTAGTTGTAATGAACAATCTGAAGTAAAATCAATTAGTATTCACAACACCACAGAGGGGTGCAAATGAAGAGTCCAAAAATAATTCACGGGTTTTGAAGAAACTAAGGTCACAAGACTCTTATGTTGGTTTTCTGGAGTTTTCTCCCAAGCACTCAGAATTGCCCTTGGATAACCCCATTTTTTGGGCACTGTTTGAACAATAAGCTGGTTAGAAATAGGATATTGAAAAAAACAAACTGAAAAGAAGAAAAAATATGTGTATATTTGGTAAACATAATTGGAAATGGAAACAAACTATAGTGTAAAAATAGAGAAAATGAATTTAAAGAAATATTAACTTATATTTTAACATGTTTCATATGTATACTGTATATCAGTGTATACTGATATGGAATTTTCAAGTATATTAGGGGAACGGTTTGTGATGTTCTTTTGCTATTTATGAGGCTTTAGAGAAAGTAAATTGTTATTTGTTTGTTCTTGATAATATGTAGCCCAACATAGTTTAGTTTTTATGTTTCAGGAGAAATGGTATTTATGGTATAGGAATGGGATTGTCACTTTGGGAAATATTTCATAAGAAAATATTAAATGTTAACTTGAATATGCAAGGAGTAAGGTTGAAAGCCTAATTTGAAAATATTAACTTTATTTCTCTTCTTATAATTTCTAGCAGTATCCCCTCTTGGTACCCAAAACATGGAGCTACATTATTGACAATTTCTGAACAATTTGGAAGGTTTAACAATCCAGGCAAACAACAGGACTTGATAAAAATGAATTACATTTAGCAGTTATAGACTATTTTACTTCAATGGAACACAGACAGAAACCTGATAATAGATTAACAATCAAGAATTCTCAAAAAGGTATTTCTGTTAAAAGTTTTACAAGATCTAACTAGGCTGAATTTTACTTGTGAATTGGCTGTGTAGAAGCTAAACTTTTCCCAGGCAGTCAGTTCTTAAGCATGGTACTCAGGTTATCAGAATAAGCACTAACTGAGAATTTGTTAGAAATTCACAGTTTTAGGCCCATGATATACCATTCAGTCAAAATCTTCAAGATTCAGGCCTAGAATTCTCGGTCTTACATGCCTTTCAAGCAGGTGATTCTTGGGTTTGAACGGTGCTACAATAGAATCTGAGCTACAGAGTGTTCTAGTAATCCATATATCTGCAAAGGCACACACAGATACACATGACTTGAAGAATCAATTTACTAATGAATTGTCTATATATTCTATATAATGATTTGTAAACATCCAGAAAATATCCCAGGGCACTCCAAGACAGTTTTTTTTTTTTTTAATTTTCATATTTTATTTACATTTCAAATGTTTCCCCCTTTCCAGATCTCCCCTTTAGAACCTCCCTATTCCTTCCGCCCTCCCCTGCCTCTATGGGGATATTCTCCAACCCACCTCCCCACCCCACCCCCCACCCACTCTCATCTTCCCTCCTTGACATTCTCCTATACTGGGGGATATAACACCCTCAGGCCCAAGGGCCTCTCCTCCCCCTGACGGGTAACAAGACCCTCCTCTGCAGTCTTTGTGGCCAGCACTATGGGTCCCTCCATGTGCATTCTTTAGTTGGTGGATCAGTCTCCAGAAGTATGGGGGTCAGGCTAGTTGACAGTGTTGCTACCTCCCTGGGGCTGCACACTCCCTCAGCTCCTTCAGTTCTTTCTCCAAGTCCTCCATCTGGGACCTCTTACTCAGTACTACTGTTCCTGCGAAGTGACTCTTGGGTATTTCTAACTT
Organism: Rhynchomys soricoides; assembly: GCA_019843965.1. Lineage (NCBI taxonomy): Eukaryota > Metazoa > Chordata > Mammalia > Rodentia > Muridae > Rhynchomys > Rhynchomys soricoides. The sequence goes on from JADRCH010000167.1 coordinate 8,492,389, forward strand.
TTAGGCTAATAACCACTTAACAGTGAGTACATACCATGTTTATTCTTTTGTGACTGCGTTACCTGGCTTAGAATGATGTTTTCAAGATCCATCCATTTGTCTACGAATTTCATGAAGTCATTGTTTTTAACAGCTGAGTAGTATTCCATTGTATAAATGTAGCACATTTTCTGTATCCGTTGTTTCCAGCTTCTGGCTATTATAAATATGGTTGCTATGAACATAGTGGAACATGTGTTTTTATTACATGTTGGAGCATCTTCTGGGTATATGCCCAGGAGTGGAATAGCTGGGTCCTCAGGTAGTATTATGTCCAATTTTCTGAGGGTCTGCCAAACTGATTTCCAGAGAGGTTGTATCAATTTGCATTCCCACCAGCAATGGAGGAGTGTTCCTCTTTCTCCACATCCTCGCCAACATCTGCTGTCACCTGAGTTTTTGATCTTAGCCATTCTGACTGGTGTGAGGTGGAATCTCAGGGTTGTTTTGATTTGCATTTCCCTGATGACTAAGGATGTTGAACATTTCTTGAGGTGCTTCTCGGCCATTCGAGTTTCCTCAGTTGAGAATTCTCTGTTTAGCTCATTTCCCCATTTTTTGATAGGGTTATTTGTATCTCTGGAGTCTAGCTTCTTGAGTTCTTTGTATACATTGGATATTAGCCCTCTATCAGATGTAGGATTGGTAAAGATCTTTTCCCAATCTGTAGGTTGCCGTTTTGCCATAATTACAGTGTCCTTTGCCTTACAGAAGTTTTGTAATTTTATGAGGTCCCATCTGTCAATTCTTGACCTTAGAGCACAAGCCATTGGTGTTTTGTTCAAGAACATTTCCCCTGTGCCCTAGTGTTCGAGACTCTTCCCTACTTTCTCTTCTATTAGATTCAGTGTATCTGGTTTTATGTGAAGGTCCATGATCCACTTGGACTTGAGCTTTGTGCAGGGAGATAGGAATGGATCAATTCGCAATGTTCTACATGTAGACCGCCAGTTGATCCAGCACCATTTGTTGAAGATGCTGTCTTTTTTCCACTGTATGGTTTTAGCTCCTTTGTCGAAGATCAAGTGACCATATGTGTGTGGATTCATTTCTGGGTCTTCGATTCTATTCCATTGATCAACCTGCCTGTCACTGTACCAATACCATGCATTTTTTTTTTTTTTTTTTATCACTACTGCTCTGTAGTACAGCTTGAGGTCAGGGAGGCTGATTCCCCCAGAAGATTTTTTATTGTTGAGGATAGTTTTTGCTATCCTGGTTTTTTTGTTATTCCATATAAATTTGAGAATTGCTCTTTCTAGGTCTACAAAGAATTGAGTTAGGATTTTGATGGGGATAGCATTGAATCTGTATATTGCTTTTGGCAGGATGGCCATTTTAACTATGTTAATCCTGCTGATCCATGAGCATGGGAGATCTTTCCATCTTCTGAGGTCTTCTTTGATTTCTCTCTTCAGAGACTTGAAGTTCTTGTCATACAGATCTTTCACTTGTTTGGTTAGAGTCACATCAAGATATTTTATATTGTTTGTGACTATTGTAAAGGGTGTCATTTCCCTAATTTCTTTTTCAGCCTGTTTATCCTTTGAGTATAGGAAAGCTACTGATTTGCTTGAGTTAATTTTGTATCCAGCCACTTTGCTGAAGTTGTATATCAGTTGTAGCAGATCTCTGGTGGAGTTTTTCAGTTCACTTAAGTATACCATCATATCATCTGAAAATAGTGATATTTTGATTTCTTCTTTTCCAATTTGTATCCCTTTGATTTCCTTCTGTTGCCTGATTGCTCTAGCTAGAACTTCAAGTACTATGTTGAATAGATAGGGAGAGAGAGGGCAGCCTTGTCTAGTCCCTGATTTTAGTGGGATTGCTTCAAGTTTCTCTCCATTTAGTTTGATGTTGGCCACTGGTTTGCTGTATATTGCTTTTACTAAGTTTAGGTATGCTCCTTGAATTCTTGATCTTTGCAAGACTTTTATCACGAAGGGATGTTGAACTTTGTCAAATGCTTTTTCAGCATCTAACGAAATGACCATGTGGTTTTTTTCTTTGAGTTTGTTTATGTAGTGGATTACACTGATGGATTTCCGGGTATTGAACCATCCCTGCATCCCTGAGATGAAGCCTACTTGATCATGGTGAATGATTGTCTTGATGTGTTCTTGGATTTGGTTTGCAAGAATTTTATTGAGTATTTTTGCATCGATATTCATAAGGGAAATTGGTCTGAAGTTTTCTTATATTGTTGGGTCTTTGTGGGGCTTTGGTATCAGTGTAACTGTGGCCTCATAGAATGAATTGGGTAGTGTTCCTTCTGTTTCTATTTCATGGAATAGCTTGAAGAGTATTGGTATTAGGTCTTCTTTGAAGGTCTGATAGAATTCTGCACTGAACCCATCTGGTTCTGGGCTTTTTTTGGTTGGGAGACTTTTAATGACTGCTTCTATTTCTTTAGGAGTTATGGGACTGTTTAGATGGTTTATCTGATCCTGATTTAACTTTGGTAATTGGTATCTGTTTAGAAACTTGTCCATTTCCTCCAGATTTTCCAATTTTGTTGCATATAGGCTTTTGTAGTAGGATCTGATGATTTTTTTAATTTCCTCAGAGTCTGTTGTTATATCTCCGTTTTCATTTCTAATTTTGTTAATTTGGATACTGTCTCTGTGCCCTCTGGTTAGTCAGGCTAAGGGTTTATCTATCCTGTTGATTTTCTCAAAGAACCAGCTCTTGGTTTTGTTGATTCTTTGTATAGTTCTTTTAGTTTCCACTTGGTTGATTTCAGCCCTTAATTTGACTATTTCTTGCCTTCTACTCCTCTTGGAGTATTAGCTTCTTTTTGTTCTAGATCTTTCAGATGTGCTGTTAAGCTGTTAGTGTATGCTCTCTCCAGTTTCTTTTTGGAGGCATTCAGAGCTATGAGTTTTCCTCTTAACACTGCTTTCATTGTGTCCCATAGGTTTGGGTAAGTTGTACTTTCATTTTCATTGAATTCTAGGAAGTCTTTAATTTCCTTCTTTATTGCTTCCTTGACCAACTTATCATTAAGCAGTTCATTGCTCAGCTTCCATGTGTATGTGGGCTTTCTGTTGTTGTTGCCATTGAAGACCAACCTTAATCCGTGGTGATCTGATAGGAGGCATGGGATTATTTCAATCTCCTTATATCTGTTGAGGTTTGTATTCTGACCAATTATATGATAAATTTTGGAGAAGGTACCATGAGGTGCTGAGAAAAAGATATATTCTTTTGATGCAGGATGAAATGTTCTGTAGATATCTGTTAAACCCATTTGGTTCATAGCATCTGTTAGTTTCACTGTGTCTCTGTTTAGTTTATGTTTCCAAGATCTGTCCATTGTTGATAGTGGGGTGTTGAAGTCTCCCACTATTATTGTGTGAGGTGCAATGTGTGCTTTGAGCTTTAGTAGAGTTTCTTTTATGAAAGTGGGAGCTCTTGCATTCTGGGCATAGATGTTCAGAATTGAGAGTTCTTCTTGGTAGATTTTTCCTTTGATGAGTAAGAAGTGTCCTTCCTCATCCTTTTTGATGAATTTTGGTTGAAAGTCAATTTTATCCGATATTAGAATGGCTACTCCAGCCTGTTTCTTGTGGCCATTTGCTTGGAAAATTGTTTTCCAGCCCTTTACTCTGAGGTAATGTTTGTCTTTAATACGGAGGTGCATTTCCTGGATGCAGCAAAATGCTGGGTCCTGTTTATGGATCCAGTCTGTCAGTCTATGTCTTTTTATTGGGGAGTTGAGACCATTGATGTTAAGATATATTAAAGAACAGTGATTGTTATTTCCTGTTATTTTTGATGTTGTTTATATTGTTTGTGTGGCTATCTTCTTTTGAGTTTGTTGAAAGATTACTTTCTTTCTTTTTCTTGAGTGTAGTTTCCCTCTTTGCATTGACATTTCCCATGTATTATTCTTTGTAGGGCTGGGTTTGTGGAAACATACTGTGCAAATTTGGATTTGTCGTAGAATATTTTGGTTTCACCCTCTATGATTATTGAGAGTTTTGCTGGGTATAGCAGCCTGGGCTGGCATTTGTCTTCTTTTAGAGTCTGTATGAGCTCTGCCCAGGATCTTCTAGCTTTCATAGTCTCTGGTGAAAAGTCTGGTGTAATTCTGATAGGTCTGCCTTTATATGTTACTTGCCCCTTTTCCCTTACTGCTTTTAATATTCTTTCCTTGTTTTGTGTATTTGGTGTTTTGACTATAATGTGACGGGAGGAATTTCTTTTCTGGTCCAGTCTATTTGGCGTTCTGTAGGCTTCTTGTATGCTTATGTTCATCTCTTTCTTTAGGTTAGGGAAGTTTTCTTCTATAATTTTGTTGAAGATATTTACTGGTCCTTTAAGTTAGGAATCTTCACTTTCTTCTATACCTATTATCAGTTTTTGTCCTTTCATTGTATCCTGGATATCCTGGATGTTTTGGGTTAGGAGCTTTTTGCATTTTGCGTTTTCTTTGACTGTTGTGTCCATGTTTTCTATGGTATCTTCCGCACCTGAGATTCTCTCTTCCATCTCTTGTATTCTGTTGGTGATGCTTGCATCTATGACTCCTGATTTCTTTCCTGTGATCTCTAATTCCAGGGTTGTCTCCCTTTGTGATTTCTTTATTGTTTCTATTTCTGTTTTTAATTCCTGAATGGTTTTGTTCATTGTCTCTGCTAACTCCAGAGATAACCAGATGGCAAAAGGCAAGGGCAAGAACATAAGGAACAGAAACCAAGACTACTTGGCTTCAGATGAACCCAGCTCTCCCACCACAGCCAGCCCTGTATACCCCAACACACCAGAAAAGGAAGACTCAGACTTAAAATCACTTATCAAGAGGATGATAGAAGATTTTAAGAAGGAAATAAATAACTCCCTTAAAGAAATACAAGAGAACACAGGTAAACAACTGGAAGCCCTTAAAGAGGATACACAAAAATCCCTTGAAGAATTACAGGAAAACACAAGGAAAGGCCATCCAGAGACTGCCCCACCTGGGGATCTATCCCATACACAGTCACCAAACCTAGACACTATTGTGGATGCCAAGAAGAGCTTTCTGATGGAAACATGATAAACTGTCTCCTGAGAGGCTCTGCCAGATCCTGACAAATACGGAGGCGGATGCTTGCAGACAACCTTTGGGCTGAGCACTGGGTCCCCAATGGAGGTGTTAGAGAAAGCATTGAAGGAGCTGAAGGGGTTTGCAATCCCATAGGAAGAACAGTAATATGAACTAACCAGACCCCCCCAGAGCTCCCAGGGACTAAACCACCAACCAAGGAGTACATATGGAGGGACCAATGGCTCCAGCTGCATATGTAGCAGAGGATGACCTTGTCAGGCATCAAAGCAAGGAGAGGCCTTTGGTCCTAAGAAGGCTCGATGGATGCCTCAGTGTAGGGGAATTTGAGGGTGGGAAATGGGAGTAGGTGGGTAGGTAGGGGAACATTCTCATAGAAGCAGGGGTTGGGGGATGGCATAGAGGGTTTCTGGGGGGCACCAGGAAAGGGGATAACATTTGAAATGTAAATATAGAAAATATCCAATTTTAAAAACGTAATATATTCAATGATATATGTTGGACTGAATGTGATAGAACCTCTTTGAGTTATCTTAGAATGATATTTTAAATCTTGTTTTTCGACTCAAAAATATCAAAACACTATTAATAAAATGTAATAATTAAGTCTAGTATTACTTTTTCAGAATTCTTTCTCTGTTTATTGAGCCAATTTTTTGTGTTTTTTTTTTATAATAATATTTTCTAGGGTAATATGGACTGCTTTTTAAACTCTCTAGGGCAAATGTCTAGGGCACAATTCTTGTCCTGGCAAGGAAAAAAACCTGATTTTTCTTTAGTGTATAGTTCTAAAAAGTATAATTCTTTAAAGTGTTTGTGCTTTTCTCAGTTCTCCTTGAGTCAGGATCTCCATAGCCAAACAAAACCTGTGTCAGTGCTAGGCTTGATTCACATACTTTTGTCTGAAGTTCTTTTCATTGTGAAGAATATAGGCTGAGTCATAGAAATGATGATAGAGCCACCAACACAATGACAAGGACAATGACAGAGAGGATTAAAAAGGACAGTTACCTTGAAAACATGGTCAGGGCTTTGTAAAGGCTTGAGAACATAGGCTCATTTCTTTTAATGTACTTCCATCGTCCTCCCCTCCTCACTCTGAGTCCTCCCTTGTACCTCTACCCTTATGATGTTAAAAGAGTCATGGGCTCTTTTTCTGTAATTGTTACACACACACACACACATGTGTGCATGATTTCTAAACATATAAACACAACCTCTTCAGTTTGTGTAATTTTATTTATATATGTACATCTTCAGGGCTGACCATTTGGTATTGGGTAACTAACTGGTGTGCTCTTTCTGGACAAGCCTATTTCTTCCATTTTAGGCATTCTTTCATTGTATATAGTCCTGTACTTAGGATCCTTACTATATCTATAACTTGCATGCCAAATAGATTCAATAGGTGATAACTGTAATTATTTCACTTAAGATACTTTCAAGTCTTAGAATTAATTCAACATTGAATTAAATCTAATTATTTAAATTTCATGATAAAAGTAAAAATTACGGGGTGGGGCTAGTATGTAGTGCCTACTGAAATGTGTTGTATATGTGTGTAAATATCTGTGTACATGAAAACCTACTATACTGAAAAAATTATATATATATATATACATATTGAAATTAATGTGGAACCACATGAAAATGTTTAAAAGTTCAAATTTTAAATACTTTATTTTTATACATTGAATATAGTTTTTTCAAATGTAAGGCAAACATGGACATCTTAGAGAAATTAAAAAAACAGAAATGATGGTCTTAAAAGTTGACTGAATACAGAAATAACCTCCTTTCCCAAAAGTTTTATTTCTTGATTTAAATGTGAATAGGTTAATTGGCAATCAGATACCCAAGGAAGTTTTGTTCTTCTGCTAATTACATTTTCCTCATCATGAAATGGTTGGACCATTACAGAGCTCTTGCCTCATTATGTGTGGGCTCCGTATTTCTCTCTTGTTTCACAGCTCTGAGTCACTGCAAATCATTAGAATTAGCATTTTCAGTGAATCATTGTTAATATTAATTAAATACCTAAAGAATGTCTCAAAGATCTGTTGAAATTAAATTAAATTAAAAGTCAACTAAACAAATTTCAATTTGTAAGAGAAACTTCGTTACATTTCCCTGCTAATAATTATTTTTTTGATGTGAGGAGTATCTCTAAAGAATCTTCATTCCATAAAACTCCTGGATAAAAGAAAATAATTCATTTATTCTGGAACTGAAAGTAAAAAGCTGTGTGCAAGGGATGGAGCACTTTTAATTTTTTACTTTAGACTCTAACCACAAGTTACCATTTGTATCCCAATCATTTTCTTACATAATATTTGATTATTAGTGAATAATAAATCATGTATTAAATGATAAAAAGGAAATTATCTGTATCAAATAAGCTTGCAATTTTAAGTACAGTAATAGAAGGAAGAAAATATGTTTTTAAATAATTTAATCTAGCTCCCAATGACTGAAGGCTAACATAAATATTGTGAATTTCTTTAATCATGAAATAAATTATCTGAAAGATAAGGAAAATTACCACATGCAAAATCCCTAAAATATGTAAATCTTGGACTAATTATACTTTCAAAGATACTACATAATTCCTGAAACATTTTTGTGTTTGTGTAAAGGCCATGCTTTGTGCTTACAGGTTAGGGCAGACACTTCCTTGATATGAGTGGTCTTTTCAACCTTTTGACTATTTTTTTTAATTCTAACTTTATCTCTGTTACAGGCCATTGCCTCTGCCTCATCTTGCTATTGCATGTGTTCCTAAACTGACTACTTTCCTCACTTATGCTTGGGACCACTGACATCTCTCTTCCCTCAGTATGGGAACTATTTATCAGCTGCTCAAGATCCACTCATTGCATTAAATCCTGTCCCAGTTAATATACTATACCCAAATTCACAGGCATGTCTGTGTTGCTTGGTGACTGGTAATAATAAGTGCAATGGTGTTATTAATTGTTGGGGTCTTAAAGGGTTTAACAGATGGGACAAAATCATTTTAATTAAGTAAGTACTTCAGCTCAATCTTCATGCAGGTCCCCCAACAACTGGAGTGGGGGCTATGTCTGTCTCTGTTGCTCCTAATTGGGCTGTCTTGTATGGCCTCAGTGGGACAGGATATACTTAGTCTTGCAGTCACTTGAGGTACCAGGGTGGGCTAGTACTCAGAGTGGGCCTCCCCCTTCTTAGAAGAGAAGTGGAGGGATGTAGAGTGAATAAATAAGTAAATTATTGGAATAAAAGAAATTAAGGTTTTGTTAGAGAAATTTTAGATTACATCAAGTCTAGCAGACAGTTTGTAGAGCCCAATATAGTACTTTTAGCTACCCCATTTACTGATACAGTTCCTTCACATGGTATGTTGGTGCAACTGATATGCCCATATTGACACAGTTACTAGCTGGAGACCATAGTTTATCTTGGCATTCTCTCTCTGTGTTACATAGGCCCATGGGTTTCACTAAACTCGAAGGCCCTGCATCCACCATTAATTACAGAGTTATGTTGCCTTGATTGACTACTCTCAAATCTGTGTTCCAGAATCTATCCCTCTCCTATTTACCAGAACTCTCTTGAATCCTTTTTGACCTTTATTTTCTGTCTCTATTGTGCTCATGCCTTTTCCAGAATGCAATATATTTAGATCCTACAGAACATAACCTTTAGAAGCAGACTTATTTAGCAATGTGCTCTTGCGTTTCCTTATGCTGTTTTGTGTCTTGATAAAGCTGCAGTTTCCCCTCACTAAACAGCATCCCACTGTGTACATGTACCCACTTATCCTAAGAAAAGGACACATTTTTGCCGAGTTTTTTTAGGGGGAATAATTATCAAAATGCAGCTATAAACATTTGTGTATTAGTTTCTGTGTGGAGAAAACTTTTCAACTTATTTGGGTGGATGATTGGGAATGCTTTAACTTGATTATGCGGCAAGATTATGTTTAACTTTGAAAAACAAAACAAAACAAAACAGTGAAACTGTTTTCAGTGACACTGAATTGTTTTGCATTTTTACAGTAAAGTGTCTGTTGTTTTCCAGTTGGTATTGTTGGGTTTTCTCTAGTTTATAAGAATTTAATCATCCTAATAGATGTCGTTGCTTAAAGTCTAATAAGTAACTAATCACATCTATTTCCATCTGTCCATCTTTAGTAGTTCTTTGCTGTGCCCTAATTTTTTGAGTTAGATTGTTTTCTTATTGCTGAATTTCAAGAGTTTTGTGTCCTTTTTATATTTTGAATGTAACTTCTTTGCTGGATATATGCCTTAGTAAAGATTTACTTCAAATATGAAGCTTGTTTTCATCTTTTTTCTTCTCTTATATTTGTCTTTCATATAACAAAAATATTAGCTTTAATGAAATTCAATGTCACTTGTTTCTATTTTTTTCTGTCATGGATCATGTCCAAAGAATAGTTGTCAAATTTAAGATTGGTATGAATGTGTTATCTGCCTGGAGTTGATAGCATTATATTTATATTTAGGTGTTTGGTATATCTTGAGTTATTTTGTAAAGATCTGTATAAATACTCTGTTCTATTTTCATAAAAGTGTCTGTTGATTGTTTAGAAGACAAGTTTTGAACTGCCTTAGCTGTGCTTGGTGGACTTATCTGTAAGACACTCTCTTGTCTCTCCTATTGCTTCCTGAGTCTACTCTCAGTAAAACCATGATGTCTTAGTTACTATAGTTTTATACCAAGTCTTGAAATCACCTAGAGTTAGCTGCTCTATTTTCTTCATCATTGTGTTTGCTACTCTAGATCATTTTGAGTTCTGGCTACTGTAACTAGAGTATCAGTGAACACAGATGAGAAATTCTCTCTGTAGGGTGTAAGAATTCTGTAGGTATAATGCCAGGAGTGGTATAGTAGAATCACATGGTGGTTATATTGTTAGCATTTGAGTAGCCTCCATCCAGATTTCAACAGCACCTATACTTGTTTTCACTTCCACTGATGGTGAATAAGTGTTACCATTTCCCCACATCCATGTCAGCATTTCTTATCATGTTTTTATCTTAGGCATTCTCACCTGGGTAAGACAATATCTCAAAGTAGTTTTGTTTCACTTCTCTCTGATGGTGTACTTTGTTGCAGAGAAGCTGTTAAATTTCATGTGTTCCCATTAGTCAGTTGTTCCTCATAAAGCCTGAACTACCAGAGTCCTGTTCAGAAAGTCCTTCCTTATGATTAGAAGTTGAAGTATATCCCCTACTTTCTCCTATACCACATTCAGTGTATTGGGTCTCACGTTTGTTGAAGATGCTGTCCCTTTTCTATAGTTTTGGCTTCTTCGTGAAAAAATCTGGTGACTGTTTAAATGTAGGCTTGTATTTGTGTCCCCATTTTTTCCTATTGATCCATGTATCTGTTTTTATGCCAGTATCATGCTGCTTTTATTATTATCTCTCTGTAGTATAACTTAAATTCACAGAAGCTGATACCTCAAATACTGGTTTTATTGTTTATTTTTATTTTTTTTGCCATCCTGAGTCTTTTTTTGTTTCCATATGAAACTACATTTTTTTTTCAATTTGTTTAGAAATGCATTGGGATTTTGATAGTTATTGTATTGAATCTGTAGATGGCTTAGAGTCACATAATTTTTTTACAATATTAATCCTACCAATCCACGATCAAGGTCTTTACATATTCTGGTATCATCTTCAGTTTCTTTTTTCAGTCTCTTAAATTTTTTCTTGTGCAAGTTCAATCCCATTTCCTGTATGGGATGAATATTCTTCAATTCCTCCTATGTGTTCTGTTGCTGGGATAATTATATCTTCCTAAAGAGGTGAATTAAAAAAATCAATAAAGCAGACAGAAAAGCTAAGATGTTTTATGTTTCCTAAAGATTCTTTTTCTGCTTGGTTTAAAACTGTGGATAGAGCATCATCATTCATCAGACAGGTATGGCATGCTCTGTCCAGGTCTCTCTAGTCATTTTATTAGGTCTTTTTGATCTTCTGTAAACTATAAATGTTATTGAAGATTTTGAGTGAGCCTTTCCTGTTTTCTTTCCTACCAGAATTATTAACAGTCTTCAGTGCGTCTCACAGTCACATTCATGTTCCATGCAGAGTCACTCCTAACAACTTCACCTCAGAAATATTCCTCAAGTGATGTGTTTTCCCTTCTTAGTCTCTAACGATCACTTCACAACTGAGCTATCTCTATTCCTCCTGTTTTCTCTCAAACTGTTTCTCTAGTCTATACACCCAGTTCTCATGTCTGCAAATCTAACTAATGTTCTTCTGAAGACAGAGTTGTGGCCCCTATCTGTGGTCTCTCAGTCTTTATATTCTCTCTTACAACCTTCTCTAATCTCACCACCCTAACACTGCCATTCATTCTACATTCCAGTCACTGGCTTCACTGCACACTCACTAGGGTTGATGTCCAATCCCCATCCTAGAGCCCCTGATGTGAATATCAAGTTGTCCTTGCATCTTTCCATTTATAGTCTAACAACTCAAAATGGCCCGCCAATGCTTTTCTTTGTCTATTTTTCCATTTCTAACATCTATTTAGCAAAATGGTCACTTTGTTAATCTGATTCTTGAGAACAAAACACCAAAAACCTTCAACCCTAAATGTTCCTACCAAATAGACGCTTCACATCCCAATCTACCCAAGCTTCTCAGTCTAACTACTAAATGCCACCCTTCCTCCATCCTTCCTTCTACTCATTTCTGCTCTGATGTTCAGTTGCTCCCAGAATTTCTGAACTGCCACAAGGATGTTACCTAGTTTCATATTCCTTTCAACTTGGTTTAAGCATCAATGCCAAAGTGCCCACAGGAACCACTCTGATTACATCATTTCATCTCTTAAGAACTTCCATGGAAACATAAAAGAAGGAGTAGTAGATCCTTAGCCTGATTCTCATGACACTTATTTATGTGACGGAGATATTTCCAGACTAACTCTGTTCTCTGAAATCAAACCCAAGACTTCAGTCCCATATACACGTGCACCTTTGTTTCTTATTTTCATACATTTCTCAGTCTTCTGCATAGAGACTTTTGCTAAACCTTCCTTCATGGTCATGGTCATGTTGAATCAGAATCAGCTTCCCAGAAGTGTTTCTAATAATGAATGCATGGATGTGAATAAACACAGCAGTGGATGTTTTTTCTTTTGCCTCTTCTTGTAGTGTATCATCTTTCCTACTTTTATTCAGATTTGTACCTTACTATCTGTCCTAGTAGATAATGGCAATCATGGAGTAAGCTGATTTCTGTTTTCACTAGTACCTATGCATGGCAGTAATTCAAGGTAGTCAAGGCAGCACAGTGGATGTATTGCTACATGCACTAAGAAGCCTTTGCAGTACAACTTTGGGTATGGAATGGGTGCAAGCCTTCTCTTAAGAAGTCTCTTCTCTTTCTGGCACATATATTTAAAGGAGCAGTACGTTCCCTTTCCCCAAGCCTGGCTACCCTCTATCATACAACTTTGCTTTGTCTACTTCATACCACTATTTGTATTTGAAATCATTATCTTAATATCATTATCCCTATTTAAATGTTTAGTTGTTTACTTTTTTCCATATTCTTGATGGAATAAATGACCCTGGTTGGTTGGAAATTGGTCTTATCACTGTCTTACATAGTACTTAACACATGCTTGATAACCAACAACTATTAAATGAAAGAATGAATGGCCAAACCATTGTTTACCTATATATTAAGATCTATTTTAATTGGTACAAATAATAAAACTATAAGAGGGAAATGAGTAGCTCTTAAATCTGAGGAATAAAACCAATCCCACAGTTTGGAAGGAATGAAGAACTGTGCTTCCTCTACCTGAGAAGGTCAGTAGTCTTTGGGCATGGACAATGAATTGCTAACCCTTCCCCTATAAGTCTAAGCCCTGGAAGTGGCATGCTGTGACTGACTAGTCTTTATTTTCCCTGCTAGTGGAATCAATTCTGGGTTCAAGGGATAATGGAAGAAGCTACTGCTAAACTGAAATCCAGTCAGTAAACTGATAGGGAATGAGTTAGCAGAGAAGATGGCAGCAGCAAGTAGGAAAAGAAACCCAAAGTTCATGACAAAAAGGCTTTGTTGGGCATTTAATTCCCATAAAATGATTGACTCTCTTGCTACAATTGCTCCTTTACAAGAAACCAAAAATTAGTGTTAGTCAATCTTTGCTAGCCATCTGAATATAAATTGTAAAGTTTTGTGTTCTAAAACTTTATACCCCAATAAACTAACATTTAAGTTTGTTAGACCTGAATAGCTCAGTTAAAGTGTGTGTGTGTGTGTGTGTGTGTGCACATGTGAAGTATGTTTGTGAATGGGTATATATGCTATTTAATACATATATGATTCACATATACTTCAAAGTCTGTGTGGTATAGACTATTCTCATTACCTATAGTGCCTTTGGTCACTCTTTGTAAAAAAAAATATAACCTTGCTTTATGTACATTCTCCTTAATGGCATCTTATTTAATACTCAATTGACCTATTGACAATGTGTTCACAATCAGTAGTACTACAAGCCACCCTGGGTAGAACATATCTGACTTATCTCATATTTCCTTTATTATAATAATCCACTGTGTTCTTATGTATTCCTTGCAATACTATACAATAGATATCCAGCCAACCAAAACACAAATACACACAGAGCGCCTATCAATAACAGACTGTGTGGTGAACACACATGTAGTAGCAGACCTGCAACAAAAATGTCCTGAAACACCTTGTCTGATATCATCTGATATGTGCAGGGGCTAATTCAGAACTTCCCCACCTGTTCATATTTGTTCATGTACCACAAAAGTATCACACACAATGGGAGTAATGGAAATTTTAGCAAGTAGGATAATTTACAACATATGATCTGTAATAAATGGTGGATAGTGTATGTACATGCACAAGTTGATGTGCTTATGTGCAAATGCTGAGAACAAAGTAGTAGATAGGAAAGGATGCAGTAAAATAGTTTTCTCTTAAAATTTACTTACCAATTAATTAAAAATGTTTTGTTTTCATTTTCATTAGATTTATGATTTATGGGGAACTGAAAATATACACACACTAAATGTATGTAACTATAATTGCTTATAAATTACTCTCTATTTCCAAGAATGGTTATAAGACTTCCTTTTCTAGCCTTACCAAAAGCAAATCCAAAAAATCTCCTGATTTTTTGTTTTTCTGAGTACATATTTTCATTCATTTTTGAAAATGTGCAAAAGATATTGCTTCACTTAATTAACTTATAAGGGTGTTAGTAAGACGTCCCAGTTGGTTTGTAAAAGAATTATTGAGGAAACAAATGTACAGGTCACTGAGAATGTTAAGTCAGTTTGTCAAGTGATGTGAACTAGGTCCACATCCAGAGGAAGTCACCTGCACTCATTCTTTTGCAGGCAATTTGTAGCTGAATTCCAAAGATGAAGCTGATTTATAGAAGCATAAAGATAACAAGATCGTTAGTCTCTTATGCCAAGTGCCCAGTGTTACTAAACAGCTGCAAAAAAAAAAAAAACCACCCTCAAAACAAAAACCAAAACCAAAACCAAAAAACCAAAAAAACCACCACCACCACCACCACTAAACAAAACAAAACAAACCCCCCCAAAACCAAACCAAACAAAAAAACCCCTCTACTTCAAAATTGTAACATCAGGGACTAGAGAGATGTCTCAGCAGTTAATAGCGCATCCTGTTTTTGCAGACGATCCTTGTTTGGTTCCCAGCACTGACATCTGTCAGTTTACAGCTGTCTGAAACTTCTCTTTGGAATTTGTCAGCATCTGCACTCGAGTGATCATACCCACACACTTTAAAAATAAAACATATCAGTTTGGGCGGGGAGACTCATGCCTTTAGTCTTAGTACTCAGAAGGCAGAGCCAAGTGTATCTCTGTGAGTTCAAATTCAGCTTTAACTACATAGCTAGTTCCAGGCAAGTCAGAGTCACATGAAAGTGCCCTACCTCAATAAAAATATACTAATAAAACTTTAAGTAGAAAATATATTCTTATGGAGAGAAGTATTTTTTTCTGAGGTAGAAACATTTTCCAATATGGAATAGGATGTATATAGAAGGTATATGCTGTACATACATTAAGACACTGAGTAAACTTCCAAGAGACATCTGACATCACAAAATAACTTAAAGCTGGTTGAATTATTCTTACCAAGGCTTCATTATCAAGCTAATGAGTGGAGAGAATGAGCATCTCACTTATCAGTTAGCACTGTACTGTTAATGTCAACGTTAAAAGACTAGAAACATTATATACTATATACATCCATATATATCTATACACATAAAAAGACACATTCAGATATGAATGTGCAGTTTATTCATATATGAATATGTAGTTTATGTTTTCCAACTGTCAATGTCCAGAAGGACTAAATGAAAAGGAAGAAAACATAAGTGTGGTTTTTATTTGATTTGGGAAAATTATATACTTTTCATATATGCATTTATATATATCCATAAACACACATATGATACACATGTATATTCACATAGTGGTCATATTCACATGTGTATGTACATGCATGTACACTTCCTTTATTGTACACCAAGTCATCTTTACTTTAGATAGTAACTGCAGATGGTCAGTCTATGTTCTCTCTTGTTTTCTTTCTACTGTCAAATATAGAGCAAATCACAGAGGAGGCTGAATAAATAATGGAACACATGACTTTAATACCTACAGTGACAATAAAGGTTACAATTTGGATGTTATTGATTTCCTAATGTTTCCACTCAGCAATGAGGGTCCTGAACCAACTTTGGGTTACATGAGGCCCACAGCAGCATGGTCACCCTTCACCCTTACCCCTCATAGGCAGGTAGACCAAACAGTTCAGGCTTGAAGTCAATGAGGGAACTCAGCACCAGGGTGGCTTTTTTCGTTAGGTCTGCGCTCAGGTTTTCATGAGGTACCATGACGACCTGCATCCCACAGGTCACAGCTGCCTCCACCCCATTTGGAGAATCTTCAAAGACGAGGCAGTCTTCTGGATTAGGGGAAGGAGAGAACCTCTTGGCACAGGTTAGAAATATATCTGGGTCTGGCTTGCCATTCACTACTTCAGGATCATCTCCCAGAGTGAAGTGATGAAATAAACTAAAGAACCCTTTGTATCTACTGGTCTTTTTTTGGAAGGTGATGGTCGAGGAGCTGGTGGCCAGGGCAAAGGGTAAGCGATTTTTCCTCAGGTGGTGGATCAATTCCTCAGCTCCTGGCATGAGTGCGGCTGTGTGTAACACCTTCTGCAGCTTCTCCTGGCTTTCTTCCAATAGTTCTTCTTTGGACATGGGCAACTTCAGGAACTCTACTATGGTCTGTGCGGTTTCAAGAGCCTTACTCCCCATGACCAGGGACTGAACATCCCAGTTATATTTCTTCCCATAGCGACTGCATATTTCTTGGAACACATCAACATATAAATCTTCAGTATTCAGAAGAAGTCCATCCAGGTTAAATATCAGGTGTGTAACTGGCCGAAACTGGGGCACAGGAACTGTCTCCGCCATAATTGTAGTGGTAGAAGGGCAGGATCAAAAGAGGAGCGCATGCCCAGACTCTATCCTACACATGCGTGCTGTAGGCCTCTGTGACATATTTTCTGTGGCAAGCCGACAATTCAAGAAGATAAGTCTTCGGGGTCATGAGCTTAACAAAATCATCAGGTAAACACTGAATTAGCAGCAAGAAAGCAAACAATAATATAGGGATAAAGCTGAAATCACAATGCTTTATTTATTAAATACAAACCTTGGTCTTGTCTATAATGGATTTAGGTGGGTGGTAGAAATGAATCCTTCCCGGATGAATGAGGAAGCAGATGTGGAAATGGAAAGTGAATGAACTGAAAACAAATGAACAAAAACTAACAAACAAACAAACAAACAAACCCAAAACAAGCTCTACAGTCCTATTCACAAAATAAAGCAATGTTATAAGACTATAAATTTTTCAAAGAATTAAAAGATAATAAATGTTTTAAAAGAAAACCTATCTCTGAAAATCTAAATTATTTGTATCAGAAATTAGATAAAGGAATTCTTTTCTGGTGAGCCTTCATAGATTTTTCAATTAAGACATTATTTTATGAATTTAATGAATGAATGTACATTAAGGAGTTTAGTACATAAAGAGATCAACTTTTCTTAATCTTAATGATTTTCTGACGACTCTTGTTATAGAGGACATAAAGAAAATTAATCTTTCCATATTCTGAAGCAATATGAATTTTGAAAGGATCTGTAGATGTAAAAACTAAAATAGTTCATGCCCTATATTTAACATTAAGCAGTAAAGTTGGGTTGATTACTTAAGCCCTAAATCATCCTAAGTAAGACTGTCTTAGGGGACTGAAGGTATGGCTAGGCTATTTACAGCACCTGCTACTTTTTCCTAGTGGAACCAAGTTTGATTCCTGGCACCCACATAGCAGCTCACAATGGTATGTAACTCCTGTTTTCTGGGATTTGACACTCTTTTCTGGTCTTTGCAGATACTGCCTTGCATATATGCACACAGTGCACAGACAACTATGCATGAATACATACAAAGTATCCACATAATAAAATGTTTAATACTATGCCAACATGCTAATTACACAGTAAATAGATCTATCAAAACATCACAGTGAATCTTGTAAATTTGTAGTTATGTGTCAATCAAAATTTAAAAATGAGTAAGTATTTATAGATACACATGCATACAACATATCCCTTTGTTGATTTCTGAGATCCTCAAAAATGCCATGAAGGAAAACTATATTTGAAATAGAAAGTTTAAAAATAAATTTGTATGAGAAACTAATAGTATTTAAGAGAATCTTTACCTCAAACTAAAACTTAATTTAAAAATTAAAAAAGATCATTAACATTTGTTTATTATTTATGATAACATTAAATATTCTTCTCTAATATCTCAGATAGCAAAATTCTTAAAATAAAGCATACTGTAGATAGTATTATGTTCATTTTCCCAGTGAGGAAGAAAGTATAGGAGGTGAAGATTACAGGGATGACAAATGTTGGGTCTGGGAGTGGTAGTTTAGAGAGCCTAGATCGAGATATGACCAAGACTGAAAATGTCTTCTCTGATGTTCCATATAGGAAGAAAGCCTACTCCTGGTACTTTGCCATGATGTTCTGACTTCATGAAATAGTTCTTTACCTATTTTATTTTCTTTGACTTCTTTCCAAGTCTCATTATTTTTACTAAGGTCCTTTATTTTTGTCCGTTCTTTTTATCCTGATCAATTCTCAACTGTTGCCTTCTTGTTCTTTAAAATGCTCCTGCTCAGAGCTAAAATTCATCCTGCCACATAAACTGAATACTTTGTAATCCACATGCATCATTAATTCTTCTAAAGCATATTGGATAATTGATTAGGCTTTGTAATTTTTTCAATATTGCATATGAGATGTTGAGCTACTGAGCTTTGGTATTTCTGCCTCTATCCTACGAAATCACAGCACACATTACTAGGGCATTAACACAGATAGAGCACACTAACAAAATTGAAAGAAGTGTAGGGGCACCATTGGCTCGGAGATTTTCCTTGCTTTGTGCTATGTTTGAAAACAAATTGAAAAACCTATAAAACAGTAGTGTTATGCAAAAATATATGAATTTCTGCTTTCTCTTAAAAAATCTCTCTATGATGTTCCTATATTTTTTCAGAGCAATAATGAAATTATATTGTAATAATGTTTTCAGTCTTTTTAAAAAAATCATACATAACCTGTTAATTCATGTTTAACTGGACCAGCAGGTGTAAATGCTTATGACTTGACTTGGCATTCTGTGGGTTTCTAATTTAAATATGCATGAGTTGCTGTACCATTCCCTATACATGCAATGTAGAAAATTAAGGACTTCCTTCTGATTTGCTTTGTAACTTTGCATTATTTTAAAACAAGTATTTCAAACTGGTTCTAAAACTGACCTACTTTGGAAATTCACTAGTTACTTTTTAACTGTCAAGAATGACACCTAGGAACACTGCAATTGACATCCTTGCATAAAGTAAAAAAGTGAGCCTAGAATGTACTATGACTGTCAAATTCAGAACAGACATGATCCTTAAAAAAAAAAGAAAAAAGAAAAAATTAATCAAAATAATGAAAGATAGTATAATAAAATTTAATCATAAATTTCCAAGGTTTTCCTTTTTTGGGTATAGGAATAGTCATTATCTTTTGTTTACACTCAATGTGCTCAATTAGAAAAGCAAATTTAAGGATTGACTCTCCAGAGTTTCACATGGGTGGAACATGGATGTGATAACCCATGTAATTCGAGTGGATGTCAGTGGACCTGTCTTGAGGAGGCATTTCAGACTGAGAGAGTATTTTCTGTTTGAGTTATATACTACAGATACTTAAAAACATCAAATTCCTGATATAATTTCTAGTTGTATTTTATGTAAGCAACCGAGAGTCTCAATGCATCTGACTTTGGTGAAGAAAGTGGATGTTATGTTCTAGTGAACAATCCTTAGATGCCATTGTTCTACCTAGTTCTCAGCCTGAGCTGAGAATCAAGTTTCTTTGTGCTTGGAGCTTAGTCCATTATTATTATGTAATAGCGAAGAAATCACTTGATAGTTTCTGAGCCATATTTCCTTTAGATAACACTGGAGAAAAAATACACACATATATTATATACATATACACATATGTATCATATACACATACACACACATATATCATATACATATACACACATATTATATACATATATATCATATACATTTGAGATAAATGCACATATATGTAATAAATATCCTCTAATACAGCATAATAGTTAAGAGAATTGTAGTGACAAATCTTAAGTGTGACATATCACATAAAGAGAAGAATACAAAATGGGAGGCTGATTCTGGAGCCAGACAGTTTGGTCCGATGATTCATTCATATTGTCTACTAAGAGTTTTAGAGAAAAATACTAAAAATTAAAATCTTATCTACTGGAGATTACTGTGGCCTTTACAATTCATAGGGAATAACATAAGATTCAATAACTTTAAAAATTATTGTTTTTCTAATCCACCTTGGATTTCTCTGAAAGAATCATAGTAATTTAATATTATATAAAATTTATATAAATATGTAATTATAATATATTACATATATATTCTGGAAATGTCCATGCATTCACTGGCTTATTTGTATTTTCCTTTTGTATTCTCATTCCATATCAGTTTCTTTTCTTTTTAAATTAAATTTAAAGAGTAGTTTGAGTTAAAGGCTTTGTGGGTGGGTTGCTGTCCTTATCCCTCCACTGCAAGTCATGCCTGGCTACAGGAAGTGGCCACTTCAGGATCCATATCCCCCGCTGCTAGAAATCTTAGCTAGAGTCGCCCCTTTAGACCCTCTGGGGCCTCTCTTCATCCCAAGCTCATCCTAGAGATTGTGTCTGCCTTCAGCTTATCTCCTTCTCTCTCCTGCTCTTCCTACATATGCTACTCTCCTCACTCCCTCTCCCATACTCTCTTTCACCCAGTTCCCATCTTCCATAGATCTCTGATATCTATTTTTTCCCATTCTGAGAAAGATTCAAACATCCTCTCTTGTGCCGTCCTTGTTATTTGGCCTATTTAGGTCTGTTGATTATAACATGGTTATACTGTACTTTATGGCTAATACCCACTTATAAGTGAGTACATACCACGTATGTCCTTTGGGGTTTGGGTTACCTCACTCAGGAAGATATTTTCTAGTTCCACCCATTTGCCTGCAAAATTCATGATGTCCTTGTTTTTAATGGCTGAGTAGTATTCCATTATGTAGATATACCACATTTTCTATATCCATTCTTCAGTTGAGAGACATCTAGGTTGTTTCTGGTTTTTGGCTATTATGAAAGCTGCCTATGAATATTAGTTGAACAATTGTCCTTGTGGGATGGTGGAACTTTTTTTTTTTTTTTTTTGCTATATGCCCATGAGTAGTATAGCGGTCATGAGGTAGAACTATTCCCGGTCTTCTGAGAAACTGCCAAATTGATTTCCAGAGTGGTTGTACAAATTTACACTCCCAACAGCAGTGTTCCCCTTACTCCACAATCTCTCCAGCATGTGCTGCCCTTTGAATTTTTAATTTTGCCTATTTTAATGGATGTAAGGTGGAATCTCCAAGTCAATATGATTTTCATTTCCCTGATGACACTGAACATTTCTTTAAATGCTTCTAGGCTATTTGAGATTCCTCTGTTGAGAATTCTCTGTTTAGCTCTGTATTCCATTTTGAAATTGAGTTATTTGGATTGTCAGTATCTAACTTTTTGAACTCTATATATTTTGGATATTAGCCCTGTGTCAGATGTAAGGTGTCTGCAGAATGTCGTTTTGTCTTGGTGACACTGTCCTTTGCCTTACAGAAGCTTTTCAGTTTCATGGGGTCCTATTTATTAATTCTTGATGTTAGTGTCTGAGCCACTGGTGTTCTTTTCAGGAAGTTTTCTCCTGTATCAATGAGTTCAAGGCTGTTCCCTACTTTCTGTTCTATTAGATAAGTGTGTCTGGTTTTATGTTGAAGTCTTTGAGACATTTGGACTTGAGATTTATGCAGAATCATAAATAAGAGTCTATTTGCATTCTTCTCCATGCAGACATCTAGTTAGACAAGCACCATTTGTTGAAGATGCTGTACCTTTTCCATTGAATGGTTAGGCTCCTTTGTCAAAAATCAGTTGTCTGTAGGTGTGTGGAAGTTCTAGCTAAAGCAATAAGACAAATAAGAGAGATCTAGGGGATACAGATTGGAAAGAAAGGAGTCAAAGTATTGCTATTTGCAGATCATATGATAGTATATGTAAGTGATTCCAAAAATTCTACCAGAGAACTCCTACAGCTGATAAATACCTTTACCAAAATGGCTGAATATAAAAGCAACTCAAAGAAATCAGTATCCCTACTCTAAACAAGTGATAAATGAGCTTCACAATATCCTTCACAATAGCCACAAATAATATAAAATACTTTGGTGTAACTCCAACCAAGCACGTGAAGGCCTGTATGACAAGAACTTTAAATCTCTGAAGAAAGAAATTGAGGAAGATATCAGTGAGTAGAAAGATTTCCATTGCTCATGGATCTGAAGGATTAACATAGTGAAAATAGCAAACTCCAGATTCAGTGCAATCCCATCCAAATTCTAACTGAATTCTTCACAGATCTTGAAAGAACAATTCTTAACAACTTGTGAAAAGACAAAAAACCCAAGAAAGCCAAAACAACAAAAGAACTTCTGGAGGTTTCACTATCCTAGACTTCAAGATGTACTATATAACAATAGTAATAAAAACTGTATGGTATTGGTATAGAAACAGACAGGTTGATCAACGGAATCGAATCTAAGACCCAGAAATAAACCCACACTTGTTTCTTACTGGCCCAATTTTTTTCCTATTTATTTATTTATTTATTTATTTATTTATTTATTTATTTATTCATTCATTCACATTCTGATCACACATACCCCCAGTCCCCCTTCACATGCCTCTTCCCCCAGTGCCTCCCTCTCCTTTGTTTTTCAACCATCCCTTCAAGCAAATACTTTCTCCATCTCTCACTACCAGAGGTCTCAGTGTTCCCCACATGCCTGGCCCTCAAGAAGAGTTCATGTCTCTATGAGATATTTCCCAGAACAAGAAAAGCCTAGCAGAAAGCAAAGAAGCAAAGGGTCTTTTTTTTTTTTCTGACCTTTATTTCTAATGTCCTCCAATTGCCTGCCTGACCTAAACTTATGTTAGTTCCCAAATAAATAAAAATAGAATAACTATTTACAATAAATTATTCATCTATTTCCAAAACTTAAATTCTGAAGTAGAAATTTCTGGTGTCTTTGTAGACTCAGATATGTCATGTGATGCTTTTCTGGAAACTGCCTTATGAGAGGATTTTTTTTTCTGAAGCAGACATGTGGGAGGATGTTTTGCTAAGAAAAGACACATGGTGTTCTTCTGGAGGCAGCCTAGAAAAAAGGCATGTGATGTTTTGCTAGAGTAGATGCTTGAGAAAACATGATGTTTGGAAAAGGTATAAATATAGCCCAATGGACAGTGGACGACGCTGGTATTGGTGGGCCTTGCTGTTCTTTACTGGTCATCATTGGGCTTTGCTGATGTTGGTATTCTCTGATAAAGCCGGAGGTAATGCTATGCCTTACCATTCTTTGTTAGTCATAATTTGTTGTGACTTCATAGAGAGAAACACAAAAAAATCTGTGGTGTTCTGGTGGTTTCTTGCCACTATGTGATTTGGCCAATTGGCAGATCCTTGTGGTTTCTTCTGGATTGATCTGCTGTTGCTGATTGGTGACTAGTTTGTGGGTGGATCCAGCTGCTGCTGCTGATTCATGTGAACTGAACTGCTGATATCGTGACAACACAGATTCTTCTTTGCTTTCCACTACCTCTGGTGGTGGTGGGTTAAAAGGATGTTAAAGCATTTAAGGATCCTTATTAAAAATTAAAAAATCTAAGCCTACAGAATTCAAAGCCAGATTGGGCTATAATTTACAATGAAACACTATGCAGTCATCACACTCATTGGTTTGGATGAGGCATGCCTTGCAGAACCTGAGGCAGGGATGTGATGAGTGGGTTTACTGAAGGTGACTTCAGCAACACAGAGAACTATGATAGAACAAGAGATGGCTTCAAGGGCGTCTAAAGGGATGCTGTTGACTGAGCTCTTACCAGAAGCCTTGATTCTTGGACATTTCTGGAATAGAAGCGAGCCAGAGTTGTTTCCATTGTTGGGCAAAGGGGTTGCTGCCCTTCTGGATCCCTGTACCAGTTAAAATTTCAGTGTTTGGGAAGAGAAGGACCATGAGCACCAAGCAGCCACCACACTTGGAACACAAATTGCAGCAATGGTGGAAGGGCACAGGCTTTCAGTACTCAAGGAGGGAAAACTGAGAAGAGTCTATTTCGAATGCAATTCCACCTTTTCCTTCCGAAACATGGATACAAAATATCAATGTGTGTTTTCTCTAGAGAATATAAAGACTTATACTTCTAAATTTTGTTTAAAAGCTAGAAAACAGAAAATACTCATCACCAGATTCTGGCACAGGTAACTTACTTTCTTAGAAAATTCTCTAGTGAACTGGGAATATGTTTTTATACCATCAAAGGAACTAATGGTTGAAATTCTTTGATTATACAGGTTACAAATGATAGATCTAGGATGTAAGCCACAGTTTATCAGTTATTTTTCCATAAGAAGTAGGATATAAGCTTTCATTATAAAAATATACCTAAATAAACTTTAGAATTGATTAAATAAAATAATGGTTCCCTAGTTACTTCAGCATGTGGAGGCAGGTCATAGCTGATCATATTACATACCTTGCTTTGAAATAGAATTTGAGAACATAAAATATCTGAGGGAATTTTGAAACCCTACTTTTAGAATATTTAAAATTTTGGCTTTTCTCCTGATGTGCTTCAGTGTCCAAGTAGTTCAGCCTTGCTAATTATCAGCAAATACTTTCTTTTTAAAGATGTGATAAGACATATCTATTTTTTCTAGTAAAGAGAAAGATCTGAAAATTTTGCTTTGAAATGACTTGATAAGTCAGAAAGTCAATGAAGGGTGATAAATAGACCCAGAGGAAACATTTTCCTTAAACAGGCTACTCTGAAATACTCATTCTTCAGATAATGTCAAGAGTGGATTGGCTACATTAGGAGTCCCATTTTCTGAATGAAAATTTGGAGATGAAATGATTTCACTAACATTATTGTCTTCTTAAGAAGAATAGCAAGCAGTCCTACCATTCACACTTCTCTGGCATTTGGTGTGAAACTGTGATTGTTTTAGTATGGTTTGTCCAGCTCATCTAATAGTTTAAGCAAGTCACACAATTGCTAGCATTAACAGGATTGAAATCCACTTTGACCACAGCATGTAGAGGTGGGGACTCCAGAAAGAGGTTAGATATAGAAGATTGTATTCTTATAGCTTCATAAGAAGGACAGAGACCAGTCTCAGATATAGATTGGTATGTGCCCTGTCTCTGTTATGTGGTGTCATGTCTCCTGAACCCTCTATTGATGGGATACAACTAAAGGAATCACTGGCCAGAAACTGGGCCATGCTGTGTGGACTTTCAGCCTTCATGGTCATGAGTTAAACAAATCAAACCAAACTGAACTAAAGTACAATATCTCTTTCACTGCTGAGTATCTCAGGTATTTTATTATGAATGAAATATGAACAGGATTAATGAGATGGCTTAGCAGATCGAAGTGCTTGCCACCATGCCTGATTACTCTGTGGAAGAGAGAACTGTTTTCCCCTAATTGTTTACTGATCTTTTTATGTGTGTCATGGTGAAAACATGCCCACTACAGACCCAGTAAATAAAAGTAAATTTAAAGAATTTTAAAGTTGCTTATTATATAAGCAAAATATAGCTCTATACGGGCATTTGATTTCCTACAAACTAATACTAGTGGGATAGTGGTGCATTGTAACACAGTTGAACAATGTAAATAAACAATATTCATCACTGTTTTACTACACAAAGGCCTCATCATTGAAGGTACTTTCTATTCAAAGGTTAGAAAACTTATGTGGAATGACATAGGAATAGCTCAACATCCAATTGTTCTTCATAAGCATTAAAGATGCCCACAAACCCCACAGTCAATTGAGCTCATATATGTTGAATGACAGTTATAATCTTTAATTGCATCTGATCAGTTTGAAAGAGAATTATCTACTATAGTCACAACAGCATAAGGTCTGGAGATGTAGCTCAGGGTATGAGGAGTTTTCCTAGCATACATGATGTCCTCAGTTGAATTCCTACTACTATATAAACAAGACATAGTGACACAATTTTATAATACCAGATATTTAGAAGAAGCAGGAGAATCAGGAATTCTCATCCACACATAGCTAGTGAGTTAAAGTATGTCTGGGCTACATGAGACACTGTCTTAGGAGGGGGAAAAGAGTAGGATGAACAGGGGCTAAAAAGGACTGTAGTCTAATACTAGTTGAGCAGAAGTAGGAGTATAAAATAAAGCAGCTGAGAATGGCAACAGAAATGCCTTTGCTATGTGGAGATTCCTCCTCCATCCCTGCACATCAAGAGAGAATAGGGCATGTCATGTCATCATGTGTTTTGCCTGCTTACCAAGTCTCATCAAGAACAAAGTCTTATTAAATCCTAGATCATTATTTCCAAGACCCATCTTCTGTTTAAAGATGTGAAACAAAACATGACCAATACACTGAAACAGTCTTTGAGAGTAACATGACTGTAACTTTTCCACTAGACAAATTGAGGATACGAGGTCATCAGTGACACATGCATAAATGGTGCCTTTGTTGAATACATTGACAAGCTGTCAAGTCTTCCCACATCCTTTCAGTGAAAAATAATCTATCATTCCATTGACATTTCCAGTATAACAAATTCTTAAAATTTGGGAGACTGTTCTAATTCACCTTAAGAATCCAGAAACCCATCTAAGATAAAATATTTCTTCATTGCTAATTTTGTGAATGCAAACTAGACTACACAAAAGTTACCTGAAGTTCCATCCTAATGCATTAATATATATCTAAAGATGCATGGGATTACCACAGAGAGGTATGGTTAATGTATAGATCTTAAATACTAACACAGTGCTGCCACTACTGTAACATCACTAGCTCCTTATTCACTGAGTCAGATGCACAGTCTCAAAAATACCACAAACTGCACAAGTTGCTTTTCGAAGTCACATTTACTAATTTGTGCTGGTTGGCTTTTGACAATTGAACACAAATGTCGATATAACTGTGAAAGGGAATCTTAATTAAGAAAACGGCTCCATAGGTTCAAATCTGTAAGGAAGTCTATGGGAGATATTGTCTTGATTAGTGATTGTATGCAAGGGTCCAGATCAGGGTAGGCAGTACTACCCCTGGGCAGGTATCCTGGGATATATAAGAGAGCAGGCTGAGCAAGTCAGAGAGAGTAAGCTGAATTCCTCCATAACTTCTGCTTTGGTTCCTGCATCCAGTTTCCTATTTTGAGTTCCCATCCTGACTCCTCCCCAGTGATGGACCATTATCTGGAAGTGTAACATGAGATAAACCCTTTCCTCCCTAAGTTGCTTTTGGTTATAGTTTTTATAATAGCAACAAAAGCATAACTAATATCTTGCGTTACCACCAATAATCATTATTGTTTAACCATTTCTGAAGTGGCTCTCTTATAATGAAATATATCAAAGACATTTGCCTGATGTCACTTGAAGAGAAATGCTAACTGCCTCAAATTACTGTGGCCTTACAGTTCTCGGCTGTTTGAAAGAGTATAGCAGATTGTTTGCAAGCTGATCACTGCAGGAGCCTATGTGCTGCCAGTGTCATGGTTACACAGTGACAGAGTCCAAAATTTTAGTTCCAGGTTTTTGCTAAATACTTTATAAGTTCAATAGTTTTTCACTGGTTGATATTTACCTTAATTCGCTTATAATTACATTATTTTTTCCTTTCCAGAATTTAACATGTATATAGATCTCAGTTAATGAAGACATTTATTTATATAAAATCTGAAATAGGTACTTTTGGATAGTTAAAAATGAGACTGCATAATTTCTATTTTCAAGGAATCTAGAAATGATACTGTATAGTGATCCTTCCCAAGAAAATATAGGCAAATATATCCACAAACACAAACTAACTTAAGTATAAGGAGAGATATAAAATATTTTAGAGATATGTTTTTCAAGGATTATATATTAAATGATGTGTGGTATACAAAACACATAATAAAATTCTAAAGAACAAAGATAAAACACGCAATGAGTTTTATTGAGTTGATTAAAAATAAGAATAAGCTTTCAAAACTTCCATGAGGAGAGCAGATTTGAGGAGACATGGAAGAAATGGACTGCTAAAATTAACTTGGTTTGGCTATTTAGTTACATCCAATATGTAGAGGTAATAGGGATGTAATTAGTTTTGTTATAACAGCATTTTTTAAGAAGGATATTACTCTCATTTAATTATAACTTCTTTTCCTAACAATATTTTTCAAGGCTATAGGGTTCAATAAAGCTGTACCTTCAGGGATAGTCTCCTATCAGGAAAAATATCTTGTTCTGTCCTATAATATTTTAAAACAAAGCACTCATAAATGTACTCACAATTTACTATTTCTAGTAATATATATCTTGAGACCTTTCAGCCAGAGGGAATATAGGTTTCCTTTTTAGAAAAGGTTACTGAGAATAGGGTAAAATATTCTTCATCCTGCCGTTTATTTGTCCAAAAACAAGAAGGAAACTAAAATTTGTTGACTTCTGTTTTCTCTTTTAAGAATTCATTCTTTCTTGTACTAGTTTGTCGTCTACTTTTGATGCTCTAGGCATTATACTGGTCACTGAAAATATTAACATAAATATAGTCATGTCCCTAAAATAATCACGATTGTTATAAGATATGGGACCCTAATCAGTAGAATAATGAAAATCATTCAGTAGTAAGCATTAGTTGTAAAAATTAGTGTAAGTTGCACCTTTTTCCTTATTCATACAGCTATTGACTGAACTTGAGCATTGCTGTGTTTGACTCACAGAATCAGGTTGGATCCAATTTTACTCCAAATGGCTAATGTTGGCGAAGCTGGAAGTCAAGAAATGGTAAATCAATGTATTCTATGCAGCCAAGGCAAAGGTAAATTCATACAATATTACTTCTGATTTGCTTGAGTTAATTTTGTATCCGGCCACTTTACTGAAGGTGTTTATCAGCTGTAGCAGACCTCTGGTGGAGTTTTTCGGGTTACTTAAGTAGACCATCATATCATCTACAAATAGTGATATTTTGATTTCTTCCTTTCCAATTTGTATACATTTGACCTCCTTTTCTTGGCTAATTGCTCTAGCTAGAACTTCAAGTACTATATTGAATAGATAGGAAGAGAGAGGGCAGCCTTGCCTAGTCCCTGATTTTAGTGGGATTGCTTCAAATTTCTCTCCATTTAGTTTGATGTTGGCCACTGGTTTGCTGTATATTGCTTTTACTATGTTTGGCTATGGGCTTTGAATTCCTGATCTTTCCAAGACTTTTATCATGAAGGGATGTTGAATTTTGTCAAATGCTTTTTCAGCATCTACCGAAATGACCATGTGGTTTTTTTTTTCTTTGAGTTTGTTTATGTAGTGCATTACATTGATGGATTTCCAGGTATTGAACCATCCCTGCATCCCTGAGATGAAGCCTACTTGATCATGGTGAATGATCGTTTTGATGTGTTCTTGGATTTGGTTTATGAGAATTTTATTGAGTATTTTTGCATTAATATCCATAGGGGAAATTGGTCTAAAGTTTTTTTTTTTATATTTTTTTTATTTTTTGTATTTATTTTCATACTTTATTTACATTTCAAATGTTTCCCCCTTTCAGATCTGAAGTTTTCTTCTATTGTTGGTTCTTTGTGAGGTTCTGGTATCAGTGTAACTGTGGCCTCATAGAATGAATTGGGTAGTGTTCCTTCTGTTTCTATTTTGTGGAATAGATTGAAGAGTATTGGTATTAGGTCTTCTTTGAAGGTCTGATGGAATTCTGCACTGAACTCATCTGGTCCTGAGCTTTTTTTTGGTTGGGAGACTTTTAATGACTGCTTCTATTTCATTAGGGGTTATGGGACTGTTTAGATGGTTTATCTGATCCTGACTTAACTTTAGTATTTGGTATCTGTCTAGAAACTTGTCCATTTCATCCAGATTTTCCAGTTTTGTTGAGTATAGGCTTTTGTAGTAGGATCTGATGATTTTTTTGAATTTCCTCAGAATCTGTTGTTATATCTCCCTTTTCATTTCTAATTTTGTTAATTTGGATACTGTCTCTGTGCCCTCTGGTTAGTCTGGCTAAGGGTTTATCTATCTTGTTGATTTTCTCAAAGAAACAGCTCTTGGTTTTGTTGATTCTTTGTATAGTTCTTTTAGTTTCTACTTGGTTGATTTCAGCCCTTAACTTGATTATTTCCTGCCTTCTACTCCTCTTGGGTGTATTACCTTCTTTTTGTTCTAGAACTTTCAGGTGTGCTGTTAAGCTGCTAGTATATGCTTTCTCCAGTTTCTTTTTGGAGACATTCAGAGCTATGAGTTTTCCTCTTAACACTGCTTTCATTGTGTCCCATAGGTTTGGGTATGTTGTACTTTAATTTTCATTAAATTCTAGGAAATCTTTAATTTCTTTCTTTATTTCTTCCTTGACCAATTTATCATTGAGTAGAGCATTGTTCAGCTTCCATGTGTATATGGGCTTTTTGTTGTTTTTGTTGCCATTGAAGACCAGTCTTATTCTGTAGCTATTCCACTCCTGGGCATATACCCAGAAGATGCTCCAACATGCTCCAGTATGTTCATAGCAGCCATATTTATAATAGCCAGAAACTGGAAACAACCCAGATGTCCCTCAACAGAGGAATGGATAGAGAAAATGTGGTATATTTACACAATGGAATACTACTCAGCTATTAAAAACAATGACTTCATGAAATTCTTAGGCAAATGGATGGAACTTGAAAATATCATCCTGAGAGAGGTAACACAGTTACAAATGTATGAACAAGGTATGTACTCAGTGATATGTGGTTATTAGCCCAAAAGTTTGGAATACCAAGAGTCACTTCACAGCAACCATAGGGCTGAGTGTGAGGCCCCAGATGGAGGAGTTGGAGAAGGAACTGAAGGAGCTGAGGGAGTTTGCAGCCCCATGGAGGGAGCAACAGTGGCAACTGGTCTGACCTTTCGATGCTTCCGGAGATTGGACCACCAACCAAAGAATACACACGGAGGGACCCATGGTGCTGACCATATATGTGGCAGAGGAGGGTCTTGTTAGCCATCAGGAGGAGGAGAGGCCCTTAGGCCTGAGGATGTTAGATGCTGCAGTATAGGAGAATGCCAAGGAGGGAAGACGAGAGTGGGTAGGTGGGTGGGTGGGTGGGGGAATACCCCCATAGAGGCAGGGAGAGGTGGGAGGGAATAGGGAGGTTCCAAAGGGGAGATCTGGAAAGGGGGAAGCATTTGAAATGTAAATAAAGTATCAAAAAAATAAATAAAAAACAATACTACTTTCGTTCATGTTCTTAGATTAGCAGCCACATGAGTTATTCATAATGAAAGTAATAAGCTCAATTGCCTTAAATTAGCATATGCTTATTGTACAAGATAATATGTATAAGAAACATTCATATGTTTTTATGAATTTATGTCAATTTATATTTTTTCATAATCATCCCTAAAATCCATTCCTATTTCTCTTCCTTCTTTGACTGACCATTTGTTTAGCAAATAGTTCATCTACTTTTTTCATACTTTGTTTCTATATTCGTTATTTTATTTATTTACATTTCAAATGTTATCCCTCTTCCCAGTTTCCCCTCTGCAAATCCCCTATCTCTTCCCACTCCCCCTGCTTCTATGAGGGTGCTCCCTTACCTGCCTGCTCACTCCTGTTTCACCACTCTGGCATTCCCCTACACTGAGGCATTGAGCTTTCACACGACCAAGGGCCTCCCTCCCATTGATGCCTGATAAGACCATCCTCTGCTACATATGCAGTTAGAACCATGGGTCCCTCCATGTGTACTCTTGGGTTGGTGATTTAGTCCCTGGAAGCTCTGAGGGTTCTGGTTGGATGTTATTGCTTGCAGCCAACCATCAGACAGCACAGGGACCCCAGTGGAGGAGTTAGGGGAAGGACTGAAGGAGTTGAAGGGGTTTGCAATCCCATAGGAAGAACAACAAAATTTTATGTTTCTTTTTAAAGTTCTGATTTGCATATATGAGAGAAAGCCTATGTCTGTTTGTCTGAGTCTGCTTAACACCATGAGGTATATTTCTATCCATTTTTGTTCAAATGATGTGATTTAATTTTTCTTTATGGCTAAATAAAACTACACTGTGTATAGCCTACATCTTCTTTATGCATTCATGTGTTGATAATCACAGTTTAATTGTATAACTTAGCTATAGTGACCAGTGGCAATGGTCTTTGAAGCTTCAGGCTGTGTCAGGCATCACTGCATTGTCCCAAACAAATCATGTTGGCAAAGCTGGATGTCAAGACATAAGTCAATGTATCCTATGCAGCCGAGGGAAAGGTGAGTCCACACGATACTACTTTTGGTCATTGAAAACCCAAGCCCTCAAGTATAATTTACCAAAAGCTTTTTGTGGCTGATCATTGTATTCCAGAGATGAGGAAAGATAAGAACACATAATTTGGGCTCCTAAAATTGAAAATTGGCTTTTAATACATTTAAGTGATTGTAGCAATTTAAACCATTGCTGTTGAGTGGGCAGCTGGGTAACAAACTGAGCTATTAGGAGAATTATATTTATGCTGGGAACACGGATCAAGAATTGTGTGATGCTTGGAAGAGACCAAGGCATAAAAACAAAGAGAATCTGTGGGAAGCAGTCCAGTATTTAAGGCACAAGCATCAGCTGGAGAAAATGAGAGAAATCTTGGAAACATGTAAAGAACAAAGTGATTGCGCATGCTGAGACTGCATTGGGGTTTGTGGTGGTTTGCATATCTTGGCACTATTTGAAATAGTGGCACTATTTGGACGTGTGGCCT
Source organism: Rhynchomys soricoides (assembly GCA_019843965.1). Taxonomy (NCBI): domain Eukaryota; kingdom Metazoa; phylum Chordata; class Mammalia; order Rodentia; family Muridae; genus Rhynchomys; species Rhynchomys soricoides. Next base: position 8,525,119 of record JADRCH010000167.1, read on the forward strand.
TGTTGGAGTAGGTGTGTTACTGTGGGCTTGGGCTTTAAGACACCTGTCCTAGATGCCTGGAAGCCGGTCTTCTCCAAGTGGCTTTCAGATGAGTGGATGGAAACTGCCATGCTCCTGCCTTGATGATAATGGACTTCTGAACCTGTAAGCCAACCCCAATTAAACATGTTCCTTACAAGAGTTGCCTTGATCAGGGTGTCTGTTCACAGCAGTAAAACACCGAGACAGGGGTGAAGAAGGGATGGACTCAGAATTATTAGTTGGATTTCAAATTACAAGTGTATTTCCAGAACAAGATCAATAACAGATTAGTTTCAGGAGAGAGTACAGTTGATCTTCTAGTGGCTCCAGCTGTGTACTATTCTCAGCCCTATCATTCATTTCCCTCCTCAATTCAGTACAAGGTGTATCTGTTTTTAGAACAATCATCTATACTATCACTGTTCAGATTAGTACAAAGTCTAACACATTATACAGGAACCATCCGCAGGTCTACCAAATCCATTTTTTTTGTTATGACTACAATCTACTTTCATATTACAGACAGACTAATCCTTTAAAATAAGAATTAAATATTCATAGTATATACTTCCTCACCACTAATGTTCTGGCATAGGGAGTCTTACACAGTTTGCCCTTGTCAATCTCAGATTCTACTAAAGTCACCTCAGGCCAAATATTTTATCTGTTTATCTTAATTTATACAGCTCAGCTTCTCAATAGTTGTTGCCAACTTCAGGTCTTCGTACTAGCCATCCCCTACTTCTTCAATGTTTTCTCTCTCAAAATCCAACTTTTTACTATGTAAGATAACAAATAGCTTGAATTTCTATTTATTGCCAATTTTTTAAAATAATTAACAGATGTAAAATGTTTTTTTTACCTCATAAATATGTTGAATTTTCTATTTTGTACTTTTTAGTATCTGGGTTCTTTTTTGTCACCTAGTATTAGTATAGATATGCAGCATTACTCACAAATAAGTTTCATACTAACAACTATCCCCTGAATAAATGTATTGCTTTTTAGATCAGTTGTATTTAGTGGAAAAATAACTAGGTCAAAGGAACTAAAGGTATTGCACATAAAATATATTATAAACCTTCCTAGAAACAAAAAGGAGGAAGATACAGTGCGTGGAGTAAATCATAGCCTACATGTATTTGTCTTCGTGTGTATGGGGGTATATAGAAATGTATATTTGAGTGCAGAAAATTTAGCATATAAAATGCTAGTGTATATGGGCTCCACATTGCTTTCTGGGCAAGTATGAAGACCTCACTTTGATCCCCAGGGCCCACATAACAAGCTGAATATGGACCTGCATAGGCCAGTAACCACAGTATTAATAGGAGCAAGGACAAAACTATCTCTGGGGCTTGGTTCCTACTAGCCTATTCATATATCATATGCCTTCCTCTGGCCTTCCAGTACATACAGGTATGTACCTCACCAGAGGTTCATCCATATGTGCACATACTCCACCCTCACATGTACCCACTCATGCACACACATGAAATAAGATCAATAACATAAAATGCTGATGGGAATGTAATCATGTTTCACCTATGAAACAGAAGATAGAATTAGTGAAGGAGAGCAGGTGCTGAAAATATGCATGGTAACTGGTTCAGGGTAACCTTGTCATTGATGGAAATCAATACAACACAGACTGTAAAGAATGACTATGAGTGATCAATCTTTTCTTTCTCTACATCTCCATGCCTTCTATTTCATTACCTATAGTCATTGTGCTGTGTTACATGCACATTTTTCTCTCTCATTAGGGAAAATGATGCTACATCTCTGTTTGGCTTGGAAAGTGATCCTTATGAAGATATATTGTGTTTATTTAACTAGCATGTTAAAATTATTATTTGATAATAAGCTTATTTCCAGTTGTACATATGATTACTAAAATTGCATATAAAATATGACTATAAAATTATATTTATGCACATATATATATTTACATAAATATTTGCACAGGTCTTTGAATATTTTATAGAGAAAATTCCTGGAGTAAAAGTCATTCAATAACTTTGAATAACAGTAACTAGTCAGTCATTTTTCTTTTTTAGTATTTTTATTTATTCTAAAGGCTTTAAAATATATTTGAAGCATAAAAATAGTCGAGTCCTATCATAATTTCAATCATGGGAATGATTTTAATAATTATTTTAATAATAAAACTAGTCACATGAATGCTACTGTTTCCCAGTTTCAACTCATAAAGTGTTGTCATTGACAAGCAGACAGCCCAGAGAATTTGTGCAGAATGCTTAAGGTAAGTTATAGTATAAGATGCTCCTTCACAGCAGGGGAAACTGAGAAATAACTGCACAGATGAGATAAGCACAAAAGCCACACCTAGACTTTAGAGAGGGGGAAACTTTACTTCCTTGTCTATAATCTCTTCCCAGGAGCTAAGCATGCTTGTATATCTCACTACTTGGTTTTCTGACTACGTTCATATGGTGCTGACCAATGTCAAAGGCTACAATAGTGAAAGACTTTTCCAGCTGATAAAGATATGGGTTTCCTGAGATCTAGAAGCATCCCCTTTTAGTTTCATAGATACTGAAGCAGACAGCTCTATGGAGCATAATACCCAGATAAATTAAGGTCTTGGTGCAGCCCTTAACCCCATCAGATTTGCCAATCTTAACCTGTTAGTCATTGCCTTTGCCTCTATCAACAGCTAGAGAGCTACAGGGAAAATCAAGAAGTTTTATAATGCACAAAGATATGGTCCCAGAGGCACTCCCTGAATTAGATTCCTGGAAAGAATGTCCAAACTTGATCTCTTGATCTGTACTGCTCAGGAAAATCTACTTTTTGTTTTGAGAATATAGTTGAAATCCCAGGCTCAGAAGTATCTAATGTCATTGTCCAGTCTCTACTTCATAAGGATAGGACCCCTAATCCTTAGGGATAGGAATCGTGTAGCTTACAATGTTCTTTCATTGACTCCGCTCAGATTTGCTTGTGGGCATGCTGTACCCTCAGCAGAGACTTAATCTGCTTATCAGCCACTGATGTCTTATTGGAGATGTACACCCTAAAGGCCAGAAAATCCATGATGAAGGGCACAGTAATATGTGACCAAAAAATGGAGGCAGACAAGTATGAGACAGGATGGGGCTGGAACACAATTGTGATTCTCAGGCAGTGAGGAAGACTTAAAAGTCTCATGAAATGTTTACAAAATCGGCTTCCAAAATTGTTTCTGTCTCCAAATGTCTTTCCCTTTGCTCTTAGGGATGATGGGTGTCACCTGTTCAAAACTGGGCCAGTTTGGTAGGTGAAACTAGTGACTTTGAAATGTGGGTACCATTTGTCCATTTATATTTCTTTCATGAATTTCATTTCAGTTATCTATTTTTGTACAAAACAGATGTCTTTTATTTATACTTTGTCATAGCAGTTTTTGTGTTTATATTATATTTATGAATAGCATAAAATAGTTATGTTTCATGGATTAATATTTTTATGGTACTATTATAAGTATTATAAGCATTATTATGTTATGTAGAACAGGGGTGAATGTTGCTGCCAATTAGACTGAGACACAGCAGTGGCTTGTAAGAGTCATTCTTTTTTAAGGATATTAAATTGTGGACAAAATAGTATGTTTCTATAGTAGACAAGTTAATGATACAAAAAAAAAGAGATTTTATTAGGATATTTTGGGGAAAGCTAGTAATATATAGAGAAACTTTTGGTATGGAAATTGATTCACAGGGCTGTGGATGCCAAGAAGTCTCAAAATATATAATCTGTATGATTGAGAACTTAGTAAAGCCAATTTACTCTGAAACTAAAATTCTGAGAAGTTAGGAGGCGAATATTCTAAGTCCCAGAGAAAGAACAAAAGCCTGAGAGCTGAGATGCTGCTAGGGTCAGTCTGGGAATTGAAAAGTACCAGAAAATTAATATTTTCAATAGTATGAAGCAGAGGGAAGATGAATGCTCCAGTTTAAGAATAGCGGAGAGAAGGAAAGAGGGAGAGAGGGACCCAGGTGATGCAGGGAAGGAAGACAGGCAGTGGGAAAAGAGAGAAAGAATTTACTCTTTTCCTTTTTTGTTTGATTAGGTGGGCCTTCAATGGATTGGATCATGTTTGCTCACACAGCTAAGGATCTATCTTTAATCAGATTCAAATGCTAATCTCATCTCTAAATAGACACACTGAAGAGCATTGTCTTAAGAACTACCTGGACACAACAAAGTCAAGTTGGCATGTCCTAGGACAAAAGTGCATGTCCTAATCCACAAGAAGTGGAAATGTGTTAGGTTAACACAAACAAAGATATTTTGCACATGTAACTAAGGTTGCTGAGTTTAAATGGTTATAACAGAATAATTGGGTCCAAGCTGGTCACTAAGCCTTCAAAATCAAAGATTCTTCTCTGGCTGGTTTGTAGGAGCAGGAGGCTGCAGAATGGGTCAGAAGGGGTTGACTGGCCACTGCTGGCATAAGGAGCCATATGCAATGACAGGGACTTTATCAGCCAAGTGTAGCTCCCACATGATACCCACAGTAATTGGGCTTTACAGCTCTCCAACCTCTTACAACTAAATGTTGCCAAACCATAACAAGCCTGGAAGCAAATACTGCACCCTGATCCTTGAATTTCTAGTCTAGGCTGGCAGATGTCTGGTTTTAGTGATATAAGACTAGTTCAGAGGTAGGACCTGGGGCCATCCAAACTTCTGACCTATGGACTTCTGAGAAAATAAATGATATTGTTTTAAGCATTTATACTTGTCTATGAATTAAAGAAGCTCTGAAGTCTACCAAACCTAGAATTGATTGAGTTTTACAAACAAAGGTGACATGCAACAAATTGGACAATGGAAAGTTCAATCAAAACATAAAATTATCAGTTTGAAAGTCTCAGTTTGCAGGTTAGAACTATGTGGGCAACTGGGTGGTTATTTACTTAGTATTTGCAAGGTTTTCCTTGTTTTTATGAATTGTTAAAATTACTCAGATTTATCTGTGAAATAAGTGTATGACTGAAGATGTCATCTAAGGATGTACACTAGTGAGAGGCATAGGTTTTGCATCTCTGGAAGAAATACAGGAGTGAGGTAGAAATATAAACATATTTCCTACATAAAATTCCGAGAAAATAATTTTAAAAACTGACTGTTATTACAAATGTCCTTTTCAGGCTATAATTTCTAAGACATAAAATTATTCTAAGATTTTAAGCCAAATAAAAAAATGCTTATAAAACATGAACATGCATATAGCTAACTTGATTGACAGATCCAAGGAATGATTTTCCCTCTACTCTTATAGTTAATATTGTACTATTCTTGTATTTAGTCTTGTAACAGTCAACTCAAAGAAGTTTTGAAGCATTATTCTTTCTTTCCACATCTTTTCCAAGTCTTAGATAAATATTATAATTGCAAATATGCACCGGGCATCTCTGCTATTTTGTACAGAGTTCTTTTTAGAAACATATTCAATATACCTGGACCAATCATTTAAAGACATCACTAGAGATCAAATATATAGTCATCAAATAGTTAAGAGACAGAACACAGTCCATCAACACAAAAGTACTTTAAAAGAAAATGTCCTTCCTCATAAAGGCAATGATTCTAAACTAGAAAATGAAATTAAAGTGGTAGTATGTTTGTGTGTTTGTGTGTGTGTGTGTGTGTGTATGTGTGTAGGTGTGTCCACAAACTTGTGAAACCAGAGGTCAACTTCCAGTATACACTTTTATCATTTTCACCTCATTCTTGAGAGAAGGTGTATCACTGAATTTAAAACTTGATATTTCTGCTAGATTGTCTGGCCAGTGACAATCTAGTATCCCCTTGTCTCAATACCTTACCTCTCATCAACCCTTCATCCCTGCTCAGCGACGATGATACAGACATGTTGGTGTAACTACATTTTCTTACATACAGTTTATTTACGTTACATCTCAGTATTAGCACCACCCTCCTCCTAGTCACCCTTCTCACAGCTCCTCTTCCAATTCTCCTCTCCTCTTTGCCTCAAAAAAGGGGAAGTCCCCTGTATATCATCTCCCCCCACGCCATGACTGGTGTGAATACATTTTATGTGGGTGCTAGGGATCCAAAACTAGGGACTTCTTGCTAGTAGTATATGCATAAGCAGTTTATGCATTGAGACATCTACTAATCCAAAAGGGAATGCAGACTGTAATGATTTTGTTTTCTAAGGACCTTTCTCTGTGCTGGACTTCTGCACACTGGTCACAATAATGTATTATTTTTCTTCTACTTGTGGCTTGTACTTTGTCATAAGATGGCTGAATCAAAATAGATGACAAGAATATACAGCAAATAGAATGATGGAGTGTCTTTTTAAAGTCAAAGTTAAGGATCTGAGGGGACATTTTTTAATACATTAAAGTAGTTATTACTTCAGACAAGTTTAGATTTCAGAGACAGAGTGAATGGTTGGAATTCTGTGATATCAAGCAACTTATTTTAACAATCTGATTATGCTAACTGGTGATTATATGATGCTATATTATAATTAGAATATAATATTAAGAGGTAAACATTTTAAATAAAATTTATTCCACTTCACAGACCTACCAAGTTGTTTGCAAACACAGTAAATTATATAGGAATTCTTTTAATAACTGTAAAATTAATGCATTTCCTTTCAAGATGATTTCTGAATCATTGTATCCCCATTATTTAAACAATGTACCTAGAGCATATTAGATGGCTGATGTGAAAGGGTTCAATAAAAGAATGAATGACTATCACCCATTTGTTTCTTTAAGGGAATAAATTCTGCAAGAAATAGAAATAGCAAAAATATCATGTAAAGATATAGGTCTTGCATATTCTTCAATTTTGGATCTACAAGTCAGATGTGAACTAGGCTAAGATGAAAGCAAAGGATATTTTAGTATAAAAAAGGGTAAAAGAAGAAGTCAGAGTCAAGACATATGTGCAAAAAATAGTAAGGCCATCGCACAACAGGACCCCGATCTGATGTCCATTTCCTTTCTACTATATATTGATGACTGCTTTGGGGAAGTCCATTACCTTTTTAAGCTTTATTTTTCATGTCTTTGGTGGTAAAAATACCTAATACATATTTACTGAGAAGACTAAATGGCATCATGTCTTCAGTTGCTTTGAACTAGAACTAGCAGAAAGAGCTGACAATGAATGACTGCTGTTATAAATATTTTGAACTAAGGCAGCAGAAATAATTTTAGCTTAATTCCTTGATAATGAATATTTAAGAAACCATCTTTCAGTGCCTTTCCTTGCAATGTGGAATTCTTTCATTAACTTCTCTCAGAACCTCACTCGTTTGCAGTGTCTCACTAATATAGAGTGAAACCAACCATCACTGATTACATTATGATTAACTTAGCTAGTTTGTCATTCCAACAGTGAAGGATGACACGGTAATGATATTCCTTAATTAGTTAAATCTTTCTCATTTATAAATTTGAAGGTATATTATGTCTTAATGAATTTAAATGTGTTTTGACCCAAAGAGGCTCATACTCTTGTTCACAGATGTGGGGCTGTTGAAATTGCATTTATTAGGGGGTCACCAGGTCAGGGAGAATTAACACTCTTCTTCAGGGAAGACCAAGATGTTATGTGAGAAAGTCTTACCAGAATCTCTAGCCTGAAACCCTATGGCATTGGTAAAGTGAGTGAGAAAGCATGCAGTCACTAAGTAGGACATGCTGAATTGTATCCTTTCCTTTTAAATTGTTAACCTCGGTGTAACAGAATATTGCAAATGGCTCTCACGACTCTGCTAGAAAGTCCTGATTTATATCAGGTAGGATTCTGTTTCATGGATCGGTATCTGATTTAGAGAGAGTGGTGGTTCTGGACTGAACCACATGACTTCAGTGGGTAAAAAATACTGAAGGAAATATTTTATTTCTAAGCCTCCCTTTTAAAATAAATAACAACAGCAACAACAACAAAGTCACTGTATCCACCCGTTCATTTTAAGATGTCAGTGAACATCTGTGTACCAGTATGTGTTGTGCAGTATATATATATTCAGATGTATGGGGACTTTCAAGCTGTATCTTTAAAATTTTTTAAAATTTTCTTTTTTGGATATTTTCTTTATTTACATTTCAAATGTTATCCCCTTTACTGGTTCAATCCCCTGGAAACCCCCTATCTCATCCCCTCTGCCCCTGCTTCTATGAGGGTCTTCCCCAATTCACCCACCCATTCTTGCCTCCCCACCTTTGAATTCTCTTACACTGGGGAATGGGGCCTTCACAGGATCAAGGGCTTCTCCTCACACTGATGTCCTGCAAGGTCATCCTCTGCTACATATGTAGCTGGAGCCATGGGTCCCTCCATGTGTACTCCTTGGTTGGTGGTTTTAGTTCCCAGGAGCTCTGGGGGGGTCTGGTTGGTTGATATTGTTGTTCTTCCTATGGGGTTGCACTCCCCTTCAGATCCTTCAGTCCTTTCTCTAACTCCTCCAGTGGGGACCCTGTGCTCAGTCTAATAGTTGGCTGCGAGCATCTGCCTCTGTATTTGTCAGGCTCTGGCAGAGCCTCTTAAGAGACAGCTATATCAGGCTTCTGTCAGCAAGCACTTCTTGGCATACACAATAGTGTCTGGGTTTGGTGACTGTATATGGGATGGATCCCCATGTGGGACAGTCTCTGGATGGCCTTTCCTTCAGTCTCTGCTCTACACTTTGTCTCTGCATTTGCTCACATGACTATTTTGTGCCCCTTCTAAGAAGGACTGAAGCACCCACACTTTGGTCTTCCTTCTTCTGGAGCTTCACATGGTCTGTGATTTGTATCTTGGGTATTGCAAGATTTTGGCTATATCCACTTATCAGTGAGTACGTACCATATGTGTTCTTTTGTGATTGGGTTACTTCACTATGATTTAGGCTGAATTTTCTGTTGGCTTGGACCTGACTGTAGCATGTCTCTACCTTATGAATTCAGTATTTGTACAAGTGGGACTGAGCTTGATGGTATGTATAGAGGACATAAAGCACATTGCTGGTGACAGGGAGTCTAGCAGTGATGCCTTAAAGTAGTATATGAGAAGATCTACTTACTAGCAACTACATCAAGGACCCTCCTTGGGCTGAAGGGATCAAGTTTCAGTAATAATGCTTCAATTTGATGTCATGTACGTATTCCTGAAGAAGTCCAAGAAAATTTCCATTTGCTCTGAAGAAATGATTGAGTATTAAAAAAACAAAACAAAGCAAAAACAACAACAACAAAAGAAACCAACCCAGAAGCATAAGCTGGAGTGGAATAGCAGGTCCCTGTGAATGTACATTTTCTATTTTTATATGATGTCACCTTCCTAGGCACAAAGTTCAGCAGCTGATTCACTACAAGGAAACAGTTCAAAAAGGAATATAGAGCAAACTGTTAATGCTTACAGAGCTAGACATGATTTCCTTTCATTGATTAATACTTATAAAATAGATGTTTGAATGAAACAGCTCCTTGCTTAGCAGGATGAAATCCATTTGCCCAGCCTTGAGTTTTATTGAAATAGTCTATAATTTTCAGGTTCTGATGTGATGTGTCCAAATCACTGTTTAGTTTGTTGATATTATCTTCCACAAAACAAAATATAAAACAAAAGGAATGACACAATCCTATGTTGAGTTTTTTATAGTATGATGTCCTGGCATTACTTCCAGAATTTTGCCTACAAAATTGAGATTATAGAAATCTGTGGTTCCAGATGTTTCACATGACGGTAGCCCATATAAGTTACAATGAAAATGGAAATTCAAAATTCCACATTAATTTAAACAGTGCATGGGAACACACATATGTGCCACAGCAAACATGTGGAAATCAGAGACAAACTTTGATGCTCTCCCTTTGCTGTGGGCTCTAGCAATCCAACTCAGACCATCAGACTTGTGTGGGAAGTGCCTTTGTCTACTGAGGCATCTTGTTCATTAAATGTTGTTTGCTTAGGGTTGGGGATTTAGTTCAGTGGTAGAGTGCTTGACTAGCAAGTGTAAGACCTCAAATTCTATCTGAACTCCTGGGGGGTGGAGGTTTTAAAATTTCCATTCTCTCTAGCTTTTCTGCATGATTTACCTCTATTCTACCTTTCCTCCTTTTCATTTTTCCCTTCTTCCCTTTGTTTTCCTCTCTCTCTTTGCTTAAAAAGGCTAAGCTTAAGCCTTACTCAAGGCTCATTTACCCTTTGTTGTACCTGATAAGTTATACTTCTTAGTATCTGACTTTGGGAACGGTTGTCATTTAATGCTACTCCATAGGCTATGATTATCCATAACATGATCAAGATGCACACCAGGCCAATTCAATACCCATGCCCAGTAATTAAAGGGCTACATATTTTTATTACCATGCATTTCTTTTATCTATCACATTTTATAGAACCAAATGAGTAAGCCAAGGTGCTCCTGTGGACAGGATATACATACTAAAAGGTAACAAAACAGTCATTTTTATGGTTTTCTCATGATGTGAAAGAAGAAATGAATTAAAAATTTCAGATCGTTTGTATAGACAACAGCATAAAATCAGAATCAGTCCTCACAGAGATAATCGAAAACTGTGTTGGAGAATGTTAAAATTCTACATCAATCAGCAAGTTTGAATATAAACTGTAATAGGTGAGAAATTTGTTAGTCCAGGGAATTCAGTTGGTGTTACACTGGAAAAGTAAAACAGATTTAATATTTTTATGACAGGAAATGCATTACTGAGGTCCTGAATATAACATATCTTAACAGGCTGCTGCGTCCTAACATAACCCCTATTTTCTCTTCATATTATATCTGGTCGCATTTACCACAAAAACTCAGTGCCTGGGAAACTAGTCCAACTTAGTTCCAATTTGAATATGAATGAGGTTTGGCATGATTGGTGCATATTGACATGGTAGATAAGTATTTAAAGCACATAAAACTATCTCAATGAATTCATCATTGTCTCGTCTAGGACAAGATGGCCGCTGTACCATTGCTGGTGCTGGATTCAGCTTCTCTGATTTGTTGGCCTCTATTTCCTAGAATCCAAAGTGCCTTGTTTTCAATCACAAAATTGAAATTCTAAACTGAATATTCGTCCCACATCATAACTGCATCTCCTTAGGCCAGAAATACATTTTCATGAAGCGTGGACTAGAACGAAACTAGAAATTCCCGCAGAACGCTGGAATTATTAAGTGAGCATTTATTGTGAAATTTGATCTTTAATTAAAGGACAATTTTTCTAGAATTTATCTACTACAGCTACTACAGATGATATATGAGACTATTCCAATACAGAATATAAGATGTAAATGACTTGCAAGAAAGATGTAGAAGACTTGATTGGCAATGTATCTACTTCATCTATTTGAAATTTATAGATTGATTCACTGTCAATAATAATGTAACTACTTTATTATGGATTAATGGCTCAATAGCCACTATATGAAGACTATATATTTAAGAGGCCTTAACTACTAATTAGTTGTTCGAAGCTTTTCTGGTAGATCCTAAAAGGCTATATTGCTATGAACAAAGCTAACATCCATTTCTAGGAATTTAAAACAAATATAGTAATTGCACAGGAGCTGATGGCAGAGGTGAATGAAATACTCTGGACTTCAAACAATCATTCTTTCAATATTTGGTGAAACTAGAAGGAATTTACCTATAGTTAAAAGGTATGGGGCATGCTTTTATTGTTCTCTAAAAATACTGGATTCTTTCTCCTCTTCACACACACATGTCAATGGGATTCTAGGTCCAGCATCTTTTCTTGAAGGTTTTTCTCTTCCTGAAATGCAGATGCTTCTCATTTGTACATTAGCTCAAATACCATTCCTGAAGAAAGCCTGTTATTGCCCACAGTGAAATTGGTTTGGAGTCATTGTCCATCACAGCATCTCACATCATTTTCTTCATGGCAATTCCCAGCATCTGAAAATATCTGCTCATTCATTTCTTATAAATCAGAGTCTATATCCTCACCTTAAAATGCAGAAATTTCTTCAGGAGCATTTAATCATTACTTAGTTTAGACAAACCTTACTGAGATGCTGCTCATCCCAGAACTTTGGCAAGGCACTCAATCAAGTCCAGTTAGCATGTTGTCAAAGGAATGTCATAGGTTTTGATGTAGAATAATTGAGGACTATGTAAACCTGAAGCAGACATGAACAATATTTATACTGATGTGAAGAGTCTAGTTAAAATCTCCCAAATGGGAATATGAAATTGAGAGATTAGAAAGTACAGTATCTGAGCAATTGTTCAGGCAATGTGGGAACCAGGTCCCCTCAGTCTCTACTTTATATAAAACAATAATCTTTATACTGTTAGATAGTTCTAGTTTGTATCATTAGTGAGAAAATGGAAGAACATTATTTCTAGAAAGGTCAGGTGGATATTGGCTTAAAAAACTCATTGGTTTTTACTAATGAGACTAGTGCAGCTCAGATACAGGCTGTGTATTTATTATACAGGCATTAATTCTACACTTTTAATAATTGTATTTCATAGCACATATTCCTTATGAATTCCAGTTCTTATGAGTTGAAAATATAGTTGTTTATACATTAAAATTTAAAGTACTATTTTTTTTACCATGTATAAGACAATGACATTTATTTTGCTTCAAAATTGCAACAAATTAAAGTTAATTAAAATGCAAAGGAAAATGATATTTATCTATTTTCCATTCTATTATAATTCTTTGAAGACAAGTAAGCAAATAAATTTTAAATAATATCTTAAAGTATATTTTTTATTTCTATCCTTAAAAAAATTCAAATATAAATGAAAGTAATACAAACAGTATTTTTAAAAATGTCACATTTCTTTTGCTTCATTCATGTTACACATGAATGAAAAAGTAATTAAAAGGAAAAGAAAATTGGCCTTATGCATATTTTAAAATTTAGACAGGAATTCAATTAAATCTGTCTAGAAGAAATAGTAAAAAAAATCCTACTGCTATTAGGATCAAGACTTAAATATTCATATTGGCAGTGAATTGTTAATTTAAAAGGAAGGAAAATTTTATTTTTAAAAATGGTGTATTATAAAATATTCTTCTTTATCAAAATTCATTTTCAGAAATCTGCAGGATTGAAGAAACACAGAAGCTGGATACAGAGTGTTGACACTATCGCTTATGCAATCTGATTTTTAGTTTTTTAGACAGGCCTGCAACAGCTCACCTGAGACATAAGAAGGCCATGTGACCTACATCTTAAAAGTATTCAAAAGTATTTGTAAGTAAACCAGTATCAGTGGCCCTGCTGCTAGTTGACTTCCTTCAAAAGGAAGAGCTGGAGTTTACTGGGGATGAGCAGCGAGCAGCAGTGGGATTAACGTATTCCACCAGCTAGAGAGAATTTGAAGAAGAAGGGGTTGGGAGGGAATGAAATCAATAAAGTCTATGTGTCATTAAATGATCTGTCCCCATGGGTCACTAGATCTTAATTATTCCCTCTTCCCCAGGGAAATAGCTACAGGCCTGCAGACCGTCTCAGAGCTCTTCCTCCAAAGGGCAAGGGAGCTACCTCATTTATATCACAAGCCATTTTGTCACTGTCTCCATGATACAGGGGTGAGGAAGAAGCAGTAAGTCTCTGGTGCTTCCGACTGGCCTTGCTAATAAATGCCCAGGTTCGAGGGAGTTTCATGCAACAATGCCATTGCTGACAGCTGGATAAAGATGCAGAGACAGTACAAGTAAAGGCCATGAGCAAGCATTAGCATCATTTAGTCTTATTTGTCATGTTCAACCCGGGTGGTTGTAGTGGACACATAGTGCTAGTACTATTTGTGGGTTCTATTGTATGAGAACTAGTGTTCACTTCTCTGTATCCTACTGCTAATTGCTGGCTATGTGTAATTTCTAAAATCTGAGTATATTTCAAGTTGATAGCATCCTTTCCTTCCTATACTACCTATTGTTGTTATTCATGATACAAACAGTTCTAACCTGAAGCAATGAGTAGAATAAGTGGGTAGAACAGCTGTGAGTACAATGTTCTCTGTACTAGTCAACATACATTCATTTTCGTCACAGTCTCCTTTACCAGTTGATGATATAATACCACTATTGTCCTATAATTTGGCTAGCTATCTCTAAGCCTTGCTAGACAAAGCATCTTGTCTTCTTTTCTATGAAATCAATGATTACATTCCCTACCCATAATAGTCTATCTTTGCCCACTTTCTTCTGAAAATTATATTGCATGCCCAGTATATTAAATTGTAGTAATAGATTTAAGTGCCAGGTACAGGATTTGAACAGTAAGAATGTATCATTTCTTAGTTCAGGCAGTACGAGTGTAACAGAGACTATTTTTATCAAGAGTCACTGAGTCCAAGTACCCAGAGAGAAAAATAGTCTCTTATGCTACCTATAATGGCTCCACATAGAAGTAGAAGAAATGTCAAGAAGAAAATTATATGAGTCAGCAGAGAGATATGTTAATGAAATACTGGGAGGTATTAACACTTCTTAATTTAGAAGTGCCCAGCACACTTGACCATTACAAAGTTCTATAAAGACTTTTTCACCTAGAGGCACATGTTTTTCCCAATTTAAAAAGGGATACCATGGAATAGGAAAGCATAGGTATATGCTAAATGGTTGTTAAATCTCTTTTTTCTTTTGGGCCCAGCAGTATATCTTTGATGGACACTACTGTGGTACTCTTCCAATGAGAATAAGAATATCAGTATCATGAGGGATTCTGGTTCCTTCAATTATAAAATAATAGAAACCCAGATTTTGTCTGAAAAAGAATTTTTATATACTAGGATTATTTTGGCTTCCAGAGGACACATCAAATATGAGGAAATTTTAACATGGGATACACACATATTTATTAAGATAAGCTAAATAATAACTGCATGCTCTTGTCTGTGACTAACCAAGCCATATGTATAAAGACATGAGGGCTGTTCCCCCCCCACTAACTACACTAACTACAGTAGAGTGCTTATTCAGACCTTCTCTTGCTTTGGTATTCCAGTCTTTCTCATTTCAAATGTTAATTGGGTCACCACCTGTTCATTGCTTTCCTAAATGCTTTCCTTAGTTTGTATATGATATGGTTTACAGCTCTTGCTTTAACTTCTCAGGGATTTTTACAAATGCACAGTGGTACCATTTTATAGAAGAGTTCACTCTAAAGAACACCCTGAGCTCGTTTACTCAATGCTCTCTCCAAACCATTGGTGATAACAGATTACTTTAATGTATTTATGCATCTGTCTTTTCCAGAAGGTCATACATTAGGAACACTATGGTATAAAGCCTTTTGAGACTGGATTGTTTTACATGTAGGTTTGCTTTCTCTTTGTACACCTGTGTGTGTGTGTGTGTGTGTGTGTGTGTGTGTGTGTGTGTGTATTTGTGTATATGTATTTGGTGGGAAGGGAAGGTGTGCTGGTAATACTTAAATCATTAATTCTGACTTATTATGTGATGATATGCACAGAGTTATGCTAGGTAAAAACTGTACTTATTATATTGACAGGTGTTGTTATGAACTAATCAACTAATCTGAAGAAATTCTAAGAATGATGGAGAATGAGTGAGAAAGACAATCACACAACCAAACAGCCACCAATGAGAGCCATGAACACACTCAAATATTAAAGATAACTAAACTGGTAACTTAAATATCACTATCATCAATAGTTGCCAATATGATTTTTGTGTGTGTATCATTAAGCATTCTGTACATGAAAGTACACTTAGGCATGATTAGATCATTTTGGTGAAAATACTACCAATTAGCTAAAGTAGAATAATTTTTTCAACTAATCTGTCATCTGTCGTTGAAATACATAAGCACTATCCAGGGAAGAAAGATGTCTGGGTTGTGGGGTTTAGTGTGCTTGGTGGTGGTAGGGTTGAAGGGGCTGTCTAACTGAAAGGGTGAGAAATCCAGGAGAATCATGGGAAGCATGCCCAGGATCCTGCCAGTATCTTAAGGAAAAAGGTAAAGGCTGAAAAAGAGAAAGTTAAATCTTTCTTAGTAACTCAGAAAAGCAGGAGTAGACAGCTTCTGTGGTACTATATGACATTTGCTCTGTGAGTACCTATACTGAAGGAGGAATTCTGGGAAAGACACATATACTATCTTATTAAAGGGATAAATAATCTTTATCCTTCCTTGGTATGTCTTCAGGTGAACTAGCTTTCCTGGGTGAAATAGTAAGAGAGTGAACATTTGGCCAGGTTATTTTCAGTCCTGGTTGAATTCACTCTTAAAAAGAAGTGCGGAGAGGGAACTTGTAGAATCCACCTCAAGCAGAAAGTCAGGGAATCAAGTGAGGGATGGGTTGCCATCCCACAGTCAAAACTCTGACCCATAATTGTTCCTGTCTGTAAGAACTGCAGGGATGGAAATGGAGAGGAACCTGAGGAAAATAAGGTCCAGGAACAGGCCCAAAGTGGGATCCAGCTCAAGGGGAGGACCCAAGACCTGACACTATTATTACTGAGGCTATGGGGCACTCACAAAAAGGAACCTATCATGACTGTCCTCTGAAAGACCCAACAAGCAGCTGAAAAAGTCAGATGCAGATATTTGCACCCATCCAATAGACAGAAACTGCTGACCCCTGTGGTTGAATTAGGGAAAAGCTGGAAGAATTTGAGGGCCTCCTTGTAGGAAGACCAGCAGGCTCAATTAATCTGGTCCCCTGAGATCTCTCAAACACTGGACCACAAACCAGGCAGCATACACTAGCTGGTATGAGGCCCCCAACACATATACAGCAGAGGACTGCTGGGTCTGAGTTTAGTCAGAGAAGATGCACTTAACTATCAAGAGACTGGAGGCCCCAGGGAGTTTAGAGGTCTGGTGGGAGAGGGGGGTTGGAGGTTGAGGGGGCATCCTTGTGGAGACAGGGGTTGGGAAGGAGGTATGAGATGTGGAACAGTTGGGGTGGTCCGGGAGGGGAGTAAAATCTGGAGCTTAAAATAAATGAACAAATAAATAAATAAATAAATGATAAAAAGAAGATAACTTATTTGAGCAGTGTACACCTATTGCATATTTCATTTTCCAATGGAAGTCTGATTTCAAAGGGTTTATATGTTGATGCTCTGGAGCCATCACTGGAGGGTGTCTTTCTCTCAAGGCAGTTTTCCTATTGTTCTGATGCAGAGGGTTCCATTTCTTTTTAATTAGTAGTTTCTTTAAGAGTTAAAGATTCTTTGTCTTCACCTATCTTGTCCACAACTTTAAAATCATTCCTTTTCTTAGCCTTTTCAAACTACACTCTTCTAGTCTTTCTGCTCTGCTTTCTCTTCTGCTTTCTCTTCTGCTTTCTGTTCTGAATTCTCACTGTAAACTTTCAGAAAAACTGTAAATAATGACAAAATGGTCTGAATGTTAAGATATCTGAAATGTCTCCTGCCATATTGATCATCTTATTACTATTGAATTCAGCCTGACTCATGTTCAAAAGATATGGACAAAATAAACCATTTTCTTTGACTCTGGTTCAATTTCTGATAGAGTCTTATTCCCCATTTGAAAGCTCATGAGCACAGTCTTTACTGCCTTTATTTACTTTGACATTCTGAACGTCCAAATTGTCACTGACCATTATACTTTGATTATAGAGTTCCAGGGTTTTTCTAGCCATTCACAGGGTATCTTAATCAGGGCCCCCAAAGAAAAGGATATTTCTTTAACTGGCCTCAGAAGTTGTCATTGTCCACATAGTGCAGATGTCATAGCTGTGAAAATCCAAGTGTGATGGAATGAGGGAGGCATGAAACAAGTTCTAGAGCAGTCGTTCCCTGCCTTCCTAACCCTACGACCCTTTCATAGAGTTCCTCTTGCTGAGGTGATCCCCAAGCATAAAATTATTTTCCTTGCTACTTCATAACCTTGGTTTTGCTACTGTTAATGAACTGCAATTATAATTGTAAAAGTTATGAATTGTAATGTTAATGATTTAATTGAAAATGGGCTTTGAGGTCTCAGATGCTCAGTCTCTGCCTGGGGTCTCATGCTCTTCTTGCTGCCTGCCAATCCTAAATGGAACTCTCAGGTACATCTCCAGCACCATGTCTGGTGAAGTGCTGCCATGCTTCCTACCATGATGACAATGGACTAAACCTCTGACTTATAAATCAGCCCCATTTAAATGCTTGTCTTTATAAGAGTTTCTGTGGTTATGGTGTCTCTTCACAGCCACAAAAATCCTATCTAGGACAGTAATCTAAGTATCTGTTTTCAATGATCTTAGAATACCTCAGTGAAAGGGTCTTTCAACCCCAAAACTTGTCAGGACCCAAAGGTTGAGAAGCATAGTTCCTAAGATAAGCTAATGAGCCCAGCCAATATACAGATACAGGGAGGCCCTGAGCCACTAGTGCATGAAGCTTTCGGGGCACAGGATAACTTTTGGTGGAAATTCTGTAAGGTTAGATTGCCTAGCAACAAGGGGTAGTTAGCGTAGGGAGCTGCAGGCAGCTACAGCTAGACAAAGAAGGAGACAACATGTGCCACAGATGGTAGGGCCAGAGAGGCAGGGCTGCTCAAGCTCACTGTAGCTCCGATGCTCTCATCATGTGCTATGAATGCTGGGCATGGAAATACAGTTGAATATTTGCCTACTGGCGTTTGCTCCTGATAAAGCTTTGTCATTCCTTGTATTTCCCCTACTCCTCCTTTCTGGATGTTGGAATCTCATAACTTTGTTTTCATTATTTTTAAGGTTCAGAGGTGAGAGTTTGCCTTGAGTGTCTGCAGAGACGTTGCATTTTCAGATGCTGTTAAGGCTGTGAAGACTCTTGAAGTCAGACTAAGTGCATTTTGCATTATGAGATGACCATAAACATATGAGACCCAGGCACGAATACTGTGCTTTGAATCTGACATGTTCTCCACAGAGTTATGTGTTTGGATACCTGCTCTTCAGTGAGTAGTACTGCTTTAGTAGTCCTGGAGAGCTGAGAGACACTTAGGAGGTAGGTTATCTGTGGCAGGCTTTTCAGGGTTATAAAAGTTCTGGTTCTTTGCTTCTTGCCTCTTGTGCCAAGCCAGCTGCCTCTCACTTCACCAACTGAGATTGATGAATTTGGATTCCCATCACCTATATAAAAATGTTGAACATGGTGTCATACCTATTATTATTCTAATCCTGGGGAGGGGGAGACAGGCAGTTCCTTAAAACCGACTGGCCAACCAGCCCAGCCCAGTTCAGTGAGCTCTATATTTAGAGAGTGTGTCTTGAAAAAATATCCTGGACAGTTATTAAGGAAGACACCTGATGATGAGCCATGTGGAGGATCATGTATACACACTCACATGAGCATGAATACCCATCATAGCACAAATATACTTGTGAACCATGTTTAACAAAACAATGTTATTCATCATGATCAAATGAGATTCATAATTCAGTATATGACAATCAATAAACATGCTATGGCTTATCAATACAATGATGGCCACCTCAATTGATACAGAAGAGGCATTTGATAAAATTAAATGTTCCTTTCATAATTAAAAGAAACTGTGAACAACTTGAGCATAGAAGAAATGTAGCATCAACATACTTTTTGATTATGAACATTTCAAAACAAAAGAACATTTTAAAGTTCCAACAGCTAATATTAATCTGCATGGGGAGAAATTGAGAATATTTTGTATGTGGAGATTGAGATAATTACTCATCTTCCTCCTATTATTGTACATAGTGCTGGAAATCCCAGCCAGAACATTGAAGCAAGGCAAAGGAAAGGGCACTACAAGTGAAGAAACAAAATGCAAATCGGCACTGCAGATGATAAGACCATGTATATTGAAAACCCTAATATTAGATCAAAAAACTATTGGAAATAACAAATGAACTCATTAAAATTGCAGAATGGAAAAAATCAGCATACAAAATATAGTATGCATTCCTAAAGAACAACAGCAATGACAGCATAGGTTATTAAGAAAGAAATCCCATTTACAATAATTACAGAAGATAAAACACTGGAAAAGCTTAACCAGAGTTGAGAAATAGCTTTGTTTATTAAATGTTTATACAAAGAAACTGAAGAGTACATAGATTGATGAACATCTTGTATTTATGATTTAAAATGATCAACATTCTTAAAATGTCTATGCTAACCCAAAGTAACAAACAGATTCAATGAATCTGCCAATGCCATTCCTTACAGAAATAGAAAAAGTAGCTAAAGTTTGTATGCAATCAACCACAAATACCTAAAGCCATGTTGAGCTAGGTAAAGACAGCAGGAAGCATTACACTATCTGACTTCATTACCACCACAGAGCTATGGAAATCAGTGAAGCATGCATCAGATATAAAATCAGACCCTTAGGTGAATGAAAGAAGGTAGAGGATCAAAAGTAAAATCGTCTACCTACCAGTAACTGATTTGAGACAGACATCTGAAACCACACATTAAAGAATAGGCAGTCTTTTCAATAGTAGTGTTAGGGAGATTTGTTGTTCAGAAAGCAAAAGACCCAAGCCAGAGCTCTATCACACTCCACTTACTAAGATATACTGAAAGTGGATCATAGACTTAAGTGCAATACCCCAAATTAGGAACATTGTATAAGGAATCATGGGGAAATATTTTAATACATTGTCAGAGGTAAGGACATTTATTTTTTTCTTTTTTGTGCTTAGAAGCACAGGAAAAGAAAAGCAAAAGTGGATATGGAATTACATCAAATCAAAATGCTTTGGGTACCATAGGAAGAACTATATTGTATACAGGATGCACAGACAACTGACAGAAGAGAGAAAATGCTTTCAAGGAATGCACCTGACAAGGGTCAATGCCGAGAATGTATCTGAAATTCTAAATGTTAATAGAAAATAAACCAGAATTGGACAATGCAGGTACAGTAACATTCTCAAATAAAACATACAGGCAACCAGGCATATGAAAATCCCTCAGCATGATCAGTCATCAGGAACTTGCAATGTAGTCCACATGAAACACTTTACTCTAGAATGAATGGCTGTCATCAAAAAGTTAAAAGAGAACAAGTTCCAGTGAGGACATGTCTAAAGGAACTTCATACATTGTTGGTATTCTATAAGTGAGCCCAGTTTGATGGAAACTAGTAGGGATTTCCTCACTAAGTTGAAAGTAGAATCATCATACCACTGCATAACCATCAAAGGCTTTAAACTGTTCTCCTTCAGAATAATGTTGTTGGAGTTTTATAAATGGCTTTTTTATGCTGATGATACATTTCTTAAATGCTTAATTTGTTCAGTGTTTCTAATGTGAAGGGAAACTGAATTCAACTGAATGCCCTTTCTTCATCAGTTGAGATGGCTCTATAATTTCACAATGTGTTCAAAAGAAATTAGATCAGTGTGTTAGGTTTGAGTTTGGCTAAAAGATAATTTCTAGGACAGCCTGAGCTATGAAAAGAAATCTTGTCTTAAAACAAAACAAAACAAAACAGATCCATATATCAAAATTGCATATGTTTTGGCACTTTGATTGCATCACTATTTGCATCACTATCCATAATAGACAGGAAATGAAAACAAAGATGCCTACCAACTGGTAGCAGATAAATATAATATGTTACAAAATATATATACTAATATGACTCAAAAGAATACCAATTACTTGTAAAAAAGAACTAAATGCTATTATTTACAGCAACATGGATACAACTGGAGATTGTATGTCAAGTCACAGAAGTTAGATACATTCTTCAATGTGTGTTTTCAGTTGCCTTGTCTCAAATCAGTTACTGGTAGGTGGATGATTTTACTTTTGATCCTCTACTTTCTTTCCTTTACCTAATGGTCTGATTTTATGTCTCATGCATGCTTCACTAATACCCATAGCTCTGTGGTGGCAATGAAGTCAGATAGTGTAATGCTTCCTGCTGTCTTTACCTAGCTCCACATGGTTTAGGTATTTGTGGTTGATTGCAGTACTGTAGGATCTCATTCTTATGTAGAGTCTTTAAAATTTGATTCCACAGAAATGGAGAGTAGCAGCTGGTTTCTAGAGATGGGGGAAAGACTCTAGAGGAGAAAGAAGAGGAAGAGGAAAATCGAAGTGTACTAATTTATTCTAAATATTAAAAGCACTTTTCTGATGTACTCTTGCATGACATATGAACTAAATAACAGTAATATACAGGCCATCTAAAAAAGACAGGATTTTGAAAGTTTTAACAAAAATGGTCAGTGAGGAGGTAAATAGGATTATTTATCAAAATAGTATGCCTATAGTTATGTTATTTATTACATGATACTTCATTAATACATCTAATTTTAATGTTTTTATGTAACAGTTCAAATAAATCACAAAAATTAAATAGTGCTTAGTTAAATATATTTGATGATAACATTTTCTTATACAAGGGAAATGAGAAACTAAGAGTAAACTCTCAATAAAACTTGGAGAATGCTAAAACCTCATAAAAAGGAAATTGATTTAATGGCTACTAAAATAGCAGGATTATTTAGGGGGAGGTTTTATAGAAGAGAGGAACAATTGCGATTTCAAATTAGAAAAATGCAAAAAATCTGCATCTTTAAATGAATATCCTGACAAACTACACTAACAACAGATCTAAAAATGATTTTGTTCTAAGCAGCAAATGAGTTAAAAGATCAATGGGAGAAGCCATATTTACAGGGAAAATTAAGTCAAGACAAGTCAGTGAGGAAAGGAGAAACTTGGCCTTGTTTTAAACCCATAACTTTGACTTAATTAGTGAGATAATAAAATCTTAATTAATTTATACAAAGCTAGTCTACAAGAAAAATGCATTTAGACTATTATATGACCTTTACCCTTCTCACAATAAACCAAATATAGTTTGTTCCAAGAAACTTCTATACATCACAAATGACAAATAAGTTTTTCATTAGCTCATGTAATGCAAATAGAGTACATGAACATTATAGGAAAGAAATGGATTTAAAAAATCTCCAAAGTGATAGAACATATTTATAGATGTTTAAATC
The DNA here is from genome assembly GCA_019843965.1 of Rhynchomys soricoides. Classification (NCBI taxonomy): domain Eukaryota; kingdom Metazoa; phylum Chordata; class Mammalia; order Rodentia; family Muridae; genus Rhynchomys; species Rhynchomys soricoides. The sequence continues at coordinate 8,548,100 of JADRCH010000167.1, forward strand.
AGGACACCAAAGCCTAGCTCAAAAGCCTCACCTTGCATTTTAAAAAGGAACTGTTAAGACTTATGTATGAAAAGACATCAAATGAAGGAATTGAAAAATAGACATTAAATCATAGAGAAGTAGAAGACAAACTCATATAAACATCAGCAAAAATATAGGAATAAATCTAAATTAATCTTGGTTGTGATTATAAGGTACTTGGAAAATATAAATTATTAGAGCCACTAATAACTATATAGAGAGAACTACTAATATCAATCAGAGGCTGGAGGAAGAGGCGATTACTGAGGGTTGGCAGGAACATCTGCAGACACCCCTAAGGAACCTATGTGAGAATAGGGAGAATTTGTATCACCAGAGACAATGTACTCCTTCTGCTCCTTAGCTCTGCAGAAGCTCCTATTGGAAGTGGCTGAGAAAGAAGGTGTTGCTCTCTTTTCTCAGTTTCCTAGCAAAGGCTGAAGTTTGTCCCATCCGTACTTCTCATCCTACCTGAGCCATGACAGCTCTGTTCTACAGAGGTTGAAGCTCCATCACTTGCTCTACCAGCTACTGTTCATAGAAGAAATACTGGCCTGGGGAAGCCAGGCAAGGGACAATGGCTGGCTACCAGGGTAATGATTCTCAACCAGCATAAGCAAGGTAGGGAGGCCAGGGATCACCTCCAATCAATCCTTAGTATTTCTCAACTGAAGCCTCCAGCTCTAGCTAGTATGGCAGATTGTGGGCTCCATGTAGGGAGGCTGGCCACAAGAAAGAAAATTCTAAAGGCATTTCCTAAGGGGGCTGACAGATTTGCCTCAAGAGAGAATTTCCCTGTAGTTTCCATGGCTGCTTTATCAATTTAATTAACCTAATATTGTCAGAGTACAGGGATGATTGGTTCTCTGGAAATTTTGAGTACAATAGAGGGTAAGACATTATTAACAAGAGAGCTAGGTAAGAGAGCCACACACATAGGATGACATGGTACCTAATGGAATCCTCATGGATCCAGATTTATCCTACCCTCCTGCTCATCCATTTTTAGTTGTTTTCTTCCATTTTAGTGAATATCTCATGGTCTATTGGGATTATTGAAACATTCTATATGTTTACATTCAGATGGAAGGAAGAAATATGAGGAAAATGACCATAAACTCTGCAGTGAGTCATGTACTTTATGGCAGTCTTCCTTGAAGTACCATTTTTATAGCTCACTGTTAATAATTAAGTCACAGGGCTACATCTGGCTTCAGATGGACTGAGGAACTAATATACATTTACAAATTTAGATGTGTGCTAACATTTCTCTTTAAAATTTTTGAAGTCAATTTATCAGAGTGATATCACTTTAATTAAATAAAAATAATAGGTATATGAAACATAATTTTTAGCCAAGTCAGAAGAAAAGCTGCAATCCAGACAGCACACCTCAAGCCAAACTTCAGATAACAACAAAGTCAAGATTAGGAAATTTGGTAAAACCCACAAACAGCTGACAAAATTCTACATAGAACTGACTTCTAAGCAAAAGTATATCTATGGTCATTTTTGCAAAACAGACAAATTGAAACTCTGCTGAGATGTCATCTTCTATACTTCATGTTTGCCATAGTTAACAAAACTGATTTCTCAAAGATTGATTGGAATGGGAACACTGGTTGGATATTAGTCAGTACAACTTTATTGAAAGACTTCTACAAAAGGTTACAACTATCTTATGGATCACTATGTCCATGTCAGTTTTGAAATGTGGACCTAACCTGTTCACTGCAATTTGTATTGATTTTTGAAGGGATTGAATAAATGATACTCAAACATAGGAATATAACATAGCAATCAAAATAAGAATTAGATGGTCTTTGTGTACAGTACACTAATATTTGTATAAATGATGGAGAAGAAAATATGTACACATATAAACACATGTGTAAGAAGGAAACAAATTATACATGTACCTAGAAAGCTTACATATGATAACAGGCACCGTGTGGGAAGAAGGGAGGGTGAGTGAATTAACATTAACTAAAAAGACAGAGAAATAGTTTTCCCATACAACTTGCTATATCTTTTGAATTTTGAACTAGGTAAATATACTATTTATTGAAAAAGAGGGTAATTTATAGCAGTTAAGTCCATAAATTTAAACCAGACTAATGGGTTTATGAAATATTAACACATTACTGGTTTTGTTCAGTATTGGAAAAACCATGCTTTAAAAGCCCGAACCATTCTAACTTGTGTCACAAATTTTATGTTACTTTTCTCTATCTCACGAAAAATGCAGGCAAATTGACTAGAAGAAAATTATACTAAAATTTTCATTTACTTTATAGCAAAAGTAAATGCCCAGTACAGAAATCAATGTAACATAAGAACCATAAACGTCTCACAATAAGTGTGCCAAAGTTTAGTGACTTTGCTGTTTTACATTTCCCCTAAGAGACCAACAAGGGGAAATGTTGAAAACAAACGAAGCCCGAGGACCGCATGCCTACTGAACAGCCCTGCCCAACAGTAAGGGTACTACTCTTCTCACAGTCTAAGGAGAGCAGTAGGGCACAGAAAGGAGGGTTAAATATAATCTCCTGCTAGAATGAGGTTTATTATTATTATTTTTTTTAGAATAAATGAGCCTCAAGATCATGCCTGGGCCTTACGGTGGGAGAAGAAATATATATATTTCTCTATTTAAACATGCAAAGGAACAAGAGAGAGAAAGAGAGAGAGAGGGAGAAGGAGAAGGAGAAGGAGGGAGGGAGGGAAGAGAGAGAGGGGGGAGAGAGAGAAGAGGAGGAGGAGAGGAGAGGAGAAAGAGAGATTGGGGGATTGGGGAAGGGGAGGGGAGATGGAGCTACAGATAAGATAGCAGCCACAAGAGGCATGGTGGGATTGGAGGGACAGGGACAGTTCTTCAGGGAACCAGAGAACCTCCTGTGCAAATGTCCCTGAGAAGGAGTCCCAAGACAGATCACCAGAGGGGACAAAGTGTTTTGTTTGAACCTTTCAAAGGTAGTGGGAAGTTTTCACAGCATAAAGGATAAGACAGGGAGGAGTCATGTATCATAAACTGAAAGCTCTCAAGGCAGCACAGTCTTCTGTTTAACTCCTTTTCTAAGAGAGAGTTGCAGGGGGGCAGAGCCTGACTTAAGCTTTGGGATCAACCTAAAGGTGCAGGCACATGTTCTAAAGGTTAGGTTGAGCTACACTATAGCCTTTAGTCATGTTTTGGGAAGAATTAAATAGGTTAGATTGCTTCCTCTTGTATATAAACAGCTCTGTCATTGGCTCAAAACACTGAGGGAAGGCACACACATAATCAATGTCTTAAAAGTTGAGAAAATACATTAAGCAGAAGACTGACCAAAAGGTTGCAATGAGAGCCATCAGTAAGATCTATCCTTTAAAGATATCCTTTAAAATAATCCAAGTAGCCAAAAAGGAAGCCAGTCATGATTTGTCTCTTCATACATTCTGAAGTTTTTATCTTGCTGAAAATCAGAAAAGTAACTTAGAACTCCATACAGAAAGAAATAGTATTAATACATAGGAAAAGAATATACCAAAGCATAGCCTATAGCTACCCTTAATTAATTAAAAATGTTGTTTTTCTGACTAATTTGTTGCACAATTCATTTTACCAGGGGACAAAATGGAGAGTCATGGGCTGTGAAATATTAAAGAAAATGACATTAAGCATTGAGGGGATGAATGTATTATCAGTGAAACTCTGATATACTATTTAGTCTAATTATGATATTTGCCATGCATATATATCTTAATTCTACTGTAGAAGGCCAATTTTAAAGGACTTAGATATGGTATAAATTAGTTAAAAGTAACTTCTGGTAAGTGGTGATTTGGAAAATGAAACAGTGTGTGTGTGTGTGTGTGTGTGTGTGTGTGTGTGTGTAATGAAGTGGAAAAACATCGACCATACAACAGTAGATTTGTTAATATGTCATCCTAGCTTACATTCTGTACTCTGGAACATACTCTTATCACATGGTCACATGGAACTCTGAGGGAGGTGGAGTTACACAGTGTAAGGGAAAGGTTGGTAGTTGATTAGTGATTTCTGCTGTAATTACCAAAGTTCCAAAACAGAAATGATAGCCCAAAATGGATACACGGCAAATGAAATGCTGTGCGTGTCACTGCATATGGATGATGAAGAAAGTAAATTTGGGCTAAAAGGCCAAATGGAGACATTGTTTCAAAGCCTGGCAACAGAGAAACTGAACACATGAACTAAAAGCATTGCTTGGTTCACAGACAGTAAGAAAATGAGGGCCTCCTTCTTTGTCTCATCATATTCTCATTATGTGTAATATCATTTATATCAGCACATATAAATTTTCATACGCTCTTAGATCCTACTAAATTAAGCTTCTATTTGTTTATTATGGTGAAACATCACCATAACTTGAAGTAAGGTAGGTACATTTTTTTTTATATGGAGAGGTTGATAAAAGTTCTGTCTTTAGAATGACTTGGTAGTGATGTAAAGAACAGGATAATAGTCCCAGGCAAGTCTATTTCATGAAGAGCTGAAGACTAGAGATCAAATTTTGAAAAAATTAGCCATGTTCAAGAAAATAGTAAAGGTGATTAACTTTTTTGAAGAGGTAGATTAATGATTTAGGTGCATTTCATTTTAAATAATTCAATCTTCTGCTGCAAAGGAATCCATATTGTTGCAAAAAAGTATCATTACTGTTTCTGAGTTCCCTATTGAACTATTTTCTCAATGACATGGATAGCCTCTCCTGTTATTCACAGGATGAATTTAGTTGGATTATATTTTAATGATACTACCATAAATATTACAAAGAATATTTTCATTCTGATGATAAACTTCAATTAAAAGGAAAATAAAAAGCACATAATAATAGATACATAGTTAACAATGTGAAAGGACATCTTTCTTTGGCACATAAGATGATGCCTCTTAATTAAAAGTCTAACAATTGAGATGAGAGAGATTAAATTTTATGTAATCATGTCTCCCCTCCTACTTATTATAAATCATGGTGCTAATAAAAGAAAACATTGTAAAATCTAACTTTGACTTACTAGTTTGATTTTAACTTTAGATGGCCTTTGTCACTCATAAGAATAAATCAATTTTTACTTTCATATAAAGTTGTTAAATTTAATTAGGATATAATTTGTGGAGGGTTTGCTATAACATGTCTTGTGTTATTGAATGAGCTTACAAATTTATAACAAAGGAAAAAATGAAGACATGGAAAACACAAAGAGAAAACTAATGTTTAAAGAAAGGCATTAGAGAGGTGCTGCGTATGAATAGCAGTAGAAATGAAAGCTGGAGGGGACAGACTGCTGTGTGGCAAGCTTTGGAGAGAGACACAGCAAGAAAATGTAAAACAAACCGTGCTGAAATATACTTGGTAGAATCAACAATACAAGACAGACTACAATAAAAAAAAATCACAATATGTTAATTTTGTTAAAAATAACATTAAATTAAAAAAAAGCAAAAGAGATAAAACAAGGCATATTAGTCATTATAGTCAATGCGAAGGGCTCAAATTCTTCAAGTAAACTACAGGTGTTATTAGGTAATGTTCAAAATACCCACCACAATCTGCTATTTTAAAGAAAAGCTTATATAATGAGACCATGAGAAATTAAACAAAAATAAGGTATGATCAGGCAGATCCAGCTTAAAGTTTGAAGTGGTAAAGATAAAATAGAATTATCTACTAATAAAGATCACAATTAATGAAAAATGTAGATCACTTATTGCGTGTACTAAACCAAACAGATAAACAGACAAAGCACAAGCTATTTAAGAAGCTTCTCTCAGGCAAAGACCACCGTCAATAGGACAAAACAGCAATCCACAGATTGGGAAAAGATCTTTACCAACCCTATATATGATAGAGGGATGACATCAAAAGTATACAAAGAACTTAAGAAGTTAGACTCCAGAGAACCAAATAACCTATTAAAATGGGATACAGAGCCAAATAGAATTCTCAACTGAGGAATCTCTAATGGCTGAGAAGCACTTAATAGAAGCAGGGGGAGGAGGTATGGGAGAAGGGGGATCTGGAGAGGAAACTGGGAAAGGGGATAACATTCGAAATGTAAATACATAAAAAACAAAATGTTCAACATCCTTAGTGATCAGGGAAATGCAAATCAAAACAACCCTGAGATTCCACCTGACACCAGTCAAAATGGGTAAGTTCAAAAAACTCAGGTGACAGCAGATGCTGGGGAGGATGTGGAAAAAGAAGAATACTCCCCCATTGCTGGTGGGATTGCAAACTGGTACAACCACTCTGGAAATCAGTCTAGTGGCTATCAGAAAATTGGAAATAGTTCTACCTGAGGACCTAGCTATACCACTCCTGGGCATATACCCAAAAGATGTTCCAACATATACCAAGAACACGTGCTCCACTATGTTCATAGCAGCCTTATTTATAATAGCCAGAAGCTGGAAACAACCCAGGTGTCCCTCAAAAGAGGATGGATAAAGAAAATGTGGTACATTTACACAATGAAGTACTACTCAGCTATTAAAAACAATGACCATGAAATTCACAGGCAAATGGATGGAACTTGAAAATATGATCCTGAGTGAGGTAACCCAGTCACAAAATAACACATATGTATGTACCCACTGATAAATAGATATTAGCCAAAAAGAAGCTGGGAATGCCTACTACTCACAGACCATATGAAATCCAAGAAGAAAGAAGAACACACCAAAGTGTGGATGGTACAGTCATACTCTTAAGGGAGAAGAAAATATTCTCAGGAGGGACAGAGGAGGGGGAGGGAAAAAGAGGAGCCGGTTCAGATAAGGGAGGAGATAGAAGAGAAGTATAGAGACTCAGGAACTTGAAAGGAGGTGTGCAGCAGTAGGGGGAGGGGTAACTGGGGGAAGCCACTAGAAAGTCCCAGATGCCAGGAACACAAAAGGTTCCCAGGACCCAACAGGAAGGACACTAGTCAAAATACCCAACAAAGAGGAGATAGAACCTGTAGAGATCATATCCAGTGGATAGGCATGGCCCCTAGTTGAGGGATGGGGCCACTCACTCATCTTAAAAATATGAATCCAGAATTCCTCCTGTCAAAAGGAAATGCAGGGACAAAGAATGTAGCAGAGACTGAAGGAAAGGCAGACCAGAGAGCCCCACCTAGGGATCCATCCCATTTGCAGACACCAAACCCTGACACTATTGCTGATTCCAAGAAATACTTGTTGACAGGAGCCTGGTAAAACTATCCCCTGAGAGGCTCTGTCAGAGCCTGACCAGTACAAATGTACATGTGTGCAGACAAACATTGGACTGAGTGTGGGGACCTCAATGGAGAAGTTAGGGCAAGGACTGAAAGAGCTGAAGGGGATTGCAACCCTATAGGAAGAACAACAATATCAACCAACCAGACTCCCCAAAGCGCTCAGGAACTAAACCTCCAACCAAAGAGTTCGCCTTGGGGAGGGGAGGGGCATAAGGCTCCAGCTGGATTTGTAGCAGAGGATTTCCTTTTCAGGCATCACTGGGAGGGGAGCCCCTTGGTCCTATGGAGGCTCCCAGGGTAGGGGAATGCTGGGGCACTGAGGCAGGAGTAGGTAGGCTGGTGGGGGAGCATCCTCATAGATGTAGGGGGGAATGGAGAGGGGATAGGAGGTTTGTGGAGGGGAAACAGATAAGGGAGATAACATTTGAAATGTAAATAAAATAACTAATAAAAAATTTAAAAAGAACTTAACTAGAATTACAATAGTTTCTTAAGTAGTATTATTTCCAATTTTGTCCAAATTTAGTAGATAAGAAACACTAAGAATATTTATAATGGCTGGGCTTGGTAGCACATGCCTTTAATCCCAGCACTTGGTAGGCAAAGGCAGAGACAGTGTATCTCTTTGTGTTTGAACCCACCTGGTCTACATAGTTGAGTTCCAGAAGTTCATCAGACTAGATCAGCACCATTCATTGTAGATGCTTTCTTTTTTTCATTGCATGGTTTTGGCTTCTTTTTCAAAACTCAAGTGTCGTTAGGTGTGTGTGTGTGTGTGTGTGTGTGTGTGTGTGTGTGTGTTTATTTCTAGGTCTTCAGTTCAATTCCACTAATCAACCTGTCTGTGTCTGTACCAATACCATGCAGTTGTTTATTATTATTATTATTATTATTATTATTATTATTATTATTATTAATTACTATTGCTCTGTAGTACAGTTTGATATCAGAGATGGTGATACCTCCGGAAGTTCAGTTATTGTTCAGGATTGTTTTAGTTACCCTGGGCTTTTTTTTTTTTTTTTTTTTTTTTATGAAGTTTAAAATTGTTCTTTCAATGTCTATAAAGAATTGTGGGAGAGATATTGTGGCCAGGAGAATTAATGAAAATCTGCAACTGTCTGGGGGTGGGCATCTCAAGGACTTGCCTGAAACCTGGCATATAGAAGCATCTTATGAATCAAGGGGCGTGGGGAGACCTTAGCTGAGACTCACTGCTTTGGAGATATGGAACCTGAAGACCTCACCTCCTGTAGCCAGGCAGGAATCCCAGTGTAGCAATAGGGACACCAACCCACTTATAAAACTTTCAACCCAAAATTTATCCTATTTATAGAAAATGCAGTGTCGGGGGATATAACAAGCTCAATTAGAGACCTATTGCATGGGCAAGTACCAGTACCTGACACTATTAATGATATGCTGTTATGCTTGCAGATAGGAGTCTAGCATGGCTATCCTTTGAGAGACTCCACCTAGCAGCTGACTCAGAAGGAAGCAGAGACCCACAGCCAAACATTGGCTAGAGCTTGGGGACTCTTACAGAAGAGTTAGGGGAAGGAGGGTCCTGAAGGGGATAGGAACTCCACAGGAAGACCAAAAAAGTCAACTAACCAGGACATTTGGGGGCAATCAGACTGAAACACCAACAGAAGAGCATACAAAGGCTGGACCTAGGCTCTGAGCACATATGTAGCAGATGTGCAGTTCAGTCTTCATGTGGGTCCCAAACAACTGGAGCAGGGGCTATTTCTAAAGCTTTAGCCTGTCTGTGGAATACATTCTTCTAGCTGGACTGCCTTGTCTGGCCTCAGTGGAAGAGAATGTTCCTAACACCACAGAGAGTTGATGTTCCAGGGTACCCAGATGGGCTTCCACCTTCTCAGAGAAGGCGTGGGATTTTGAAGGGATGGATTGTACAGGAAGGAGGGAGGGCAGTGATCAGGATGTAAAGCGAATAAATACATTTTTAAAAAGGAAAATAGGAAAACAGAAAAAGAATTTTGTTGTAATTTTGGTGGGAATTAAACTGAATCTGTAGATTGTTTATGGTAAGATAGCCATTTTCACCATGTTAGTGCTACCAATCCATGAGTATGGGAGAACTTTCCATCTTCTGATTTCTTTCTTTAGAGACTTGAAGTTCTCATCATACATGTCTTTCATTTGCTTGATTAGAGTTACACCAAAGCATTTTATATTATTTTTAAGTATTGGGAAGGGTGTTGTTTCCCTGAGCTCTTTCTCAGATCATTCATTGTATGTATAAAGTAGTACTGATATTTTTAGTTAATTTTGTATCCAGCCACCTTGTTGAAGGTGCTTATCATCTATAGGAGTTTCTTGGTAGAGTTTCTGAGGTCAGTTATGCATACTATCATATAATCTATGAATAGTGATATTTTGACTTCTTCCTTTCCAGTTTGTATCCTCTTGATATCCTTCCTGGGCATATAACCAAAAAATGCTCTGTCATACCACAAAGATATGTGCTCTACTTTGTTCCTGGCAGCTTTATTTGTAATAGCCAGAAACTGGAAACGACCCAGATGCCCCTCAACAGAAGAATGGTTACAGAAAATGTGGTTCATTTACCTAATGGAATACTACTCAGCTATTAAAAACAAGGACATCATGAATTTTGCAGTCAAATGGATGGAATTAGAAAATATCTTGAGGGAGGCAACCCAGACCTAAAATGATATCCATAGTATATACAGAATTATAATTGGATATTAGGCATAAAGTACAGTATACCCACAGACCCAAAGAAGCTAAACAAGAAGGAAGGCCCAGGCAAGGATGGTTGGATCTTACTTAGAAGGGGGAATAAAATACTCATAGTAGGCAGATGGAGGGAGGGAATTGAGTTGGGAGAGAGGATTGGATGGTAGAATGTGGGAGGTGGATGGGGGTTTCAGGATCAAGTGTGGGGAGAGACAGGAGAGGGAGCCAGAGGGCCAGGAGAATGAATGGAAATCAGTAGCTGGTAGGGGTGAGGGGGCTTTTCTAGGATATTCCAGAGAACTGGCAGTCCCTGGAGTCTATGGGGGTGACTTTAGCTGAGACTCCTAGCAGTGGTATATGGAACATGAAATAGCCACCTCCTGTAGCAAGGCAGGACCCTTAGTGGAGGGATAAGAACACCAAGTGACCCACAAAACTTGCAACTCAAAACTGTCCTGCCTACAAGAAATGCAAGAACAAAGATGGAACAAAGATGGAGCAGAGACTGAGGGAATGGCCAACCAATAACTGGCCAATTTGAGACCCATGCCATGGGCAAGCAGCAATCCCTGACACTATTAATGATAGTATGTTATCCTTGCAGACAGGAGACTAGCATATCTGTCATATGAGAGGCTCCACCCAGCAGCTGAATGAAACAGATGATGCTGAGGCCCACATTCAAACATTGGAAGGAGCTTGGGGAGTCTTATGGCACAGGTGGAGGAAGAATTGAGGGCCCTGAAAGGAATAGGAAATCCAAAGACTAACAGAGTCAACTATTCTGAAATCCCAGGAGCTCTTAGAGACTGAGCCACCAACCAATGAGCATACATGGGCTGGACTTAGGACCCTTCACATATGTAGCAGATGTACAGTAGATGTAGTCTTTCTGTGGGTCCCTCAACACCTGGAGCAGAGGCTGTCTCTAAAACTATTTTCTGTCCTTGGATCACATTGTCCTGCCTAGTCTGCCTTGTCTGACCTTAGTGGGAAATAATACACCCAGACCTGCAGAGACTTGATGTGCCAAGATGGGAAGATACCCAGAGGGTCTTCACCCTCTCAGAAGAAAAGGGGGGTGGAGGGAGGAATTATGCATGTGGGGGACCAAGAGGAGGGGCCAGCACTCAGGATGTAAAGTGAATAAATTAATTAGTGGGGAAAAAGGAATTCACAAAATGGGGCTACAGAGATGGCTCAGCTTTAAAAGCATTTGCTGATCTTGTAGAGAATCAAAATTCTGTTCCCAGCACTGACATGATAGCTAACAACCATCAGTAACTCTAGTTTCAGAGGCTCAAATGCCCTCTTCTGATCTCCATGGGCACCATGCATGCATGTGTTATACACATATACATGCAGACAAAAGGATCATATACATAAAGTACAGTAAATCTTTTAAAAATAGTAAAAGAGAAGTTAGTAAACACATCTACAGAAAATCTCTAGATCAGAGAAAAAAATCAATAGGAAAATCGCAAAAAATACATTGAAGTAATTGAAAAGACAATGACTTATACTTGCAATCTGAGAGAAAATAAAATTTGAGCATAGAATTGTGTGACATTTAACTCTTTTAAAACTAAAGAAAAATACTAAAATAATAAGAAATAACTATATAAAAGAGAAAGGTCAAAAATAAAAGAAAGGGGATGTTATTAGTAAAAAATAGAGCTGAGCTAAATCAACTGGAAAATAAAATCGACAGAAAACATTACATAGCTTCATTTTATTTAATAAAAATTTAAGTAGCTAACTGTCAGATTATTCCAACAAGACGGGGTGCAGAGTAAGAGGAGATGGGAAGAGGTGGTAGGGGAGGAATGGATATGTAGAGAGAGAAGATAGATTATAGTAATCATTTTAACAACTCACAGGCAATGCGTTTTAGCAACACTGAACAATTTCTTTATGGAAATTTAAATTTCAAAATCGAAAATCCCCCAAGTGTGAAAACTCACACAGATTGACTAACACTGATCATTAGGGAGTATACAGAACTATGGAAGGAAAGGAGTGTTTCTGGCTTAGGATCTGCTGTAGCTGCTTGTCCTGGAGACGAATAAAGAGCATCACATTGGATCAACTGGAAACATGAAAGCCACAGTCTCCAGGCTCGATCTCATGGTTCCAGTTCTCCATGAAAAATATTGATGCAAATGCACGCATGCATGTAAAACTTAGAATTGTTTAAGTAAGACCAAGGTGCTATTCAACTGCTAGCTCATCTGTACTGATTTAATTTTACAAGAACTTTGATGATGAGGTGAATTTTATTATTCTGTGAAGCAGACTGATGGTAGAGTGCATTGGATGCGTAAATGCATTTTGCTGTTTCCTGCACCATGCCCAGTCCTCAGCTCAATAGAGCTCTAGGATATTCATTGAAACATCTGTCAAGTCCTACTATCCATTACTGAAGTGAAACAGTCAAGCACAGCACGAAATAAAATGCTATCCTACATTACTGGCTTAGAATACCATCCTAAAAGCAAGCTTTAGTTAGATATTTAAATGTTTGTATTTTTTCTTACAATAGCCTATGTTGAATGAGTCATTCAAGTACTTTTCCAAAGGGCTAACCAGTCATTATATTAATAACAGTTCATTACTACAACTGAAGCAAGTAGGTGGTCTCTACAACTTCTTTAGTCACATGGTTTGAGCAAAGACAATACCTTTTTTATAAGCTGCAAGAAGTGAAGCTTCTATTTAGGGATACCAACATTCAAAGGTGCCTTTCTGATTTATGTGTTGTCAAATTCAGTTTGGGTATGCATTTACTTACTGATGCTGCTTTCCATTATTTAAAAATATTTCACTATTGCTGTCATACATATTTTATGTGCCAACCAGCTGGCACTAATATGTTTCTGTGACATGTGCATCATAGAGCATATAAACCAAAAATAGATATGAGGAAAAACGGGATGAAAATAAGTGAAATCCAGCGTCTCAGAATCTTGCCTTATTTACATTTTTCCCTGGAGACCACGGTGTCTGCACCCTGGGGAAAGCAGATTCATTTCCTGACAGAGAATACTGAGATACTTATGAGAAGATTCTCACTGGGCAAAAATATCCATGACAGAAATGAGCTACACAGGTCTCCTGTGAAACACTTGCATGTATTCCTACTGGCTTAATTAGGCCAAAACACAAAAGAACTAACCTAGGCTATTACCTTGAGTAATAGAGGAGGAGATTGGTAGAATGACATCTGCATACACTTGGGAAATATTTACTAAGGTCAATGAAGCCATCGTTTTACTTATTTTGGAGTGAGGACTGTGTGTATTCTAAATAAGATTACATGTCTTTAATCACATTAAACACGGTTTGTTCATATCTACAATCATGGAAGGCTCTGTATGACTCAGCTGACAATCATTTCTGATTGTTGTTGGTTTTCATAGTTGCCATGATCAATCGCCAAAATGGCCATGGACTTTCTGCCTCTTTATTCTGTGCGCTGCTTGTTTGGCCATGTGTAGAAATTGAAGGAGGGTGCATAGATCACAAAGATTGCTTGATATACAAAGTGTAAGCAATCCATATTATCAAGGTAGGTTTAGAGTGACACTGTCCTGTATTAATAAAATTACACAGAGAGTAAACTACTTATTTAGACATGACTGTTACAGTATGACAGTAGTTTTCTCATTAGCTTTGGTCTCTATAATATTCTTCATCTTCTCTGCATCTATGCATTCCAATATACCTATCCTTCCTCTTCCAAGTCTTCTTCCCCCTCTTTACTGAGAGAAGGTCTCTTTATGCTTCACATGCTGGCCAAGATTTCTTAGTCCCCCAAATCTACCAACATCAGCTTCTTAAGTAGCTGGGACTAGAAGTACATGACACTCTCCATGGCCTGTATGATATTTAAAATAATTTTGTTTCAGGTTTTCTATTCTATGCAGAAATGACATGGCAGCAAATGTGTTACTTTTATATGATTTCTAGTCTGAAAAAGAAGTTTGTTTAAAGAATATAAGGTAGAGAGAGTAGCTTAACACGCAAGCAGCCCTGGTCTTGATCCTCAGCCTGGTAAAAACCCTATCTCCTCCTCTGTCCCTCAAGATAACACTTTAGGCTAGTTCTTTTTTTTTTTTTTTTTAAGTTTGTATTTATTATTTATTTATTTATTTATTTATTTACATTTCAAATGTTTTCCCCTTTCCAGATCTCCCCTTTGGAACCTCCCCATTCCCTCCCCCTCCCCCTGCCACTATGAGGGTATTCCCCCACCCCCCACCTACCCACTCTCATCATCCCTCCTTGGCATTCTCCTATACTAGGGGATCTAACACTCTCAGGCCTAAGGGCCTCTGCTCCCCCTGATGTCTAACAAGACCCTCCTCTGCCGCATATGTGGCCAGCACCATGGGTCACTCCCTGTGTGTTCTTTGGTTGGTGGATCAGTCTCCAGGAGTATTGGGGGGGGGGGTCAGGCCAGTTGCCACTATTGCTCCCCCTCTGGGGCTGCAAACTCCCTCAGCTCCTTCAGTCCCTTCTCCAAGTCCATCTGAAACCTCACACTCAGCCCTACAGTTGCTGTGATGTGACTCTTTGGTATTTCGAACTTTTGGGCTAATAACCACTTATCAGTGAGTACATACCATGTTCATTCTTTTGTGACTGCATTCTTTACCAATCCTACATCTGATAGAGGGCTAATATCCAATGTATACAAAGAACTCAAGAAGCTAGACTCCAGAGATAAAAATAACCCTATCAAAAATGGGGAACAGAGCTAAATAGAGAATTCTCAACTGAGGAAACTCAAATGGCTGAGAAGCACCTAACGAAATGTTCAACATCCTTACTCATCAGGGAAATGCAAATCAAAACAACCCTGAGATTCCACCTCAGACCAGTCAGAATGGCTAAGATCAAAAACTCAGGTGACAGCAGATGTTGGCGAGGATGTGGAGAAAGAGGAGCATTCCTCCACTGCTGGTGGGAATGCAAGCTGATACAACCTCTCTGGAAATCAGTTTGGTGGACCCTCAGAAAAATGAACATAGTACTACCTGAGGACCCAGCTATTCCGCTCCTGGGCATATGCCCAGAAGATGCTCCAATATGTAATAAAGACACATGTTCCACTATGTTCATAGCAGCCATATTTATAATAGCCAGAAGCTGGAAACAACCCAGATATCCCTCCACAGAGGAATGGATGCAGAAAATGTGGTACATTTACACAATGGAATACTACTCAGCTATTAAACACAATGACTTCATGAAATTCACAGGCAAATGTATGGGACTTGGGAATATCATCCCGAGCGAGGTAACGTAGGCTAGTTCTTTTGTATTAGGGTCTAATGCTGTGATCCCAGGATTCAGGAGGTAGAGGCAAGAAAATTAGGACTTGAAGTTTATTTTCTAGATATACAGAGTACAGAGGGATAACCATTTTTTTTTCAAAGAAAGCTGAAGCTTTGCCTATTTATTTTAAAATGTAGTAACAAAACATGATTATGATAGTACTCAAGTAGTCATCTAGGTATTAAAAGACATGAACCAGATAGTTTATATATTGCAGTTCTGATTAGAATATTATAAAGAGCCCATTTGTGGAGTTACCCAGGCTCTTCTATGTTTTATTAGGTACTGATTAGTGTCTCATCCTTGTTTTATTCCATTCAAAGTAACAACTGAATGCTTATTTTAATCTTTTTTATGTTATTTAAAAAGCCTACTATATGCTCTCACATACATGTTGAGAAGCAGTATCTGCAACATGCCTGGGCACTGGTTATGTGCCAGTGACCTACCCAATGCTACACTCCCAGCTGCTTCTGTCATATGTTCTTCACGGAGCTGTGTTTTGTGGATGGCTTTACCTCATGTCAAATCTCATCCCTAATGTAGGAAACATGGGTTATCTCTTGGACACCTACTCCATTGGTATTCGTGACAGCTACTCAGAGTTCCAATATCAACTTCAGAGTTGCTACACGGCTAATTTTCTAAGTAGCTCTGTGTTATTTTGGTAATGTCAGGAGTGTCATACACTAAAGCCTTCAAGAACTCATACTGTACTTCTGGGTCAGAGACTTCTGACTCCAGTGACATTATAAGTAATTGCGTTCATCTATTTCATTATGATCAAAGGGCAGATACTTGATTTATAGACAGAACTAGAAACTCAGTCACCCTAGAATACTAGAAGTTCTCTCATAGATCTTCCAAAACAAAGTACAACCCAAAAGGGATGTGAAAATTTGGTTCTCTAACATAAAGGCAATACTTGGATCACTCAAAGTAGGAAGTTTACAAACATGCGGTAGAAATATTAAAACCCAGTTAAATTGAAAACCCGTTTGCAACATAGTATGGTGAAAAATCATTCATTTTAAATAACCTAAAACACTAAACATTAATTATCTTTCAGGCTATGAAGTTCATTAGACACACTGTGAACTTCTACAACATGGCCCTTGTGTATTTTAATAAACTTTCTGGATACAATCATAGGTTCCCCGGAATAAGAGTAACTGCTGACATCTGACCCATAAACTGTCTCTTTTCATGAAAAATGGACTGAAACACTGGGAAGAATCTACTTCCATCACTTTAATTTTCTGTTATGAAATCTTGGTGCAACAATTCTGAGACAGAAAACTGTCTGTGGATTTTAAAAGCAAGTAGATTATTTCATGCAATTAAATTCTGATGTTTCATAATTGGAAATTAAGAGTGACATTCAGACTCATTGGCTAATGACCTCAATGTTTCCAAAATGCAGACATGTTTGCAGCCTTTGAAAGAGAGTGGTTAAAGTTATTCTTAGGGTTGTTCCTTTGCTTAGGCACCAATGTCCTTTTGCTTCAATTATTGAAAGAGCCATAAAACTGTTTAAGCCCCTAGAATGTCATTATCTCCTTTAAATCTGTTCCCCCTACTGTTACAAAGATCCTGCTAAATCACATCACTAAACTTGCTGCTACTCAGGAAAGCTCCTCCTGCACAGCTTCATATAACAATGGTTTCCCAAAGTGTTATATTTAGACTCCAGAGAAAAAGCTCCCAGTAAAGCCATGGGAAAATAGAGACAGACAGAAGGAGGGCGGCATGGGAAGAGTTAATATCTTAGTATAAAAACAGACAATGTCAAGATCTACTGTGATTAAACTTTGGTTTGATATGATATATCAACCAAAGTTCAATAAATAAAACCAGTTTTATTTATTTCAAGTTTCCCATCTACTGTCTCATTTTAATGTTTTTTTTTCTTCCATTTCTTTGTACTACTAGTATGAGTTAGAAACTTCTTTTAAAGTTTCTTGGCATTTACACATGTTGGTTTTTAAATCCACCAACAGATTATGAGAATGTCCTGGAAAACTTGTTTCTGATATTAGTTAGCATTCTCATTGTTATGAGAAATAATCTGACATTAAAAAGAATTTAAGCCTTATAGTTTTAAAGAGTACAGTCCATCATGGTCAGGATGTCATGATGCGCATGACAGTAGATGAATGTGGTGCATGCTCACATCCTCATGTGCCAGGATTTAGAGATTGCTGGAAGAACCAGAAGTGGATATTCCCTTAAGGCTCTACCTGGTTAGATTAATTTAATATGCTACCATCTGAAATGTTCTACAACTCTCCAAAGCAGGACTGGTAGATGGAAACCCAATATCCAAATGCAAGAGATATTTCAAGTACAAGTAAAGAGTAATAATTGCTTTCTTTCTTGAGACACTGGCATGGCTGTGCTGGTATTTTATATAGCACTAAGCAGCGTGTGTGTGTGTGTGTGTGTGTGTGTGTGTGTGTATACTTATGGTAAATGTCTAATTTAATACATTTAGATTTTTTTATATAGGGTTGTTTGATACATTATTATTAGATTTTGCTCTTGTTGTAAACTTTACTTCAGTTTATATAATTTATACTTGCTGCTTTCCTTTTTATCTGTAAGTGCCCTTGCTCATGAATTCTTAATACTCCCTTTGTAAGGCTATATGTTTCCGTCTTAACACTCCATTACATAAGTTGAACATGTAAAGAATATATTTTCACTATAATTTACTTCTAAGTAGTCTTTAATTCCCCATAGGAATTTTCAAACTAACATATAGCTAATATCAAGTGTGTTTTCTCAATAATGGTGTTTTCTGAAGAAAGAAATAGAAAAAGATGTTAGAAAGCAGAAAGACCTCTCATGACTATGGGTTCACATGTAGTAAAAAATATATATATATCACTAAAAGTGATCTACAGATTAAATGGAACCCCCATTAAAATTTCCACGATGTTCTTCATAGATCTAAGAAAAAAATAATTGTAAAATTCACATTGGACAAGAAAGACAAGCAATATGCAATGCAATCTCAAACAAAACAGGAAATGCTGAAGGAATGACAACATGTCTCAAACTGTACTACAGAGACATTATAACCAGAACCAGCATGACACAGGCACAAAACCAGGTTTGTGGATCAGGGGAGAGGACCTGGAAACAAAGTCAGATACATACAGTCACCTCCCTTTTGACAAATGTGCCAACAATGTATACCAGAGGAATGATCAATAAATGGTAATAGAAAATCTCAAAATCTATATATAGAAGAGCTAAAATAGGCATCTATCACTTGCCACACACACACACACACACACACACACACACATACTCCATTAACATGGAAGAGAGAGTGTTGTGAGTTTCACTTTTCAGCAAGGAAACAATGTCTTCTGGGAGAGGAACTTGTCTTCCCCAAGGATGATCTTACTATCTACTATCTAGTAATAAAATACCAGTGGTAATCCCTGAAATCATACACATACCACCAACTTTAGATGGACTAAGTTAGTCGCATTTATGTAGATGCCATTTATACACACACACACACACACACATACACACATATATGTATATATGTGTGAATACATATACATACATATATATATACACACAAATACATATATAACAACAACAACAAAACAAAAAAGAGGCCAGGAGTCTTAGAGGGATTATGGGGGAGGAAATGGCTAGTACTGGATGGAGAGCACTTGAAAGGAAAGGGAAGGAGAAGTGATGTAATTATATTTTAATTAAAATACTAAAAATCAATTAAAGTTTGTCTCTTAATGTCAGAGAAAGGCATAGAGAAGGTCAAGCCAGTAAGGACTATAAGAGTCCAGGACATAACTGTAAATTGACTAGTGGGAGTGCATGAATTAGGGTGTTTCTACACAACAAAGAAAACCAGAAGTGTGGGAGACAGCCTACAGAATGAGGATTAAATCTTTGCTACCTATTCATCAAACATGGGATTAAAATCCCAAACATACAGAAACACAAAACGTCAAGTCAACCAATCACTGAATGGACAAATAAATTTACTAAATACTTCTTAAAACAATTGGTAGAAATAACAAATAAATACATAAGAATGCTCAATATTTCTAGCACAAAGAACACATGAATCAGAACAGGTTGTTTCACCTCAGCCAGAATGGCTTTTATCAGAGTAGCAAGTGCAGGTAAGGATATGAGACAATAGGAGCCCTGCATTGTTTGTGGGAATGCAAATTAGTGCAGTGCATCTACTGTAGAAATCAGTGTGGCTGTTTCTTTCTTTCTTTTCTTTTGGTGTATTATTATTTTTTTTTTTCCAAATTGTTATTTTTGGATATTTACTTTATTTACATTTCAAATGTTTTCCCCTTTCCAGGTCTCTACTTCGGAAACCCCCTATCCCATTCCCCTCCCCCTGCCTCTATAGGGTGCTCCCCCACCCACCCACTCACCCACTCCAATCTTCCCTCCCTGGCATTCCCCTACACTGGGAGATCTAACACCCTCAGGCCCAAGGGCTTCTCCTCCCACTGATGACCAACAAGGCCATCCTCTGCCACATATGTGGCCAGCACCATAGGTCCCTCCATGTGTATTTTTTGGTTGGTGGTCCAGTCTCAAGGATCTCCGGGGTGTCTGACCAGTTGACACTGTTGCTCCCTCCATGGGGCTGCAAACTCCCTCAGTCCCTTCTCCAACTCTTCCATCTGGGACCCCATGCTCAGTCCAATGGTTGGTTGTGAGCATCTGCCTCTGTATTTGTCAGGCTCTGTCTGAGCCTCTCAGGAGACAGCTTATCATGCTTCCATTAGCAAGCACTTCCCAGCATCCATAATAACATCTGGGTTTGGTGTTGTTTTAAGTAAGGAAATATAGTTTCTTCACACCTAATTATGAAGTGTATCTAGTAGTCTTATCATTTGTGTGTGGTCAATTTTGTAAATGTTTCAAGTATGTGAGAAGAAACATCATTTTCACTCTGGAGTTGTAGTCACACTGTGGGGCACATCTGCAAATCCTAGGCATTGTTAGAGTATGACTATGTGCTTGTAGTAATGGAGTTTGTAAATTAATTCTGCATATCTTATATACTTGTGATACAGAGATGATATACTGGTCATTTCCAGACAGTATACTAGTTGGGAGTATATATAAAACTGCTAGTTTCACTGCACCATGGCTCAATTTCCAACTTGAGTCTACAGTACAAAATGTACTTCAAACAGTGAACCTCATAGTGTTCTATTTGGATAGCACACCTGGTTCATGACACTAAGATGTAGATATGTCCTTTATTGGCAGCTTTTAATCACCTATGGATATGTTCTACTTTGCCCATGATTAAGCCTCTTTCCCAGTAAGTCTTCTGGGACTATGAAATAGACTATAGAGAAATACAAAGTTGCAGCACTAATTCTTTTCCCTTCACTACTGGTGAGGTTTTGCAAGCCCTTGAGACTGTAGGCACGTGCCTGTCATGCCAAATAGATGGATGTCAGAGGACGACTTTTAGGAATCTCTTCTCTCCTTCTACGTTGTTGAGGGCAGGGTGTCTTCAATTTCTGCCATACTGTCTGTACCTCAGGCTGGTCTGGCCTGCAAGCTTGTGTGTGATTTCTCTCCTCCCCACCTCCCATCTCTCTGTAGGAATATTGGGGGTAGGAATGTATGTTACTCTTGATTCTAGAAGCTACTTTTTAAGAGTGTGAGAGATTGCACTGGAAAGTCTGTGTATAGAACAGGTGCTTTTGATTGCTGAACTATGTCTCAGGCAAATAACAAGCTAGTAAGGGATACTTTAAATACCCAAGCCTTGAGAATTTTGAGGTTAATTTTTAAACACAAGGAATTGACTCACGTGCCAACTCTACTGTTCTCACATTCTGGAGGTGTGTCTCCCTGAGGGCTGCCCCCACCTCCATTTCCACATTCTCCTTCAAGCTCCACTCTGAACATCTTTTTGTAGTAAGCTCATGTAACGTTAACCAATTGTAAATTGAATTGCATAAAAAGATTACTATATTGAAAAACTAGAAGCACAGTTATGAGAGAAATGTCACATAATATTTAGAAATATAATTTAGAATGTGCCTACCATGACACAATAGTGATTGCATATCAAAATGAAAGTAATATTCTCTCTGCAAACTGCTAAAATTATTTTCAATAAACAGTGAGTAACTGCTCCCTTTTTAGGCAACTTTCTTTTTTCTATTAAGTTTAAGTTGCTCACTTACTTACATTTTTTTCTTAGAAATGGTTAATTTGTTGGTTGTAGCTTCCTATAGATTTCCCAAAGTAATGACTGCCACTCTGACACACACACACACACACACACACACGAAATATAGACATATTTCTAACAGTTTTCAATAATATAATGATCAAGCATAGAGTGACATATAGCATCATTACTTACCAGTGTTAAAGTATTGACTATATGTATAAATCTTGGTTTATTTGGCATAGTCTGAATACTTGATTCATAATAATTGTCAACTATTTTAGTGCTTCCCTGTTCTATCCCCATATGTATCTGGTTGAAAAGTGCATTAATTTGTTTCTATAAATGAGTGATAACTTTGTCCCATAAGAAGTGACTAGGGATGAAAAAATATAACAAGTAATAAATATCATCATTGATGTGGATTTTACAATTGTGATCATTGTCCCAAAGGAGCTCATCTGTCTATACTACTTACTTCACGTTTATATACATTTATATGTAAAAATCAGTGAACAACCTTTGGTTCTGATTTCTATCTTTAAAAATATTTTCTGGTTTCCAAAAAACAAAGGCTGCTGACTTGATAAATAAATTAAGTTTACTGTAGCAGTTGGTTGTGGTGGTGCACACCTGCTATCCTAGCATTGTGTAAGTAGAGGCAACAAGATTATGAGTTCAATACTAGCATGGGCTCTGGAGTGATAAGCTGCTTAAAATATATTTTTAAAAGTTAGTAATATGAATGAACTTCAGGATTGAGAGATAAAGCTTAAATATAGAACTGAGAAAGGTAAAGAAACACAGATTCTGAGGATTTGCCTAGCGGGAATGAAAGGAATATCCTCAAGCCATATCTAGCCCTTTATTCTTTTTTGGATTATTATTTTCATTAGCTTATTTATTTATTCATTTTCCATCCTGATCACCTCCTCCTCCAGATCCCTGCTCTATCATCCCCCTTCCCAGAATCAACCCACCCTGGTACATCATGTCACTGCAGGACTATGTGCATCCTCTCCCACTGAGTCCAGACACAGTGGTCCAATCAGTATTCTTTTGGCATCTATTAATGTCCGTCATGTAACTACACTGACCAAGACAGGTTTTAAAGAACACCGATTCAGATTTGAAGATTGTTCCCTCACTGAAGTCTTTGGCTGATATCTCATGAAGTAGACTAAAAAATGTGGGGCTCAATGCCTACAGTCACTGTAGACTCAGAAAGGACATCATCATGACAGGCAAAGAGGGAGAAGGTGTCATATCACTGGTGAACATGCAGCTACTCCACAGTCCCAAGCCTCCTACCTCTGGACTATATATGAGAGGAATAGCCACACCAACATACATACCAGATGGAACCATCAGTTGAGGATATTGTTATTTAATATGTCTTTAAACAGGTGGTGAGGAATCCATTTGATAAGGAGAGGAAAGAGGGTCCTGAAGCAGACAGAGTACATAGACAAGGTCTTGCTTGTCCATTTGTGTTTTTAAGAAGTAAGAGTAACCAGAATAGTCTCATGATTTGAAAAACAAAGAAGGAAAGACAGACAGAAAGAAAGAAAGAAAGAAAGAGGAAGAAGGAAGGGAGGGAAAGACTTAGACAGGAGGAAGGAGATAATGTGAGACAATTTGGGAAGATTATGTCTAAGAACACAAACTAAAGAAAGAAAACAATGCTTCAACCAAAAGAAATTAAGACTGAGCACCACCATTAATTGTAGAAAGGACTATAGAAGAGATCTATTTACTCTGTCATTTTCACCTGCCTTTCTTGAGCTGAATAATTACACTTTACTTTACTCTGGAAGCACCTCTCGTGTCAAGAAATTTAAATTAAAAGAATAAATGTTTACATTGTTAGATTGCTAGAAGTTAATTTATGGACAGTCAAAACACTAATTGTGAGAAAAATGGAATGCAGCACAACAGTATTAATTTGCAGGAATGCCTGGAGACAGCTATTTCAATCTCAAATATCTATTTAATAGTAACTAAAAGTGGACAATGGTTGTTTGAAAATCAGATTCCAATGCAGACAAAAACATTCTTTTATAAAACCCATATTCAGTTAACTGAAGAGGATTTCCACTTAAAACAAATTAACTGTGTGGCTTAAGTGTCTAGTCACACACAAATCTTAGTTTTAAAAGTCAACTGTAAGTTAACTGTAAGAGCGTATTTTAACTAATTTGAAATCGATGAGATCTCCATGGTGGAGGTGTCCAATAGAAGCATAGAAGACATTTTACCTGACAATTTCAGATGGACAAGTGATCATAAAGCCAGAGTTGTTGCTTAGCTCCTCACCTGGGTATTGCAATGACAGAAAATTGATGAACAGTGAAGAGGGTCAGAGAAACATATATGCCCTTTCCCCATTGCATTTTTTAAAATTGTGATTTATTTGTGTGTGTGAGAGAGAGAGAGAGAGAGAGAGAGAGAGAGAGAGACAGAGAGAGAGAGACAGAGAGAGAGAGACAGAGAGAGAGAGACAGAGACACACACACAGAGAGAGAGAGAGAGAGAGAGAGAGAGAGAGAGACACAGAGAGGGAGACACATGTGCCACAGTGCATTCGTCCACACTAGAGGACAAATTTGTGGAGTTGATTCTCTCCTTTCATCTTTATGTAGGTTCTAGGGATTAAACTCAGGTCAAGTTTGTGCAGTCACCTTTGTCTGTTGAGCCATCTTAGTCACCCCTGAATGACTTACTGAATATCTGAGAGGAGATTGTTAAATCTATTTCCATCAGGGAAAAATCTATAGTTTTCATTTTTATATTTGTTAGGTTTGGCTAGAATGATTATACTGATATGATCATAAAATGGTCTCTGATGAATATATGCAACTAAAAATAAATACTATAGCATGAAGTGATTGTTGCTGAAATTCGTACACAATGAATATGATACCTGAAGACACAATTCTGAAAATCAGGACAAATATGAAACCCACACCAAGCTACTTCACAGGGAGAATGTAAAGCCACACTGATCCTCTTCAATGAAATCAGAGCTCACAGACAACTTCACAGCAAATGCTCAGATGAGGCTCTTGTTCACTGTTTATGTCAGAGATACAGAGCCCACATGTACATTACCCTGATCAAAAACTTCATAAAGTTCTCAGGTAAAACAGTAAGAAAAATTATCTGTGTCTGAGGATAAAGATAAATATAAAAATCTGTTATTATTATTGCTATTAATATTATTATTATGATTATTTGTCTCTCTGTTTCTATTTTTCTCCGTCTCTCCCTGTACTTCTCCCTTTCTTTTGGACTCTTTCTCTCTCTTTCCCATGCTGTTCTTGAACTCACTATATATCCCAGATTGGCCTTGAACTTGTGACTACCCTCTTATCTTGGCATCTCTAGTGCTGGAATTACAAGTGTGCAGTGCCAATAGTGAGAAAATATTAAAAATATTGTTGGAGTATTCTCCATAGTAAATGCCTATTTTTCAAAGAAAACAAACAAACAAACAAACAAACACAACTCAGAGTCCTGTCCTTTACCAATCAGGGTATTAGTCAACTCTAATTTTCTTGTATCCACTGAATCTATGTGCCTGATAACTAGTTTTAATTGTCAGTTTGACATAATCTAGAATTCCCTGAGAAGAAAGTCTCAGTGAAGCATTGTCTAGATTAGGTTGGTGTGTGTGCATATCTTTAGGGGATTGTTTTAGTTACCTTCATTGATTTTGGAAGAAAAATACACTGTGGACAGCTTCATTTCCTATAATTCAATATAAGAATGAATAAAATGAGTGAAATATGCATGCATTAATTCATTGATCTCTGCTTTTTCTTGACTATGTAATATGATTATTTGATTTCCTTGGATCATAGACCTGAAGTTATTAGTCAAATATACACTTTTTCTTTAAATTACTTTGCTAGGGTGTTTTATCACAATAGGAAAATAACTGAGATAATGTGAAACATTTCTGAATGTAACACCTCCCAAAACAAGAGTCATAAAACATGAGGTGCAACTGTGAGTCATAGAATGCTTTTGTTTCCTCCACCCCACTACAGTAATAATAGGGACTCAGAATAAATGTCTTAAAGTTGTAGAAAGCCTCTTCCTCTTCCTTGGTTCATCACAGCATCAACATATTTCCTGTACCAAATGTCTAAAAGATAATTGATTTATGAAGGAGATTTATGGTATTCAAATATAACAGAGAAGTCAAAGGATAATAGAGGAATAAAAGGCTCCAACCTCTGTAGGGATAGTATGCACAATGGATTTCTACTCACCTGGAAGTCTAACATAAACTATTATGTAAATACTTTCAGTTTCTATTATTTAAGAATGTATTTCCTCTCAACAAAAATTAAAGTGATGAAAATGTCTAAAACCAAAATCATAGGCAGAACAAGAAAGCCTCATCCCTATCAAAAACAGAAGAAGAAAAACAAAATAAAACAAAATGAAAACAAAAACAAAGACAAACCAAACCGAAACCGAAACCGAAACCAAAACCAAAACCAAAACCAAAACCAAACCAAAACACACAAGGACCAAAATCCACACAGCAGGAGCTGTGGCATCAGCTACTCAGGAGGCTAAAAGAAGAGGCTATTTTGAGCTCAGAAGTTTGAGGTCAGCCTGAGAAACATAGCAAGAACACTCTTCTCAAAACAAAACAAAGAGGAAACACAAAATGAGATAAAGCAAGTAACCAAAAATGACTCATATAGCTCAACCAGATCATCAATTTTAAACATATTAGACTAGAAATTAAAATAAAGACTAATTTGTTAAATTTGCTCCAGTTCAGGAGTCCACTCTTTTCCTAGAATATATTAGTCTGTAGGTTTACTCCCCAGTAGTGCAAATAATAAAATAAATCCTTAAAGATAAAAGTAAATAACGTGTAAGGACTAGTGGGTGATGTAAGGAAAATGAAAAAAAAAAGCTAAGAAAAATTTGAAAATGAATGTCAGAAATCAAAAAGCATTTTATTAGAAACAACTGAGTACATGAATTCATCAGTATTCAGGTTGTGGGCAAAAGAAGAATAACTAAGTTGGAAGCTGTGTCAATAACAGTTCCCCAAACTGGAACAAATTGGAGAAGGAGAAAGAGGAAGAGGAGAAGGAGAAGGAGGAGCAGGAGGAAAAGGAGAAGGAGGTGGGGAGAAGGAAGGGGGTTCAAGATACTGAGGAGGAGCAAGACTTAGAATTTTCTAAAATGAATGACAGAGAAAATATGTTAAAGTTCACGGAGCTTGAAGAAGTATAGTCACCTAGCATTGACTCCAAAATATATCAGACATCAACTAGGAAACCAAGGGCAATGAAGAACTCTTATAAGAGTCAAAAGCACAAAATAGGAGGAGGATTGATCAGTTGGATAAGTAGGGAGGTAAGGAGGGTCTAGGAGGCTTTGGGGAAGGAAATAGATGATCAAAATCTATTGCATGAAAAAATTATAATAAAAATAAAACAAGGAAGATGTTAGAATTTGTCATCCATATTAATATTGGGGTGTTGCTGATTTGTACATGATGGATTGCTTCACAGCCCTCCTCTGTTTCTCTGTTTCTCTCAGTAATGTGGTCTCTCCTGTGTGCTGAGGAATAAGGCTTTCTTTTAACTCCTGTAGAGTATTTTTAAAAGTTTCTGATACAGTGTTGGCTAGGTTGTAATTAAGTACTTGGATTCATGCATCTCTTGAAATGTTCTTATGTTGCCATCAAATTTTCAAAGCAAACATTCTAACCAATACATGGGCTGGTAGGTGAGTAGACAGTTCTCAAAAGAAAAAACAAAAATGTTCAATAATTACATCAAAAATTTCATGGTTGGACCATAGGCAAAACAATAACACATTTGCAAATATACATTGAAACAAATGAATAAATATGCTTAAGATTGCCAAAATTTTAGGATACATTCTAGAGACCAAACCTGAGAATCCATGGGATTAAAACTGAGAAGATAAACCTTACTTGTGCAGGTAATGTATGCAATGAAATATAGCAGAAAATTTCCCAAACTCAGAGAAAGAAATAGACATCTCAATACAAGAGGCATTTATAACTGCAAATAGACATAGTCAGAGAAGATTTTCTTCATGATACAACATAGTAAATATATAAAATATTACAAAAGCAAAGACAAAATTTAGAACCTTTAAAAAAAAATAAAATAATTATAAAGACAAATATGTCATGATAATAACAGGCCTGTTATCAACATTCCTAAAAGACACAAAAACATGGGATTATATATGTCAAGCCCTGGAAGATTGTCAACTTTTGCTATACTCAGTAAAACTATCTTCTTTCAACTGATCTTGTCTGTTGATGTTTTCTGTTGTTCTTTTCAATTGATATATTTATCTTTTAATTTCTTGCATATCTTTCTGATATCCAGTTTGCAACCTATCTCCAAGAAGTCTCTTCATTCTGCTGCTTGAAGCCATTACTTGGCAGGAACATTTACAGTTTATAAATCTATAATCACAGACTTTAATGATTGGGATTATTTCCTGTGCTACTGGAGTCCTCTTCCCCTTCCCCTTCCCCTTCCCCTTCCCCTCCTCCTCCTCCTCCTCCTCTTCCTCCTGGAGTCCTTGCCTGTGTCTTAACCATTTGACCTATTTTTTCTTCTAGTACTTTTAAAGTTTCATTGAGGTCTTGGTTCTTTTGGATTTATTTTTAACCAGAGTGAAATGTTTGTATTGAATTTTGTTCCTCTATGTGTAGATATTGAATATTATCTGCTTCATATGTTGAGTACACTTTTTCCTGGTGTATTATGTTGACTTCATTGTGACCCAGAAATGTATGCCAACCTATATCCCTTCTGCCTTCCCCTTTTACCAATGGTTGCATCTTCCTTAACACAACCAATAACACAGAGGAAAGGAAGTGAGGATACTTCCTAGAAGATATACTGAGATCCCTCTAGCTAGAGCATCATGTGGCTGGGTATTTACTGACAGCTTCTGATGGCTCTTCCTTTGGCTTTTTTGAGGGGTGCCCATCTATGCTGATTTTTTTCTCCCCTCAGCAATTTCTCCTAATAGAGATGAGTCTACTGTTTTGTTTGTTTGTTTGTTTGTTTTTATACTGATTATTCTTTGCCTGGTTCACTCACAGTTGGCTTTCCATCTTACCTGAAACATCATCCTTTGATCATTTTTTTGTTTTGTTTTGTTTGTTTGTTTGTTTGTTTTTGTGATTATAAAACTTTTAAAGACAACTCTGGAAATCAATCTGCCAGTTCCTCAGAAAGTTGGAAATATATCTACCTGAAGACCCAGGTATACCACTTCTGGTTTGTAATAGTCAGAAGCTGGAAACAACCCAGATTCCCTCAACTGAAGTATGGATACAGAAAGTGTGGTTCGTTCACATAATGGACGAACATAATGGAATTTACTATTCAGCTATTAAAAACAAGTACATCATGAATTTTGCAAGCAAATGGAATGGATGGAACTAGAAAATATCATCCTAACTGAGGTAGCCCAGACACAAAAGGACATAGATGGTATGTAGTATGTACTCAGTGATTAGTGGATATTAGCCAAAAAGTACAGAATACCCAGTATACAACCCACAGACCCTAAGAAGTTTAACAACCAGGAAGGCCCAAGTTAGGATGCTTCATCACTTAGAAGGGGAAACAAAATAATCACAGGAGGCAGAAGGAGGGAGAGACCTGGTTGTGAAGGATGATGGGAGAGGAAAAGGGGAACAGGATCAGGTATGGGGGGGAGGCAGGAAAGGACTAGGAGAATTAATGGAAATATGCAGCTTCTGGGGGTGGGAGGAAGAGGAACCCTCTAGAAAATCCCAAAATTTTCTGGGGGTGGGAGGTGAGAGATTCTAAGAACTCAATGGGGTGACCTTAGCCAACAATAGGGAGAGGGAACTCAAAGAGTCCACCTCCAGGAGATAGACAGGGTCCCAAATGGAGGGATGGGGTTATCAATCTACTGTCAAAATTTCTGACCCAGAATTGTTCACGTCTAAAAAAACTACAGGGACAAATATGGAGAATAGACTGAAGAACAAGCTGCTCAGTGATGGGCCCAACTTGGGATCCATCTCATGGGAGGGGGGCACTAAGGCCTGACACTAATACTGATGCTATGATGTGTTTACAGACAGAAGCTTAGCATGGCTGTTCTCTGAGAGGTCCTATTAGCAGCTGACTGACACAGATGCATAAACTTATATCCAGACTTTGGTCTGAAGTTGGGGACCCCAGTGAAGGAATTAGGAGAAGAACTGAAGGATCTGAAGGAGAAGGTGACCCCATAGGAAGACCTGCAGTCTCAACCAACCTGGACCCCTGGAAGATCCCAGAGACACAGCCACCAATCAGATAGAATACATGAGCTGGTCTGAGGCCCCAGGCATGTATAGAGCAAAGGACTCCCTGTTCTGGCATCAGTAGAAGAATCCTCTCTAATTTTACAGAGACATGAGGTTCTAGGGAAGGAGGATACAAGATGGGATGTATGGGTGAGGGGAGGAAGCACCCTCTGGGAGACAAGGGGGAGGAATAATGGAGTGAGGAATTGTGGGGGTGTCTGGGGGTTGGGCATTGGCTGGAATGTAAATAAATAAAATAATTAGTTAAAAAATTCTAAAGCATAGCCTAGCCAAGACAAAAATCATGATGTTAATTTAACCAAGTAAAGAAAAATTGAAGCAATGTCAAGATGTATGATTTCTAACTAGTGAAACTGTAATGTGCTTAATGGTTCTTCTTCTTCTTCTTCTTCTTCTTCTTCTTCTTCTTCTTCTTCTTCTTCTTCTTCTTCTTCTTCTTCTTCTTCTTCTTCTTTTTTTTGGTTTTTCGAGACAGAGTTTCTCTGTGCAGCCCTGGCTGTCCTGGAACTCACACTGTAGACCAGGCTGGCCTCGAACTCAGAAATCCACCTGCCTCTGCCTCCCGAGTGCTGGGATTAAAGGTGTGCACCACCACTGCCCGGCCTGGTACTTCTTAATATAATTACAAAAGTCAATATATTAATATGCAGTTAAAATTATGATGGTAGGCTGAGTAAACATGAACACCATTAAGAAGTCTATATATTCACAACAGAAAGAAAATGAAATAATTAAAGTGATGCATTCTGAATAAGAATATAGTTTAGTTACATCCCATTAGAAAATACAGTAGCTGGAAAATGACCTGGAACAATTTAAAAACAATCCTGAGAACTATGTTATGGAATATAATTAAACCTTAATGAGGCAATTTTAAAACTTAGAAAGAGCATCTACTGCGGGTATATAAATTATGTGAGAAAGTGTAGTTTCTCAAGTAATCTTTTTTGTGTGTTAAGCTAAGCACAAGAAATTGGGAATAGTATAACATTAAGTATTTCAGTGACCTATATCATGATTGATTAGAATATTTGAGAATTAAAGTTGTTATAGACATGGTATTTGAACACCGAATTATACTTTTCAGTATTGTAAAATTATTGCTGTTAATTGGACAAGGGAGGTTTTTAAATTATGTATTAACAAATCAAATATTTGTTTTCACTTTGAATTATGTGCATTCCTGTGTGTTTCAGTGTGGATTTGTGTGCATATATGTGCAATTGCCAGTAGAGGGTAGAAGAGGGAACTGGATCTCTCAGAGGAGCTGGAGTTACAGGTGGTCATGAACTTCCAAGAGTTGGGAGGAGGCACTTAAGTGGAGTTCTCTGCAGCAGCCTTCCCCACACCCCTAATAGCACATATTCTAATATTTCAAGCTTAATCATTACCATAGTTAATATGCTCATTTAAAAAACCTTCAGAAGTTAAAAAGGTAATTATTTTCATTCCACAGAAGAGATAACTGAGGTTTCTAAAATGATACTCATTTAAAACTTAACTTGAACCTAAATTCCAGCACCCTAGCATACAACATATGCTCATTAAATATAAATGGACATTAGTCCCTTTGTGTTAACAGGAGTTCGAGTTTATCTCACTGTGAAGCTCAGAATTTTCTGCCTAATATGTGACTGGTAGTGTGTTCTTTACTTGGATAGAAAGACGGATAAGACACAGAAAAAAAAAAACCAACAGATAATTAAAAATATTGAAGTATCGATTTATTGGGTCAGATATGATTAATATGATATTTTAAATATTGCACTCATTTTATGATAGTAAGTACTTTATATATACTATTCTGGGTACATGATACTGTTTGTCTGAACCTAGGATTTAATATAAATGACCAATGTCCTGGAACTATCATCCAATTAAAAATACAAAGTCAACATCTAGGTTCTAGCAACTTGGATTTAACAAAATTAAAGGTCAATTTTCTAAAAATTCATATAGGCTGATTAGTAATTATATATTTTAAAAAACAGAATATGAACACTAGGCTTATAGAAATTTCATTATTGAAATGTTTCCAATATGAAAATATGTAAATAACATGTTTAGTTCATTAAATTCTACTCAGCTCCTTGATATTAGATGATAAGAACATGTTTTTTTACACAGGCATACATGAATAT
Source organism: Rhynchomys soricoides (assembly GCA_019843965.1). Taxonomy (NCBI): domain Eukaryota; kingdom Metazoa; phylum Chordata; class Mammalia; order Rodentia; family Muridae; genus Rhynchomys; species Rhynchomys soricoides. The sequence goes on from JADRCH010000167.1 coordinate 8,580,159, forward strand.
CTGTTGGGATAAAAAAGAGAAAGGGCTAACACCAAGCAAAAAGATTATTGCAATTTTGCTGTAGCCAATAGATCACTATCATACATCTATAGTGAATTAGAACACTGACTTTTATCTGGAATATTAACAATCTAGTATTTTAATAAAGTCTTCTCATGGAAATGGGTTCCTCTAGAGTTCTTAGCCTCCATTCAGGAATTCTTAATAAGAACATAAGTCATTGAATAAAATACTTCCTTGCCTGTATATTGAAGCAGAGATTATGTCCTGCCAAGTACATCTTTTTTTTGGGGTCCTTTCCTCCTTGGTACCCTTTCTGCCTACATACGAATGGCTCAAATGATATTAGCAAAAGCCCAAAAAATTCTGGAAAACTTTTCATCCATTTTGGCTGCTATGATTGGAAGACTCAGTCCATTGTGTAAGATCCTTTGCTGCTGGCCAGAAGATTTCTTTCTGCTTCTGTATAGATACACTTTATTTTTCTGTCTATTCCCATCTGTTCTCTTATTGTCTTACCATGTTGAGCTGGCAGTTGCCCTGGGACAGCCTTCTCACTTCTTTATACATTTTCTTCCTGAAGCTAACCAATATCTTTTCATCCCTTGGCTGCAAGTACTTCTTGGAAGCTAGTCAGTGGCTGTATCCCACCAATAATTCAGAAACACTTCCAAATGACTTTACAATTAGTTAATTAGCTGCAATTGACATTTTTTTGTCCCCAAAGCCAGAGATCAGCTAGATTCATTTTAAATGTAGCAAGTTATAAAATTCACGTTTATATTTTTATGTAACAATTTACAAATCTTTAATGAGAAATATTTGTAGTACTTTTACCTTGGTTGAAATCAGATGCAACTTAAATACACCAGTATGTTGGGATGCCATCATTTAGATGACTATGTAAAGGACTAGCTAGTTGCAAATGAGACTGTAAGTCCCTTTGTTCAAAATTTATTAAGAATGATGCTAGTAGCAGAGGATGGCCTTGTCGGGCACCAATGGTGAAGGCTCGATGCCCCAGTGTAGGGGAATGCCAGGGTGGGGAGTTGGGAGTGGGTGGGTGGGTGGGGGAGCATCCTCATAAAAGAAGGAGGGAATCCCACTTTTGATTTTAGATTTCTGTGTTTAAATTGGAGTGAGTGTGTCTAGAGGCCAGAGAGCAAAAAAAAAGGAAAAAGCTTTGAGAGATGTGCTTGTGGGTGTGTTTTATTTTGGGGGTGGGGGGGAGGAGAATAAAAAAAAACATGTAATATAAAAGAAGAGTGAGGAGAATTCCAGGGCTGGGAATTAAATGGGGATAAAAACCTACTATTATATAGAAACCTACTAATTTATGAGGTAACTAAAATATTTACTTAACTAAAAGAAGTTTGAATGGAAGTACCCTGTATAAATGGGTTATGTTATGTCCACTTTATGCAAAAATTCTAGTTCCAGGTACTGGCTATATCCTTCTAGGTTATTTACCATTGAGTTCCAGAATCTCTAGAGACATTGGAGATGGTTGCCATTGCTTTTGGTTACCCACCTGAACTACAAGTTAAGATTCTATTGCTGAAGACACAACACATTTTGGGATGTAGTACACAAATAAATAAAGCTAGAACTAAGTTGTACCCTTCTATCCCATTGGCTATAATTCCTAGTGCTGGGAGAGAAGAGTCATCAGTGGTTCTATTCAGCTATAGATCCTATATACTAAAATACAGATGGCTATATAAGATGCTCTTACTGGTACAATAGTGGTACAATTGTTTTGGCTCTAATCAAGCACATTCTAATTAGATTTGAAGCTTGTTCCATGGCACAGTAAACATGGGTAAAGACTTGGGCTAGCAATGTCATAGGCTTTAGTGGAGAAACTGATACTAAGCTAAACTAGCATTAGTCAAATTGCTTTCTAAATGTTTATATTTGTATCTTTGGACTAATATAGCCACTTGTCTTAGACAGAGAGTGTTTTTCCCCTCAGTGGAAAACAATTAACGTAGAGACTCTCAACCCGTCAAAATACTGAGAACACATGACTCATGAGTGCTTAGCTCTAACCAGGACATTTATTTTATTCCCAAGGATTATTATACAAGAAGTAGAAGAAAGATTGTGAGAGAGAAAGGATGGTGAAGAGTCCTATGAAACACTGTCTGGTGGATACAACATGGTAAATAAAGTCATGAGCACACAGTAGTTGTAATTACTTATGTAAGACCAGCACACATGAAAATAAGCCATGACTGTAGTGGAGGGACTGGGCTGCAAAGAGAAAGGGGTCTGCAGGAGTGGGTCAGAGATAAGAGAGGACAGCAGGGGTGAGTATATTCATGATACACTATAGACATGTACAGAGTTGTCAAAATTTAAATTATAAAACTAAAATCACAAAATTAAGGAATAATTTACTGATTAATTTTTCTTTAATTATTTTGAACAATATTTTCCCTTATTAAGAAAACATTTTACTACAAAAATTCTTACATTAGAAAAAAGAATTACATTTTTGACATAATATCTCCACTGCTTCATGAGTATAATCATTATATTTTTAAGATTTGGAATTTATGTTGCTACTAATGATATTATATTCAAAATAGGTATATGTATATATTTCTGCAATGTATGTAATTGATTAATTAATTCTCTAATATCTGAGCTGTTAAGGCTTTATTTTACATTTGCTGTTAGTAAGGCAAACATCTCTGGAGGCAGACATTTCTGACATGTGAACCCTAGCTTCATGATCCTAGCAAGGTTCATTCCTCTCTAGGCCCTTCTTTCCTGATATAAACAATAACATTCCTGTTCATCTTCTAGAGTCCTGTTTTGTTTTCTTTGTACAGGGTGGAGTTAAACTTCTAATAGGCATAGTAATAATACTGCAAAGTTAAACATCAGTTGTTTATTTAAAATATGTCTAAGTTCCAATTCGAGCTTTAAAACCCCCCACCCTCCCTGCATGGCCTCCTACAGTAGTGTATTTCTCTTTCTGGTTTCGTCTTAATTGTTTTCATGTATCCTGAACACAAACAAACAAACAAAAAATCCTGTCTAATACTTAAGTTTCTAGTATGTGTATTGCAAGCTCTCAAAGTCAGGTGTTCCCAGTTCTTGAAGCCTGTTGAATTGTGTACTGGCTGGTTTTGTGTGTCAACTTGACACTAGCTGGAGATATCATAGAGAAAAGAGCCTCCCTTGAGGCAATGCCTCCATGAGATGCAGCTGTAAGGCATTTTCTCAATTAGTGATCAAGGGTGGGAAGGCCCATTGTGGGTGGTGCCATCCCTGGGCTGGTAGTCCTGTGTTCTATAAGAAAGCAAGCTAAGCAAGCCAAGGGAATCAATCCAGTAAGTAGCAACCCTCCATGGCCTCTTCATCAGCTCCTGCCTCCAAGTTTCTGCTCTGTGTGAGTTCCTGTCCTGACTTCCTTTGGTGATGAACAGCAATGCAGAAGTATAAGCTGAATAAATCCTATCCTCCCCAACTTGCTTCTTGGCCATGATGTTTTGTGCAGGAATACAAACCCTGACTAAGAAACTGTTTTACTAGTCCCTCTAATGGGACACTTGAAATCCTGAATATGCTGATATGATAGTAGACTCATGTCTTTTTTTCTTTTAATTTAAAATTGCATTTATTTATGTTTTTTTCTTTGTTTTTTTTTGTTTTCTTTTTTTCATACTTTATTTACATTTCAAATGTTTTCCCCTTTCCAGATCTTCCCTTTGGAACCTTCCTATTCCTTCTCCCCTCCCCTGCTACTATGGGGGTATTCTCCCACCTACCCACTCTTGTCTTCCCTCCTTGGCATTCTCCTATACTGAGGGATCTAACAACCTCAGGTCCAAGGGCCTCTGCTCCCCCTGATGGCTAACAAGACCCTCCTCTGCCATATATGCGGCCAGCACCATGGGTCCCTCCATGTGTATTCTTTGGTTGGTGATCCAGTCTCTGGAAGCATGGAGGGGACAGGCCAGTTGCCACTGTTGTTCCCTTCATGGGGCTACAAACTCCTGAAACTCCTTCAGTCTCTTCTCCAGCTCCTCCATCTGGGACCTCACACTCAGCCCTATGGTTGCTGTGAAGTGACTCTTGGGTATTTCAAACTTTTGGGTTAATAACCACTTGCCAGTGAGTACATACTTTGTTCATTCTTTTGTGACTGCGTTACCTTGCTCAGGATGATATTTTCAAGTTTCATCCATTTGCCTAAGAATTTTATGTAGTCATTGTTTTTAATAGCTGAGTAGTATTCCATTGTGTAAATGTACCACATTTTCTGTATCCATTCCTCTGTTGAGGGACATCTTGGTTGTTTCTCGTTTTTGGCTATTATAAATATGGCTGTTATGAACATAGTGGAACATGTGTCTTTATTACATGTTGGAGCATCTTCTGGGTATATGCTCAGGAGTTGTATAGCTGGCTCCTCAGGATCAAGGACCTCCACATAAAACCAGATATACTGAATCTAATAGAAGAGAAAGTGGGGAAAAGTCTCAAACACATGGGCACAGGGGAAAAGTACCTGAACAGAACACCAATGGCTTCTGCTCTAAGATCAAGAATCGACAAATGGGACCTCATAAATTTACAAAGCTTCTGTAAGGCAAAGAACTCTGTAAATAGGACAAAACAGCAACCTACAGATTTTGAAAAGATCTTTGCCAATCCTATGTCTGATAGAGGGCTAATATTCAAGGTATACAAAAAACTCAAGAAGCTAGACTCCAGAGATCCAAATAACCCTATTAAAAAAATGGGGAACAGAGCTAAACAGAGAATTCTCAACAAAGGAAACTCGAATGGCTGAGAAGCACCTAAGGAAATGGTCAACATCTTTAGTCATCAGGGAAATGCAAATCAAACAACCCTGAGATTCCACCTCACACCAGTCAGAATGGCAACTATCAAAAACTCAGATGACAGCAGTTGTTGGCAAGGAAGTGGAGAAAGAGGAACACTCCTCCATTGCTGGTGGGAATGCAAGCTGATACAACCTCTCTGGAAATCAGTTTGGAAGACTCTCAGAAAAATGAACATAATACTACCTGAGGTCTCATGTCTTATTTAGGATTTCTCTTGCTGTAATGAAATACCATGGCCAAAATTAAAGTTGGAGAAGAGAATTTATTTGGCTTACATATTCTGAGTCACAGTCTATTGAAGGAAGCTAAGGCAGGAACTTAACCATCAGGAAACTGGTGGCAGGAGAAGATGCATATTGTGGATTTGGTTTATTGCTTGCATTATATTATTTTGGAATTGCAGGAGAATTCTGCATGTAAGACACTGAGGATCCCTGCCTCCAGCTGCTTCTGATTAGTGAATAAAGTTGATGGTTTAGTGGGCAGTGGGACAGAGACAGTCCTCCAGAGGAGACTGGAGAAGAAGCAGAACTGCCATGTTAAGGAAGCAGAAAGATTAGGCCTGAGAAGTGCCGGACAGAGAGACAGCCAACATGTAAGAGTTGGGGATCATGGCCCATGAGGGCTGCAGGCTGGGGCTGCCAGGATGGAATATAGGTTTTAGTAAGCAATCATTCAGGAATTTTGGAGAGGTGGGTGTGCTAGTCGTGCAGTGGTTTGGGTGTGGCCCCACCATTGAGCTGCTTAGGGCATATTAAATATGAGGGTGTGTGTGTGTGTGTGTGTGTGTGTGTGTGTGTGTGTGTGTGTGTCTTTCTTTTGAGAATCCAGAGCATTGGGGCAGGTAGCAAGGAACTCATGCTGTCACTACTGGAGGATTAGAACAGATAATTCAATTACAGCTACAGATGGCACCCAATGTGGGGCTAGGTGGGGTGCTGCTTACTAGATTGCTCAACATGATTTGATCCAATTACCACCAGCCCAGGGATGGTATCAGCTGTAATAGGCTATGCCCTTTCACATTAATCATTAATAATAAAATGCCTTACAGGTTTGTGTACAACTCAATCTTATAGATGTATTTTCTTAATTGAAGTGCCTTCCTCTTAGATGACTTCAGCTTGTGTCAAGCTGACATAGGGCTATCCATCATAATTCATGTTTCATGACCACTTGAATCTGTGATTTGTTTTTCATGGCCCATCAGGTATAACATTACTTTTTAAAAATATATTATGGACATTATTTAATTTGGATTATTCCATGTGAGATATGTATCAACAGAAAAGACCCCCAGTATTTGAAAATAGTAACTCTAAATTTACAAATGCAAAACTTTATGAATTAAATAATGTTTAACTCAACATGTAAAACTCAAGTATTCTTTGATTGCCAGCATACAGAAACTATAAAATCAACTTATTCAGAAAGAGCTAAATTGTTTATATTTGTCTCAACCATTTCTACCTGTCCCAGCCATATGCCCCCTATGTCTCTGCTCTGTAATACACATTTAAGTGCATCTCTAAGGCTACAGTCTTCTATCTTTTCTGTTTGTCTTTCAGAATACATGGCTTCTGATTAAACCCCTTCACTGTGCTCTTAGTTCATTGCTAGACTGTGTTGCTTGTGTTTTTACAGTAGCATTATGCATATGTGCTCTAAGGATCCAGTTTTTAATTGAGACAGTGGAGCAAAATCTGTTTTTCTCCATATGCTATGCATATGAGTCAAACATCCTGAAGCTGGGATTGTCTCTATTAACAAACTAGTCTATTTTCTGCTGTCAAGATCATAATTTTATAAACTGGGTAAATTATATAGAACTTTTTTTTTTTTTTGCTCAGAGTACTGGCCAAAGATATATGGGTTTAATTTGGTAATATTTTTAGTTTTGCAGAGTACTAAGATCATACAGTATGGCACAAAGAGTCAGGGAATACACATCTGTGCTCTCTGGTTTCTTTTTATAGAGCAACCTGTATGTAATCATGGGTGATCCATCTGATTTTGGACCAAATTTTGACTCTTTCAATACCTCAAAATAGGAAAAGAATAAAGTCTAAAATTAGTTTCAGGTGGAATTAATCATATTTTAACCATATAAACTAAGTTATAAATATATTTTATCTGTCAAACAATTAAGCTCTATTGGTGAAAATTCAGTTAATTCTTGAATTATTTAGAGTATTAGATTCAGTAGGTACCAAATCCAGATTTCATACCAGATTACATTAAGGTCCAATATGCAGTTCAGTAAGTTGAGAAGAACCCAGAAGTCCTTGGTTGAGCTTTCAGGTATTGAAAATATAGCATTGTTTTACCACATAAAAAAAGGTATGTGTACTACAAGTAGTCAGTAGGCTAGAGATAGCAATTATAGCTCCAGGTATCCTCCTCTTTTAGTATTAAAACTTCTATTGCATTGACTAGTCATCTGTTTAGTTCTTCTTGATTGATTGATCATAGTTCTTCTTGATTGGTTGATCCCAATTTATAGAAAACATTATTTCTCAAGCTTTCATGTATTTTTCTCTGAACCAATTTCTTTCATGATATTTCAATATGAGCAGGGTTAACCTACATATGATTCCCACTTCTCATTTATTTTATCTCTATAATATCCCTTCCCAGTCAGACTTTCCCCTATCAGCTGGTTGTCTTTGTTTCCACCAACTTGAGTGTATCTCTCAAGGTCACTTACTCTAGTACAGTGGTTCTTAAAATGTCAGTTGCAACCCACTTGGGGTCACATATCAAATATTCTCCACTCCACATTAGATATTTAATTATAAATTATATGAGTATCAAAATTATTAAGTAGAAATAAAATAATATTGTGGTTTTGTGTCACCACAACATGAGGAACTGTATAAAAAGTTGCAACAGTAAGAAGGTTGAGAACCATACTCTAGTACTATTACAATTAATTGACTTGATCAAAGTTTCTAATCTGTTAATATCAGTACTTTTTAACGTATTACCCAGAAGTCAGTATCTGCTTATAGCCTACACTGAGTAGATGTATTTTCTTCTCTTCTATGCTCCATTTCCTTATCATGTCTTTGGGTAAAATCCATGGAAACATCCCAACTCCAGTTACATCTTACACTCTTCTCTAATTGCTATATCTGGATGCTAATGTTCTAGTAGAAAATCACACAAGTAGATTAATAAGCTAATCTATTTGTGTCTCATATCAATAGTGGACAATTTATTTTATGTCTGCACAAAGTATTCATTCATACATCTTAACTATATGCCTATATAGCATACCCATTATCACCATTTTGGACAATAACAAGAATTCATCCATCCTCCATGACAAAATGCACAAATATACTCCATGGCCTTTAACTTCTGATTACAGAGGAAGGACTTGCATTGGAAAATATTTTCTGAATCCATCCTTTCTATTCTTTCTATGGGCTTTGCTCCCACATTATTCTCTTTTCCTACAGAGCCAGTCAATGCTCACTTCCTCTCCATGGAGTGATTCCAAACTACAGACATAACCATCATGGTGCTTTCTGGGGAGCACCCTCATAGATAGAAGGGTAGGGAGGATGGGATGGAGGTTTGTGGAGGGGAGACTGGGAAGGGGGACAACATTTGAAATGTAAACAAATAAAATAACCAATAAAAAAGGAAAGAAAAGAATGGTTCTCCGGACCATCCGTCCTATTGGCATCTGTCAACCCTCTCCTAGCTTCCACAAATGTCTCTTCTGCATTGAGTAATCATTGCTTATTCTACTTCAGTTGCATGGCTTTCACTTCATTGCATGCTAAAACAGAGTACGACAAGGTGCTTTCCAGTGATGCTAACGTTATTGAATCCAGTGAACATTTAAAAAGTTGACATTTAGTCCAATGACATTTTTGACTCACTAAACACTAGTCTCATGGCTTCTGCAACACCACTTATTTTGCGTTCTTACTACTTATGAGTTTCCTACAGTCACCTTGCCAGTCTTTTTCTGTTCCAAATACCACATGTATTTAGTTCAGAGGTACCTTTGCCTTAAGCCACCATTCTCCATTTTTAATGATCTTATTTAATTTCATAGCTTTAAAATCTGTCTTTATCATCTTTTAAAACTATTATCTCCAGCTAAACATTAGCTATGTTTACCAAATAATACACTCAGCACAAGAGTTGATGAGGTGAATATGACAAAGTAAAAAAAGAAATATTAGAAAAATTCTTCAGTTTTATTTCTTTTAGCTGTTACCATTGACTGAATGTCCAAATCAACTCCATGGTCCTTAACTTCTGACCACAGAATAAATTCTTTCATTGAAAAATCTGTTCAGAATCGCCAGTCCTGATTAGCACATTTAAAAGCTAACTTTTGACATGTCTCTTCTTGTATGGTACTCAGTCAATGGCAGCTTAAAAACTTGAAGAGTTTTTCTACTAGCTCTTTCTTTTCCAATTCCTCATATTCATCCATCAAGACTCGTATTATCTTTAGGATATGCTTCAATCTTTTCATTTCCATCCATCCTGACCACTGAACCATTATTTTGAATAAACAATATGAACTATGTCTTCTTCATCCTCCCATGCCTCTCTCATCGAGTCTGAGTTCTGCCAAAATTAAAGATGCACAAGTTTTAGTTTTTCATGTTTAACAATTACTCCAGCACTAAATAAGATCACTCAGTGATGGAAACTCATTCTCCTATCATTCCTCAAATTCCTTTCTCTGTTTCAGTAAAAATGCTACTTACTTCCCACCCAAATTTCTGTTTTATTTAAATCACTTACCTCTGGGTATATTAGGCTATCTAGAAATTATCTAACTAAAATTCTTATAAAAGATACTTAGGAAAATGCACATTAAAGATCAACATAAGAGAAGATCATTGTTTTAATACTCCAATATTTAAGTTTTTTCAGGTTACTCTTTTAAAACCATCTTGAATACATATGTTTAGGTAGCAGCTGAAATATAATCTTAAATATTCTTTCTGATGGGAAACACAAGCACAGACTTCTATTCGGCATTTGCTTTATATCATAATTGAGCTTCAGATAAATTTAGAAACTTGGATTTATTCATATTTAATGATAATTTCATTTTACTCTGATAACATGTTTCTTTTCCCTTTAGCTCCTTGCTAACTTTTAAGATATAGCATATTTTGTCACCATCTTTTCATATAATTTTACATATATACTGGTGTTTAATAGTTTCTCATTTTGTTTTCACTTATACTCATATTCAAATCATCCCTTTAAATTTCTCTTTATATTTTTCTATTGAAATTTTAATAATCTTTAAAGGGATTTTACTAAATTTTCCCTATATGTTACAAATTTTATTGCTTTTAAAGCTTACTTACAGCTTTATTTTACTAATACTTATAATTACTTTTAATTTTATGCAACCATATCAGACTTTCCTCTTTCAATCTAAGACTCTTCCAACTGAGATATTATGGTGGCTAGACTTTCCTTTTTTCAATTTTGTTGTGTATTATAGTGATTTCAATGAGATATTCTCTATAATCTTGGGCATTTGAGTTGGTTCCTTGATGGTACCATTGTTTGTAGAATCTTAGAAGGTGTTGCAATGCTGGAGGAGGCATGTTTCTGGGACCAGGCAAGGAGGGAAGGAGAGAGAGTATGGTTATAAATGACTGAAAAAAAAAAAAACCTGGAGGGGGTCATCACAAGACACCCCAAAGAGCATACCTCAGCAACCTACTTTCTCTAAGCAGACCCTAGTTACTAAAATTTTACTTCCTCCCCAAATAGCACCACCCGCAGACCAACCACCTACAGAAGTGAAGCTTGCAGTGGAATAAAGGAACATGGAAGAAAATCAGAGCTTCTAACATGGTTTAAAATGACATTACCTCTGGCCTCAAATGCATGGACAAGAACCTTCCTTAGATGACATAAATGAATAATACTAGCTGGGTGGTGGTGGCACACACCTTTAATTTCAGCACTCACAAGGCAGAGGCAGGTGGATCTCTGAGTTTAAGGACATCCAGGACTACATAGAAAAACCTATCTTGAACACTGCTCCTCCAAAAGGACAATATTAATAGCAATACTAGCCACCACTATTTATTGAGCACAACTTTAAGTATTTATGATATTTATGAGGCAAGTACTTATATTTTCTACATTACTCATAGGAGGAAACTGAGGCACAAAGAATCCAAAGAGCTTCCTCAAAACCTCAGAGCCAGTAGGTAGCAGAGCTAGGATATGAGGTTCCCAACGACTTCAGATTTGTGACTAAGCTATTAATCTGCTATCTATTCTTGTATCAATAGACCACTTCCTCATATTCCTGCCCAATCTTCTGTTATTTGACATTCTATTCCCTTGATCTGCATCATCAAATATCAGCACTGAGAAGATGCTAAAGCCTCACTATTTACAGGCATAGTAAAATAGGAACGAGAAAATACTTTACAAGGTCAGACAGCTATGAGATCCTCAGGACAAAAAAAAAACAAAAAACAAAAAACCATGAGACTAAACAATATATGCTTTGAGCATTTGAAAAGGGTAGCTCAGCACATTTGAATTGCCTGTGGTTCAGGTTAACTCCTATCATGAACCAAAAAGTAATTTAGTAATTAACATAAGAGAGCAATAGAAAACTATGAATAAGCTGGAAAGGAGATAGTTTGATTGTGGTTGTAAGACAACAATGTTTGCCTCGGGGCATAGATAAGGCAGTGTGGGATCTAAACTGAAAGAGCTAATATTTATACAGCCAAATAAATTGTTCCAAACAAACAGAAGCCTGGGAGAGTAAAGCCTACGTTCATGGAGTGGGCATTCTCTGGAGTTCACTTGCTTTTGAAAGGAAGTGAAAGTATCAGAAGAAGAAAAAAAGTCAGTGCCATCTCCAAAGATACTGGAGTTTAGGTTACCTAATCTAACTTATTATCTCTTTCACAGATTTACTTAGAGATATTTACTTGGAATATGAATTGCTCCAGGTGCTATTCTAGAAGCAGCAAAGATTCAAAGAAATAGCCCTATTTCCAGACAGCTCACATTATAGAGACAAGAAGAGAAGCTACTAAATAAATTATAATGTAGTCTGTTAGATGGTAGTGTAAAGTATGGACACAAGAGATGAGACAAGATGAATACATGAAATGTATAGTGGAAAAGATTGCGGAATTAAAAGAAAAAAAAAAAAAAACCAGAAATGAAAGGATAGTTTGCTGCTATCCGTACATATCCACAATCAGAAGAAGACATCAACCCTGAAACACAGAGGATTTGGGCAGCATTCAAATCAGGACAACTCCTGGCAATCAGAGGTAGTCATATTGCATTATTAAGATCAAAAGACCCTGTAGTATATGATTTCATGATATTATGCCTTTGTAACATTAACTTGCTGAAAATTAGCACAGAGTCCTTAAATGACATTTTATTCCCCGAAGAACGGTGCTTAAGTTGCTAAAATATTTACTTGTTTAATTATATAAGTAAGGCCATGGCTATCATTAATTTTGAGAAAGAAATCGAGTTCTACATTTAACTTAATTAGTTACCTTCAGAAAGTTGCACATAGCTTGGATCCCAGTAAACTCTCTGAGTGATTAAAGCCTCAAAATAGTCTGGATATGCATAGTCTTTATACGTAAAGAGCATTTGCTTATAAAACTTCCTACTGTTCCAAAATGAAAATATTGGTGGCAAAAACAATTTCAAAGTAAATACAAAACAAAACCAAAAACAAACAAAACAAAAACCAAACCAAACTATCCAACCAACAAAACAAAGAGAAAACCGAGACCATTGTTACTATCTGATAAATAAACACCTTTTCAGGCATGGGGAAAATACATGGAGGAGTGGGTGTCTGTATGATCCCTATAGAAAGAATGACTGTTCATATGATTGGAAAAGAAAAGGATATCGCACAATTAGAAAAGAAGACAAGGTTGTTAAATGTTGTCTACTGAAATAAATTCACTTTTGCTATTTGCTTAAAAATGTGATAAAAAGATTAATGAGAACAAAGCTTTTCCAAATATAATCATTTTCTTTCTACCTTTCTCCCAGTTCATAAACAGAAACACATAGACATATATTCTTAGGTACATGTACCCACAGGTATGCAACATATGCACAGTTTCACACATACAAACAGAGGCATATCTTGGTGTAGCTGATTTCTAATTTAAGTTGTATCTGATATGTTAAAATTTATCATTATAAATTTTTACCTGTTTTAATAAAACAGTTAAAAGATAAAGTAGGGAACAGAAAATAAAGAAGTAAATAAAGTAGTGAAAAGAAAAAGAACATTCTGTTCAAAAGAAAACTGACATAATTTAGTAATACTTCTCAGAAGGGTACACCTAATAAATAATTTCAATTTTAATGTACTTGAAAATAGTCAAGAAAGCAAAACATAAAGGTTAAGATATTATAGAAATTTTAATCTGATTCAAAAAGAAATTTAACATTGATTAGTGAGAAAAAACTTTTTCATGTCTCATTACTTTTGGGATGAGACCATATCTCTTGGGATCTAAAACTTACATCTCACAAGTTGGTAAAAACTTATATGGAACAATTGTACTTGATAAAGGGTCATAACAAAGATATTTCCACATTGTATGTCACCATTAATTCAACTCCTATTATTTATTAATACAAAGGCTAAATTCACATAATCATCATTATACCTTAGACACGATTGCATTTCCTTCCCATTTCCCACCTCCACGCAATGACACTATAATTTTAGTAAATGACATTTAGAACTCAAAGCAAATTGAACAATTGATATAATGAAAATTAAAGGCTTACAGAAAATATCATCTATTTTAAAATAAGAAGGGCCTTTAATTACATTTTGTGTGTATGAAATGAGATAACAAAGGCAATGGCAAAATTAAAGGTTAGAGAGAAATTTTATCTGTTTACCTAATAATTTTGTTCACATGCTTTAAAATGCCTGTATAATGTTTGTCTATGTAATAAAATTTTCTTTTACCCTTAAAAAATTTTATCCCTGTTTTTTCCATTACAAGAACACATTTTTTTCAACCTTTACTCAGACACTCCAAACCAATATTTTTAGAGTTGAAAGTAAGCACACATAATGAGAGATGTAATCATCTTAAACTGAGGTGAATCACTCTAAGAGAAGCTTTTCTTATGAAGGTCAACTTCAGCAGAACTCAATGTTCTTTTCCTCAGTGATTTAGACCCAACCTGAAGCGTGTCTCTAAAAAAATTACATTAAAATGATGAAGCCTACTTCAATATGCAGACCAATTAGTTTCACAAGGGTATCTAGTAAAGGATGTAGACAAGAGAAACCTAGCCAGTGCAGCATCACAGAATTGGGGACCACAGGCAAGCTAGGTTAGGTAGGGAATGTGTACATTGCATGCATACGTATTAGTCTAGTGATCATACTTGCTTTTTAGCAACAGAAGGTAATGGACTACTTGTGCTATGAAATCAGACAGGTATCTACTGAAGAAAGGAAGCAGCATGAGTAGGCAGGAGCAGGGAGACATGGTGGAGTTGGGGAAGGACTACAATAGGACAAAGCATGGAAATGCCATAATGTAATTTGAAATTTGTACACAACTTAAAGTAAAACTTTTTAAAAGAACATTTTATTAACTTTTGAAGAATTCCATAGTTTCAGATCATATTCATTCTTGCAACTCCTCCAAGATCTACCTTCACTTCCCTACCAGCCACCTTTGAGTTTTCTCCCCTCACCCCCATTTTACTTATTTGATTTTTAAAATTAAAATATTTTAGTTAACACATCCAAATTTGTGTTTCCTAGCTAATCTTAGCTTTGGTGTGAGACCTGTTCTGGAGTGTGGCCTTCCTGTGAGGGATAATACCATTAAAGAAGACTAACTCTTCCTTTTTCAGTATTTATTAAATGCCAGTACCTCCTTAGCTGGTGTGGGATATCCTGCCCAGGCATCCCTTATCATGCTGGGATTTTTCTGGCTTTCTGCTGCATGAGTTGTGTGCACTCTGTTGTAATGGCTGTCAGTTCCTACATGCAACACCCTTGTGTGTAGAAAGATGACAACTGATGACAGCTGACACCTGTGGTTCTTACTATCTTTATGTCCTCTTTCTCTAAGATACCCAGAACTTGGGTACGGGATGTGGTATAGACTTTCCATTTAGAACTGAGCATACCATACTCTCTTATTCAATAAAAGCTTAAAAATTATAATATATTGATGGGGTATAATGGTTTTGAATATTTTTATTGAAAAAATAATGTGTAATAACTTAGAGAAAAATAGAGATTCCTGGAGTTATTTTCTTAAGTTTTATATTTGGATATTTGTCAATAAATATGAGTAAAAGTTTCCTATTAATAGATTTACCTAATTGCTATACTGGTCCTGGAGGTAGCTATAGGGTCTGACTTTATGACATGCTAGTTTCTCAGCATGATGGTTCTGCCTTAAAGTAGAGTCTGTTGTTATAAGACACATAGCTCTCTGCCTGTCTTCTTCTTTATAAAGTCAGAACCCAAACTGGAAATTGATTTCTCTTCCATTAATGGCCCTTTTATTATTCTCACATTTTTATCTCAATGTGTCACAGGATCAACATATTTTAGAATCAAGAGTGTTAAGCTTGTGAATAACAGAGAGTCATGGGCTGGATTGTCTTTATGTATCAAAATGAGACTTGAAATCTATGGAGAGATAGAGGCTCCGCCAAAGACCTGGGTTTAAGAAACAAAAAGATTTGTGTTATTTCTTGCCCAACTTGTTTATGCCTAATAGCAAGCCAGCCAATGCCTTATCAAGCCAGATTGCTGCAGTGTCCATTACTTCTGCTGAAAGTGTATGCTTGCTGTAGAAATGAGAAACTTAGTGTCACTCTTCATGTTTCTTCTCCTCCTCTGCCCTACTCATAGAGATGCAAGGTTTCTGTAAATCATACATTCACTAAAAACCTTTCTAAACTTCTAAGGGAAAACATCATTTTTGTTCTTTTGGATACTTTAATCCTTGGTGATGATTCTCAAATCTCAATCCTTTTATGTGGGCATGAATGGGAAGAGTATGCTACCTTTCTCTCAGTCCCAGGAGGCTGTAGCCTCCTGTCAGTCCTTTGTCCCGACTGTGGAACTCTGCACTTCTGCTTCTCAGAGAATTCTGAGGAAAGCATGGGGGGGATGGTCAAGGGCACTGGTATTCAAACTATGAACAATCTGAAGTGGAACAAGAATGAATTCTAATTAAATGTAGGCCAAAGTCCTCAACACGCACTTCTGCACTGGAGAGATCCACGTGGCAAATAAAATTTCAGAGATAATCTCCATTTGACATACCATCAGATAAATGCCAATTAAATCAACACTGGTAAACCATTGTGCACCTATTAGAATGGCCATAACCCAGAACACTGACCGTAATAATTCTCAGAGAGATGAAAAGACACGGGAGTTCATTTTCTGTTAATGGGAATGAAAGATGATGCAATCATTCTGAAAGACAGTTTCACACTTCCTTCTAAATTTACAGAGCCTTCTTTCAGTGAGAGACCTTGGAAGACTCACCTCTAAATGGATGTACCCAGCCTTTGTGTAGATGTTCTAGCTTCCAAATTTGTCTCTTGATATCCTGAGTGTGTGAAGGGGTGGATTTCTGTGTTACTGTTTCTTAGACATTTTCTTAGTTTGTATCGTGTTTGTATCGATGTTTTAGTTCTTATCTTATTATGTTTTATTTTGTTTCACTTTGCCATGACTCTTAATCTTTATATTTTCTAATAAGAGACCAAAAGGGGGTAAGCTCTGGATTGGAGGGGACGTGCGGAAGAACTGGGAGGAATAAAGGGAGGGAAAAACATAATCAGGGTATGTTATGTGTGGAAAAAACTTTTTTTCTTTTTTCCCTGGAAATATCAACCTTAAAACTTACTTAATTTATAAAATATCTCAAATACTTAAACAATCTTGAGCCAAAAGCACAGGACAGAAATCATGATACTACTTGATCTCAAATTATACTGGAAAGCTACTTTACTAAAACTAATGTGATACTGCTTGAAAGTACAAGTGTTTATCAATGAAACAAAATAGAGATCAAGTAATAAAGCCAGAGGTTTTCACTTGTCTTATTTTGACACATGTGTCATGAATATAGAATCAGAAAAACGAACTCCCTTTAATAAGTAGTGCTCAGAATACTAGATAACCACACAGAGAAAAATTATCCTAGATTACTATTTCTCACAATATATCAAGCACATCAAAATAGAGAAAGATGTAAATTCAAGGAATATAAAAGAACTAGTACAAAAAGTCTTTTATAACCCAAATATTTTTGAATAATTGCTCTCATTAATAGTGTTTTATCATGTTGAAATGTGTAAAAGTAGAAATTATTAATTTATTCTGTCGAATGTTTTAAGTACAATTAGAACAAAAGTATTATCTGATCACTAGAAGATTGCAAGGAAAACATTGAAAGAAAAGCATAATAATGGAAATGCAATATTTGAATACTAAGAAAATATTGAGCTAGTTAAAAAGATACTAAGATTTAAGGAATTGGTAACTTTTGTTGCATTATACTAATACAAGTTTGGAAAAATGAGTAATGCATCTGCCCTAAAATCTAAAGAAAAATGTGTTTGTGTATATGTGTGTGTGTCTGTAAGCGTGTGTGTGTGTGTGTGTGGACAAAGACAGATTGAAAAGTAGAAAGAGTATGTGCGTATCAATAAATAACATGTATATGCATATTTGAACAGGATGGATACAGATGGAGAAAAGAAACAAGTATTGACATATACAAAATAATGAATATAAAATAAAGCATGAATTAAATTTTAATTGTATAAGAAAATTAGTGAAAGCAATTAGCAGCAATAGGCATGATCACTAACCTAAGTGTAATTTTATAATAGGTAATTAAAAAGGCCACAGAGAAAATAAAGATAAAAATAAACTACATTAATTTCTTAGAAACTTTATGTCCCAAGGCATATAAATTGTTTTGCCAAGGAAACTAAATTCATTCATGAAACTTAGGCTTTCTTTAATGAATAATTAACTTTTGCTTCAAACTTGGTAGCATTGCCAATGATTTTCACTTACTTGTAATTGTGATATACTGAGAAAATATCCTACTATGGCTGGCTTTCCAAAAAAAAAAAAAAAAAAAGAAATTCAGAATCAGTTTAAAACTAGTATAAGAAACATGCCCTTTATAAAAAATCAGATAAAATTATATACTGAAAATATGAATGTTTATAAATATTATGAAAATATTTTTTAAAAAGAATTTATTATTAATCATTTATTTACCATCCAGTCGTTGTTTACCTCTCCCAGTCCATCCTCGGACAGTTCCTCATTTCATTCCTCCTTTCCAGTCTCCAAGAGGATGTCCCCCCTGATCCCACTCCAACTCCCCCAGGCTTCCTCATTCCCTGGGGCCTCAAGTCTTTCAAGGGTTAAGTGAGTCTTCTCTCACTGAGAAGCCCTCACAGGCAGTCCTCTTATGTATATGTGTTGGGAGCCTGAGACCAGCTAGTGTATGCTGCCTGATTGGTGGCTCAGTATCTCAGAGATCTCCGAGGTCCAGGTTAGTTGAGACTGCTGGTCTTCCTATGGGGTTGCCCTCTTCTTTAGCTTCTTCCAGCCTTTCCCTAATTCAACCATAGAGACCATGACTTAGTCCATTGGTTGAGACCTCAACGTAAAACCAGATACACTGAATCTAATGTAAGAGAAAGTTGGAAGGAGCCTCGAACTCATTGGCATGGGGGTGTGTATGGGATTTCTTAAGCAGAATTCCAATGTCTCAGGCTTTAAGATCAAGATTTGATAACTAGGACCTTATGAAACTGAAAAGCTTCTGTAAGGCAAAGGACATAGTCAATAGGACAAATTCTCAACCTACAGATTGGAAAAAAATATCTTCACTAACACCAAGTCTGATAGATAAATAACATTCAAAATATATAATGAACTCAAGAAGATATCATCCAAATAACCAAACAATCCAATCAAAAATTGGGGTGTAGAACTAAACAAAGAATTCATAACAGAGAAATCTCGAATGGCCAAGAAGCACTTAAAGAAATGTTCAAAGTCCTTAGTGATCAGGGAAATGGAAATCAAAATGACAGAGATTCCACCTTACACCAATCAGAATGGCTAAGATCAAAACCTCAGGTGATAGTATATGTTGGCGAGGATGGGAAGAAAGAGAAACACTCCTCCATTGCTGGTGGGATTGCAAACTGGTACAACCACTCTGGAAGTGAATCTGGAGGTGCCCCAGAAAATTATAAATAGATATACCTGAAGACCCAGCAATATCCCTCTTGGGAATATACCCAAAAGATACCCCATCATACCACAGGGACACATGCTCCACTATGTTCATAGCAGCCTTATTTGTGATAGCCAGAAGCTGGAAACAATACAAGTGCCTCACAATGGAAAACTCAATATAGAAAATGTGGTTCAATTACACAACGGAATAATATTTAGCTATTATGAATGAGGACATCACGTGTTTTGCAGACAAATGGATGGAACTAGAAAATATCCAGACTGAGGTAACTCAGATCCAAAAGGACATTCATGGTATGTACTTACTAATAAGTAGATATTAGCCCAAAATACAGAATACCCAGGGTACAATCCACAGAACTCAAAAAGTTTAACAAACAGAAGGGCCCAAGTGAGGATGCTTAAATACCATTTGGGAGGGAGAAGAAAACAACCAAGAGAAGTGGAGGGAGGGAGGTACCTATGTGGGAGATGAGAGGGGGAGGAAAAAGGGGGAATATGATCAGATATTGGGGGGCAAACAGAAGAAAAGCCCTGAAAGCCAGAAGAATGAAAGAAAATATGCAACCTTGGGAGGTGGGGATGGGGGACCCTCTAGAATGTACCAGAAACTTGGAAGGTGAGAGACTCTCTAGACACAAAAGTAGGGACTATATATGAAATGACAACAGTGGGGAAAGGGAACTTGTAGAGTACACCTCAGGTAGTTTTCTTAACAAGTCCATGGGTATTAGTTCTCTGGAGATAGAACTTACTGAAAATATTAATTTAACTAAAGCTATGTATTCTTAGAAATTAAGATAGTATAAAATATACAAATAAAGTATATATATCTATAAATCCCTATCTATCTATCTATCTATCTATCTATCTATCTAACTATCTATCTATGAGAGAGACTGAGGATAACTTATATATCTCCCCAAAATTCTAAAATTCAATATTCAAGTTATAAGAGACTTTCCTCTCTGAAATATATCAAACAGCCTACAAAATCTAAGAGTTGTATTATAGAAAAAATAGCTAGGTCATTAACAGCCTCTTATGCTATGAGCTTTTAGGCAAGCTGGACTTGACTGCTTCTGTGTAGATAACTGGCATGTTCATTGCTAATGTGATAGTATCAGAACATGTAGGTTCTTTCCTACATATGTAGGTAATGATATGTAGGTTATACATATCATTAATGGAAGAAACCTTTCTATTAGTGAATCAACATACTTCAAAGGCAATATCAAGCCTTTACTCAAAGGAAATATTCCACTGTAAGTCAATCCCAAAGGTCAAAGGTCATGGTGATAAAGTGAAGAAAAACAAAGCACAGCCAGTAGATCCTATGAGTGAGGAAAAGCTACATAGATAATAATTTTCCAAACCACTCTTTGTTTAAAGGGTGATTCAATATGATTTTTAGTAGTTATATTTTATTTTTAGTATATTTTATTTTAGTAGTTAGATTTTAAAAGGGGGAAATATTTTTATTTGCAGACTTAGGCAGACTTCAGAAATCATCTGACCCAGCTATAATCATATGAAGACAAATTAAAACACTAGGGCTTAGAAACTATGGTAGACAACCAGGTCTGTGGCCCTGGTCTAGTAGTCTTTCAGTTCTACATCAAAGCAGAACTGGAATAATAAAAAGTCTGGCTTCTTTGACATTCTGCAAGATAGAAAACTGAAACACTTTCTACTGCTTCCTTAGAGTCAGGTATAGCTAGGCAGGAATCTTCCTTTGAAAGCTTTTACCAGGCTTTGTGTAATTATTTATCACTGTAGTTATAGGTTAGGGTGAAAAGGAACTATGTTGTCAATCAAGAAAATCCCTTGTTAGAAATCCTGATATCTACAAACACTTCCATGTTCTGTAGAAAAGAGTTAAGTGTGTAGACTTTACATCTTTCAAGGCACTCTTGGAGTCTTGGCCATTTCCCAGGCATACACTATAATATCAGGGCTTGCCAAAAGAACATTGCTGATTTGGATTAAGTTGGACCCTAAGAGAAGTTGGTATGTAGACTTCTGATGCCTCCTTCCTACCCTTCCTTAGCAAGGGGAATTTTGAGTCTTATAATAAGTCCTTTGGGTCGAGTTGGCTTTGAGAGTCATTTGATGTACTTGAAAGACAAAGTTAAAAAGGAAAAGTGGAGCTAGAAGTAACATGTGTATTTTCCATGCTAAAAACACTTTACAAGGTAAGTTTCTTATAAAAAATGAAATAATAGAAATATCTTCATTAAGATTTGCTTAGAGAACTCTGAATTAGGGCAACATTTGGGGTGTAAATAAATAAAATAATAAATAAAACATATGAAATATGTATTTAAAAAGATTTGCTTAGAGAGCAACATGCTCATCACCTTTGTTGCCATGATATGAACATGTAATTCAATGGTTGTAGGGTATATCCATTAATTTATAAAATAAAAGGCCAAAAATAAATACCAAAGGCTTATTATGTTCCCCACCATTTTCTAGTTTTATTATTATCCAGATGGAAGTTCAGGACTTGAGCGATGACTCAGTGTTTAAGAGCATTGGCTACTTTTGAAGAGGAATGAGTTCAGTTCTCAGCACCCACATTCCAGCTCACAACCATCTGTGACTATAGTTCCATAGGGTCCGGTGCACTCTTCTTGCCTCCGTGGGCATCTCATGCACTCACTACACATACATACAGACAGGCAAGACGGTTACAGATAAAAACAAATTGTACAAATACCTTACCAGCATTATCAAAATAATAAAAAGGCTACCTCCTAAGATATGATTATTTTAAAACTATATTTTTGCTTTGAATTTTGTATATTCTAATAACTTACTAAGAGAAAATGGAAATGTATATATTGCCCCAAATAACCAACTTTGGGTATCAGGAAATGTAAGCCCATTTAGACATCCTTTCACTCTCCCATGAGTGTATAGGATATGAATAAAATAGTATGCTTTAGAGGAAAAGATACTGTCCGACTTTCCACAGGACTTCCAAGTAGCTCATGATGCAAAATCTCCCTATAAATTGGTGAAATTCCTTAAGAAGTTACAGCTCTGTAATTCAGATGGATCCATCTGGAGAACAAAGGGCCAAGAAGGCTTGGGAAGATTAAGCTCAAGACATCAACTGTCTCTTTCCCAGATAGCCTCACACAGTAATGGAAGATTCAGGAAACTTCCATAAACAGTCCAAATCAAAGCTGATGCTCAGATTGCTGGATCATGACACTGTCTGGAGTTCTTGTATCAGGACGAAGGCATGCCTGGCACACCTGTGCTTAATGCCCCGATAGTTCATCCATAAGCTTACGTGGAATCACTTCAAGTGGATTTATGGTG
Organism: Rhynchomys soricoides; assembly: GCA_019843965.1. Classification (NCBI taxonomy): domain Eukaryota; kingdom Metazoa; phylum Chordata; class Mammalia; order Rodentia; family Muridae; genus Rhynchomys; species Rhynchomys soricoides. Next base: position 8,602,671 of record JADRCH010000167.1, read on the forward strand.
ACAGTTCTCTTTCATTATTGCAATTTCTTAGTTTATTTGGATAAACTTTTGTTACTGAAGAAGACAAAAATATTTCTCTCCCAACTTCTTGCTGCTTCTCAGTTTAATACCATAAAAATATATCTAAAAAGAAGCCATCGACTCACACAACAAAAGTCTGTGCAAGACTTCTTATAAGAATAAAAAGGAAGATGTGAAAATATAATTTGCAGGTGCCAGGAATGACTATGGAGGGAAAGGAGCCGGAGATTGGGGTGAATATGGAGCCAATAAACAGATAAACATCTAAGTAAGATGACCCCAAGTAATAAGCACGTTTTTGATTTCACTATTTCCAGTGCTCCTCCCCTTTATTAACAGTTTTGTGCTTCAGTTAGTTTATACTAAAATAAAATAACAGCATCATTAACCTGTCGAATTAAAAACTGTCATCTTCTATAGAGGACTAAGGTGTAAATTTTAATTCTGTAAACCTCCTGTAACAATCCTTCAGACTCTGCTTCCATCTAAGTGAGTTTTATTGTTTCTTATAATGTATGTAGTAGTAATTATCTTGAACACATGACTGTTCACTCAAATTCTGTATAAAGAAACCTGTAGTTAAATTATTACATCATTTAGGTTTAAAAATTTTCAAATATGAATTAAAAGCCATTTGACAGCACATTTAAAATCTTATTCTACAATACAAGACAATAAAAACATTCTAAGAAAGGCTTGAGAATGAAAGTAAAGGTTAACCTATAAAATAAAACAAAAGCAAAATATACATCTTAGGAATATGATTTCTAAGTAGATATGGCAGATCATACTCTTTGCTAATTGTAAATATTAGCTAACCCAGAACATTTTTTACATTTTTAATACATATCAAAGAAATAGACTTATTCAGGGATCTATGTCAAAATTTGAAATTATATATAATTATATATTTGAAATTATATCTATATATCTCTCTCTATATATATATACATATATATAATCATAAGAAACTTGACAAAAGGAAAAATCCAGCTTTTCTGATAATTTTTAATTCTAAACACATCTATAATTTTAGAATAATGTAGTTATAGATATGGACAACTTTGGGGTCTACTATATTTATTCATTTCTTGTTTGATATGGTGGAAAATCTTAAATCAATAATAAAAGCAAGCCTTGAGGAACTATGACTCATTTGTCTCATGGTGTTTTCTTTATTTTCATCATGTTTTATCTTACAGGTTTTTGTTCTGGTCACTTTTGTGATATGGGACACATACTAATTACCCCCAAAGAAGAGGATAGACTAAGAATCTCCCTACCAATTAAATTAATAAATGTTTTAAATATATACAGCGTTTTGCTCTTTACTTTTTAATTGGAAACAATTTCTTCTTATATAATAAATCCGATCATGGTTTCTCACAGATCCTCCCCACCTTTTCACCAACCCAATTCTATGATTTTTCTCTCTCTTTTTTTTCTAGAAAAAGAAAGTGAAGTAATGAGTAGAAAGCACAAACACAGCAGAATTAAAAAAAAAGAAAACAAGAAAGAGAAGAAAAATCACAAGAAACATGCACAGTGTCATGTCACTTTTCATCAGACAATACACAGGCATAAAAGGAATACCCTGTTTCATAGGATAAAGGACAAATTTAGTTTAGTTTGATGGATTGTGGCTTTTAAACTGTAATGTCAAAAATATACTTTTTACATGCTCTTGAATGAAAAATATGGAAGCCAAGTAACCAGAGAGAAGGAGATCTTTGTAAAAATATCCTTACGAATTAACAACAATGTTCATTCTACTCTTTTCTCTCTAGGATCAAAACCTCCTAAATGTTTTAAACCTTTAAACAATCTCAAATGTTTTAAACTTTTGGGAGCTAGCAGAATGACTCACTGGATAAAGTGCAAGCATGAAGACACAAGTTCAAATCCCAGCACTCATCTAAAAGGACTGTCTTAGCAACACACATGGGCCATCCCATTGTTGGTCAAGAGGGACATGGGCAGGTCTCAGAGGATAACTTGACCACCAGTAAAGTTTAATAGTAAGCTTAAGGTTCAGGGAGAGACACTCTCAAAATACATGGAGAACAATCTAGAAAGACATCTGACATCATCAACATCTGGCATCCACATGTTCAAGCATAGGAGAGCACACATATGCACACAAATGTGCACAGTAAACATTTTAAAGTTTCATTCCACAAGGAAATTGAGTTTCCTGAGTCTGATGTTAATTGGGGTCTACTTTCAGTCACATAATCATAATGGGCAGAACCAAAAGTATGAAAGGATTCTATTAACCCTAGAAAGACTGTGATATATTCTACCTCCCCCATATTTTATATTTTAGGGGTTTAAAAGAAATACACAAGTAAGGCAAAAAAAAAAAACTGGCATGGGTAACTTAGAAACCACATGATTTATACATTTAAATGAAATTAATCTCTATAAGTAGCATTTAACATACATTTTATATTTAATGTTATATCTCAGTTATCATGTATTTCCACTTCACTTTCCCCTCACAATCCCTCTCTTCATCCTTACCTTCATTCATCCCTATAACAACAACGACAAAAGTCAGCATCTTAGAAAGGAGCTAAGGCAGAATTATGCATCAGAAGATCTTAATTTAAAGGGCATAGGTAGTCACAATGGGTGCCTGATATGGGAGGACATTTGGCAAGTTGAGGCTCCGGAAACAAAAGAGCCTTTAGTTCTTGGGATTTTAGCATGAAGGGCCTGTAAGAGAACCTTTAATTCCTAAGAACAAAGAGGCATCTGTACTTACTGCTGTTTAGAGCCATATGGTAGGTAAGTTCTATACATACAAACCTAGCCTATGTTCTAGGTATTACAAGTTACTGATAAGGAAAGCTAAAATTCGAAGTTATCTTTGCCTGTGCAGTAGGAGTGGGGCTTGCCTTGCAGGTACATAGAGATAATGCATAAAGTGCCAACAGAGAAGCTGGACAAGAACAGTGCAAGGTGTATGTCTGACATGGGCATGAGAGAATGGGACACTAAAGGTCTGTGATCTGCTACTTTCTTTCTAGCTACTTCTATTTTTTTTCCCAGTGTCTCACTGTGGTTCACGCTGTCCTTGAACTCAGATTATGGTGCAGGCAACCCTCACTCTTATGTCAATTCATTTGCTCTGGCATCCATGTGCTGGGATTAGGGGTCTGATCTATTACAAAGGAGTATTATGCTTTTGTGCTTTGGGTTTCAGGTTTGTATTTTTGTTTTGGTTAATGTTGTTAATATAGATATTATATTACATTTAAAAGAATTTTCTTACAGTGACTATCCCAATAGCTCCATACCGCTGATGCTCAATAAATATGTGATGCTTGGTCAATTTATTATTCCAATGTTTGTAGGAAAGGAATCTTTCTATTCTGTGGTAGGGCAGAAGAGAGTGTGAAATCTGGTTCCTCTCATTGTAATGTATGGCAGATTATTTACACATTGCTCTCAGCAGTATAAAATCACACATAAATTTATCACTGTTTCCTCTACTTTTAGACAATTGTTTAAAGCATTTTCTTATCTTGAATTCTGTTGACTCTCATGAATTATCAAAATTAAAATGCATGAATCAACCTTTATTCTTTCAAAACAAAGGAGAACTGATAAAAACTTTAAATGTAGTAGTAATCTTCACAGTCTAACTTTTTTGTATTAATCGGTAGCTCACAAATACATGGATGGGTACTGATGAAAACCGTATTTTCATAGCTGTAGAAGAAAAGGGTCAAGAGAAAACACCGCTTTTGTTGAGTTTTTCTGTATTCAGAGCAAGTTATTTGTTCCTTAGATAAGACTGACAGTCTGAGGTGAGATGTAGAATGCTACACAATTCATCAGTTTTCCCAGAACTGCTCTATGCTAAGAAAGAGCCTCTTACCAAAGTTAACAATGGACATCAAGGAAAAATTATAAACAGAAATACAAAACTTGAGTATACTAATATTTATTCTTTGTGATAGATATTAGCCAGTGAACATATATAAAGCTGAAAGGATTTGGACTAAAAAAGTCAGAAGCAGTATTTTATATTATAATCAGTGTTCTGACTTTATAGCATGAGTTTTATGGCCACCTATATAAAGTAGTATAAAGTAGATTTGATGCAATACACACAAAATTTTGCAAGAGGTTTTAGTTACCAAATCATTTTGGAGCCAAGAGTCTCAAATGTCTAATTTTATTCCAGGGAGAACAGAATCCAGATTTCCACTGTTTATTTAATGACCCAATAGTACCTGGATAATGAGACAGGTGAGGTGGAGAAGGGTGCACCATCTATCAGAGGAAACTGAACAATAGTGTCTTGTTTATTTACAGAGCAGTATAGAAGAACCCATGGCTCACAGTGCTGAAGCAAAGAGAACGATAAGAGGTACTTAAAACCATTTGTATTCATTTTAAAATTAAAGCCATGAGATGAAATCAAGATTCCTATTCTTTCTGACAGAGATACAGCATTTATCAAGAGCTGAGTGCTTTGCTCTTCAAACAGTGCACAGTGGGGGTTTAGATTTCTACAAGTCTCATTTCATTCTGATAGAAGAACAATGAAATCAGAGAATGAAGCAGTAATTAGATCATCTAGTGTCTTCATCGTCATGCTCTGGAAACTGTCAACCATCCCCTTGCCTGTTTGTTATGATTTCCAACAAAAAATCCTGTCTGATTTTTACTCATCACAATAAAATTTAGCTGTCACCAGACTCTTTCTCTTCTTTTAAATATTCCCTCATTATTCTCAGTGAGTTCTTTAGTATAAAATATACCTGCTCACTTTTGATGGCAATGAAATAGATTTTTCCATTTGCAGAAAAACCATGATGTCCACATTTAATGTTAACTTATTAAGCTTTTCACAGGAAGCCCCATCATGTCTTATCTCCACATCCTTGCCCCTTTTCCCTTCATTTTAGCTGTACTGAATCACATTTTCCAAAGAATAATCCATAATGTCAGACAAATATATGAATTCCCCCTATGTGATTTAGAAATGAGGACCATGTATAGATTCATGTATGTCCACACACACATGTTATATTTAGTAGTAACAGAAGATGGAGTAAGGGAGAATCAGAGCTTTAGATTGTTGTCTCTCAACATGAGAAGAAATTCAATTACAGAGACTGGAGGATAATTTCAGTACAGATTTAGCACCATGAAACAGGCCATGTTTCTGTCCTATGCTTTTGGAGAGAAATATCCTCCCAATTGAAACATTTCATCCCAGAGAGAGATGATTTAAGACTCATGGAGTACTAAGATTTGTATTCATTGTACCAGAAGGTATTATGGAATCTTCTGAAGGAGGAAAAGAAAAAAAACAGTTTTACCCAACTAAGGTACCTATGGACCATAACAATGACCACCATGACTGATAACCTTAAGGGTGCAGTAGTAGAAGACATGCATGGCAGTAGCCAACAGCTCTCTAATTGGGCTTAAGACCCAGTCAACAAGAGGAAAGTCATACCTGGTACTGGAAACTAGCCAACTCTCCTGGCCTAGTGAATTCATGGATCTCAGAGTAGATACTATAACTGCTACTTTAGTAAACTACCATAATCTCTACACTCCAAATATCTATCCTTATACCTATGGATGAGTGTAGTGTGCATCCCTCATAAAGAAAACTTCTCTTTGCAATGTCTTCTCAGACATTGTAGATAACCACAACTCTTAAAAATGCTGAGCTATGTATCCCAGTCCCAACTTATACATATATGATACAACTTCCACAGGGAGGAAACATGGGGAATGGGAAGGGATTATAAGAGACAGAGGATCAGAGGGTTTCCTGTAAGATTGTGCTTCACAGTAACGTCAGAAGATAAACCCATGAAGTCTCACCAACATGATTGCCTAAGTGTAAGCCGAACAAAACCAGCAACAACAGATATGGTAACATGGGTAGGAGAAAGCCACGGAGGCCTCAATCTTATGCTGAGAGTTGGAGAAGTAGTTTTATCCAGAGAATGGAACACCAAGTGGTTATCCAGTACAAATAGTCAGTCCTGACAACATGGTGTGTTATACATATTGACTACGATGTATTTATGTATTTAGGAACACACATACACTTATCATGCATATTTATTGATTTATCATATATAATATAAATTCATAAACTAACAGGAAAAGATTATTTTGGCTCACTATAGAAAGAATCTAGTCTTTCATGATGGAGCCAGTGTGTAGGGTGAGAACAGTCAGGAAGTAAGGAGAGAGAAAGAGAATACATGTTTCTTTGCAGTGTGTTTCCTTCTTTCTCTTATTTCTCTCAGCCGATTAAGGACATGCTGCTCACACTCAGGGTAGGTCTTGGCCTCTAAGTTAATTTCTGGGAAACCATTCTTACAGACATACCTAGGGGTGTTCTTTCTTAATATCTTGAGTATTTTCAGTTAAGTTGATAATAACGATTTATTATAATACTTTGAAATAAGAGAAAAGACTCAAAAATTCACATTGTTTTATTAGCACATTTATTAAGTTTTAACATTACTAATTAATTCACTCTATAAAAAGCTTATCTAATAACTCTGGTACTTATTTGAATTTTACCCAATAATATGCATATTAGATGAATTTTGAAAAGTAATAAATACTATTATACAGTATCACCTATCAGCTACTTACAAACATAATTAATATAATCACTCTTATCTCACTAACTAAAAGATCCATTCAACATTGTCTTGGAGTTGTTTACCCTAGTAAATTGTCTGTATGTATCTTTCTAATGTTTCCTTTGCAGGTTAAGTTTTCAGTAAATGTTAAATGTAAAAAAAATTCAAATCAAACCAATGTCTACATATTATTCCTATGTATTCTTTTAGTATTTAAAAACAACCCATATTAACTTTTTACTACACATTTATAGAAATGACGCTTATTTGGAAATGTGAACATCTATTTGCATTCTGTTTTAAAGGTTTGTGCAACCTACTGCCTTTGCTAGGGAAATCTAAGATCCCCTATCCCATTATACTATTATTATTTTGACTTGTGCATAATTCTTTTATATAAGAGAAATTATATGTAACTAAGACATATCTAATTTCTTTTATTCTCTCAGCCATTTTTTAATACTAGAGATTTGCAGATGAAGAAGACATGCTTTCTGAATTTTTTGAGTTAGCATCTCCATACTTTTCCATTTTTGTTATTTCTTTAAGATAAGTTGATTACAGTATATGGTTTTGGAAGTTACCCCTATGTGCCATATAGTTTTTTGGGTGTGTGTGTAAGTGTACATGTGCTTGTTTTCTTACTGATCTGTACTGATTTTAGGTTTATTTTGCTGAGAGAGAGAACATAATGTTCAACCACTGCACTGATTCAAGACTAGTTTATTAAAAGGCTCCTAGTCTATTCTATGAAAACGTTGAAGCAAATTATTCTATGACTATGGCTCTTTACTTCATTCATTTTCAAACTTTTGTATCATATTGCAGTCTTAAATATGTGTTTGTTTTTAGATAAATTTTATATTTATGGTTTATTGAAAAATTCTTACTTGTATAAAAGTGAAAATAAACCATTTCCCCCAAATTTTAAATATGAGGCATATTCAAAACATGATATCATATGTAATAATAAGATAAACAATCAATATAGCCTACAAATCTATGAAAATCTAAGACAAAGCTTACTTTATACATGCCCAAATCTATCTCTTTTGGTGACTAGGCACACAGCAATATTGAGTTTTCCCATGCTCCCTGCAGTCAGATGTAGTCACATGCCTGCACACAGAATGAAGAAATGTGAACTGAACAAATGGCTTTGCTTCTAGTTCCAGTTTGAAGATTCTGCCCAGTGTTTCCATGCTCATTTTTACTTTTATTTTACAACAGACTTATTGGGAAAGAGTACTGTGTTCTTGAAATCCAGAGCTTACAAACAGTACCAATACGCTGCTGGTCCAAAGTTGATCTAAGATGCTAAAATCCTGAAGATCTTTGTTATTCTTCAGAATGGTATGCTTAACCTATTACTTGTAAAAGCTTCAAAGGTCATGGTTCTCCCAAAACTGTCACTCAGTAGGAATGAGGTTCAAGAAAATATCAGGATGGTTTTGTATTACAAGCTACTTGATACTTTGATTGTTTACAAAGAGAAACATTTTTTTCTTTGGAAAAAGCTGATGATATGTATGTAGATGTGAAGAGTCTTGCATTACTGGAGACCAACTTCCTTAAAACTGCTAATAGAAGATAGGACTGGAAGGGAATTTGAGAATTAAGTCATAAGCATTAATAAGAAAAGAATTAAACCCTAAACCCTACAGGGGAGTTTTAAAATAAGTATGAAGTATGTTGTCTTGCTGCCAAACATGCTGCTCAGATAATAGCTACATTTAAAAAAAAAAACTAAATAGGATGGAGTTAAAGGAGCAAAATCACAGTAGAAACATGAGGTGTAAACTTGAAGGACAAACCTGTGAACGTGGAAAAATGCTTTTCAGCAAATGTCATTACCAAGGAGCTGTAAGTTGAACTAAAAATTAAGATATAAAATATAATGCATAATGACTTTTTGGCTTCTGAGCAAGTCCAGACTTTGATCATTCAAGAAAGTTTTCATATTTCTTTTTTTCCTAATGGATACTATGTTGCAGATACACATAAATATAATCCCTGTGAAAAATCTATCTAAAAGATTTATTCATGTTGTTAAAAATATTTTTACTGTGCCAGATTTTAGCATGAACTATTTGATCCATTTTGATTTGGTTTTGTTGAAGAAGTATTGCCTAGGTCTGATTGCATTCATTTGTGTGGCCAGTTTTCTTAACACTATTTAGTAAAGGTACTAGATTTTCTTCAATAATTTCTCTCAACAACTTTGTCAAAGTTGAGCTGACTCTATGTTTTTCTAAACTCTCTATGCTCCTCTGTTGACTATATGTATGCCTATCATTTAGAAATTTGACTTTTGTGCATATATTCCAAAATGTTTATATTGTTATATAATTAAAAAGCATGCATGTGTGCTTTTTAAAGTGATCTTGGTGAGGAAACAATACAAATATTCATGAATATATATGAAAGTAGAAAACATGCCAAGTAAAATGAGTCAGTCATATACAAAATACTTCACTTTTCTATTTATTGTATTGTGATAGTCAAATCTAGAATCAGAGACTAAGATAGTTGTTTGCTTGGGCTATGGGAGTGTAGAAGAAGAAACGAGGACTTTAAGAGTTGGATATAAAAATTAGTTTTGGTAAGGGAGCAGATATCAACTTAAATGTTCTTGCCATTCCTCCATCACAAATAAAAATCATTACAGAGAAACTATAAAAGATTATGGGCATGTTTAATATTTGAATGCAATGACACTATCATGTGTGTATATATTTTCAAAGGCAACAAATTATACACATAATTATAATTAAGTGTTGTATAATTATATATGCATATATGCAGTGGAGTGATGCATGTTTATTACTTTAAATTAGCTATACTACAATGTGTACATATTTCAAAACATGCTTACTATAATTATCTCTCTCTTTATAATATATATTATATGTAATATATATATAATATATATATAATGTGTGTGTGTGTGTGTACAATTTCAAAATGAACATAGAATGAAATTTTACTTGGATAAAGGTAACTTTTAAATTGAGTTTTTCAAGGTAAACATTTCCTTAGGATAAAAACAGTTCTTGAATGTTTCTTCAAAGGTGTCTGTAGAAGGTATACTATAAAGAATATCTTTCAACATAAAAATGGAAGAGCTTATGTCATGGAGATAGATGGGCTGGTTTCGTTTTAGAATACAGATTTAAGGTCCAACTGTGACATTTCCTTCATTGATTGTGTAGAGAGCTTGAAGGCTGTCCACCACTCAGGAAAATAGATCCACTTTTTAAACTTTGCTGAAGAAATAGGAGGACATACCTCTTTAATGAGATCCTCTACGTTTCCTTCCAAGAATGTCTGTTCCCAAGTTCAGTCCTTCATATACTTATAGCCATGCAACATGTACGTCTACACAGTAGAAGTCACCTTACCTTTCCTTCTTCCCATCTCTATCCTAACATGCTTGCCAGGACATTCCAGGCTTCACAGGTTCTGAAGTTCCTCTCTGTGCAACCTGGTGGCTTTCTGCCAATGACAGCTTGAGTCAAATCAGAATCATACTTTCTTTTTCTCTTCTCTCTGTTCCTCCACTAAGGAGTTCAGATTTATAGTTTGCTACCTTAGGGTTTTTCTTTAAAACTTGTCCTTGAAAAAAAAAATTAGGCATCTCAGAAGCATTCCATCACTGCTCTATGGGTCTCTCCAACTCAAGTTCCACATTCATCCATTTTTTGGAATGGGTGTTTAACATGGGTGCCATATATTTTGTTTCATTGGTTACTTGTATGCCATCCTTTAGTCTATGAAGACTGAAACACAGCATCACACAAATGATCTTGATCAATAGGGCTGTGTACCTTTTATTCAGTTTGTCCGTTGAAATGAGAACGGTTGTAAAATGGGGCTTTTGTTGTTCCATTTATAAAAATGAGATGAATGTACTACAAATACAGGAAAGGGTACAAGTTCATAAGTAGGGGGCCAATCTGTGACAAAACCAATGGTTTTTACACAAAGATGAAAGCAAAAGGAAGAAGACCCCCAAACAAATATCTATTTTAAGACACAAAATTAGATACAATTTAGCCTCCTTCCATCATTATGTGACTAGGAAGTGGCATGTGCTCTTTCCAAGCACAGTCAATGAAAGCATCTCCAAGGCTTGATCCATTACAGCTCACTGAGATTAGACAATGATGATGCCCTTAGATCCATCAGCAGAGTTTGCATCAGCCTGATTGTGTAGACAGTGTGGCAATGTGGAGAAGAACAGTGGTGCTAAATAACTCCATCTGCCCTGGATGTGAAAGAGACATGAATTTAATTTGTTTAGGTTTTTGTTTTTAAAAAAAAATAGCTATCATTTTCTGAGATCAAAATGTACATTTTAAAGTACCACTTTCAGATCAATCATCTGATTTAATTATAGATTTATTAATGTTCAATAAATACCTCATAATTCTTCTAAAAAGTTCCACTCTGTATATAATTCCTCTTCTAAATGATATCACTGTGTGAGCCAGCACAATCTACATATATTGTTGGCCTTTTCATTCTTTGAAGTTAGCGATTTTAAGAAACTTGTCAACAGTTTGCTGAAAACCTATACACATAATAAATACCATATCTAAGTTACTAAATGGTTTACTAGCTGTCAGATAAAACGACTTTTCTCATATAGATTTGGGAAATGAGGCAGAAATAGCAAAAATAATGAAAACCTACTTCTAAATTCATATTTGGAAGTGTCAGACCTGTATTTACGTCAGCACAATCAGACTCTATGATAATAATCTGAGCCTGTGAATTGGGCTCGAATTACAGAGAAACTTATAAAAATGTTGTCCCAATTGCTGTTTTCACAGCCCTTGCAAAATATCCTGTATGTTGCTGCTACTTGTATTGTTAGCACAAAATTACTATGATTTAAGAAATATGGATGAGGTGTGGGTACATTTATATCACAAAAGCATCTCTTAGTGTCTAAAGGAACCTAACAAAAAAGTCTCAATGAAGAAAGGCACCTCTGTCATTCTAAGCACAATTACATATACAGAAATGCAAAGATTCACACTTATGATGTGGATGTGTAGGTTAGCACTTCATTTACTTTACCCAAATTTATGGTTTGCGAGTACTAGGCTTGTGATTCTTCAAATATTTCTGTGGGATTAAAACACTATTTCTCTGTAGCAATAGAATACTTTCCAGAGCTCATAAAATAAAGCACTATTTCTGGCCCCAAGATTGCTCATAAAATATCTTACACTTTTACCATGTGTTGGTGTAACTTCCTTTTATCATAATTTCCTAGTAACATGGTTTATGGTCTTTCTGTTTATATCTATAAAGAATATTTGTTTCTATATCATAGTACTTTTTTCAAATATGTCCCTTTTATTCCTTGCTTGCCTTGAGGTATTTAAATATGCAACATTACTATGGTTTATGTAATGACTGAGAGCTATATTCTGTGTTTGAACAATGCCCAAAACATACAGGACACTAAACAAGTTCAATGGTCAAAAATGAGTTCAATGGTCAAAATTTTTCTCAGATGAACATCTGCTACAAATGTAAGCCTAAAAGAAAGAAGACATACATGCACTAGCAACAACAACCACCACCAACAAAACAAAACCCATTTGAATCACAGGAAATCTTGTGAAACAGACCTTAAGTTGATATCCACAGGACTGGTTGGTTTAGATATTCAGGATAAACAAATGAACAAACTATAAAAGCTGGTATGGATATATGTGATACTCTAATTAAGGAGTAATCTGATGGCAGAGACCATGGGAAGAGCCTCATAGTCTCTGTAGCTGAGACATGTTCCAATAACTAGACAGTCTAAGTTCCTGTACTCATCCAAAGGTTCTCATACTGCCCGTGGAATTCAGAAGCATTCCTTTATACATGAGCACTACAAAATTCTCCTAAATCACCTTCTGGGCAGGAAGCAAACAATAGGATAACTGGCTTTCTCGAGACTCCAGGGAAATCACTGCTGGTGAAATGAGAGCACATAAAAGTAAAAGAAAAATACACCATCAATTAATTAACATGAACTGAGAGTACTATTTGTCCTTATGGTTCAATGTATTCTATTCTCCTAAAATTATTTCTTTCTGAAAGTAACCGCTTCCAGTCATAAGTCAAAAATGGAAGTATGCATTGACTCTTCTGGTACAGTGTAGGTACTACAGAACATTATGTATTTATTTAAATCACTTAGATGTTAAAAGGTCATGATGTTTAAAATATGTAATTAAATTAATTTTTTCTTCTATAAGTGAACTTTAATATTATTAAATATACAGCATCACACACATTACATACACACACACACACACATACACACACACACACACACACACACACTATAAAGTGATAATTCCACCCACATACATACCTTTTAGCTCTTTATAGAGCTAGTAGCATCATCAACAGGCAAGGCTTCATTCTCTTTTCTCTTAGCTATACCTCTACGGACAGCTCTTTAGTTCTCCATTGGGGTCAGATTTTGAGTGTATCATTCTCTAGCCAAATGCCACAGATAAGATAATAGAAAGTGCAGTGCCCACGAATAAAATAAACTGATCTCTAGCTGCAGTGGTGGGACTCAGCATTCTCACAGTGTTAACTTTACAAAGGAACTTAGTGAACTTTAAGAGTACCAAAATATTTGTAGTCTTTTGGTAGTTTCAAGACTATCTTATGTACCTTAATTAGAGGTAAGAGAGACCTTCCTTTAGGGCAATGCTATTTCTGAGGAAAGGGAAATAGGTAGTTTTGAACTTAAAACTTCCTCATTGCATATAGTAGTTGGTGCTAGGAGAGAAAACCTGACACTGTACCTGTTAACTAACATTCTACTCTGGTTCACTGTCATTTCGAGAGGAGTCATGCTTCAGGTTGTCAGGAGTTCTCAGATATTGCAAATTTGAGCTAGTGTCCCAAGGCTGAAAACGTCTGAGCTTATTGCTTTTTTCAGGCAGCCTTATGGAAAAGCTAGTTTGTGGACACAGGGTTAACTTAGAGAGAGAAGTAGTAAGGAGAACCTGGAGTTTCTGCTCTTGTGGCTGGTCAACTTTTGCTCTGTGGCTTAAAATTCTCTTTGCTCCAAGCTAATCTAGCCTTCCTTCATGCAAACCCAAGAACACCCTAACAAAACTACAAGAGCTGTGCAATGAATTGCTTGTGTTGTTTGTCAGTTGAGATTTTTTCCCAGGATCAATATGTTTTATTTCTTCTAAAGAGCTTGGATTTTGTCTGCTTTTTGGCTATGGTATCTTTTGTGCCAGACAAGTGTATTAACAAGACACTTTTAATTTTACAGTGAGGAGTGCTGTAGCTCTTATTTTCTATCTTTTTTGGTGAGCTAAAATAAAATCAGCAATGCTTTAAACTACTCAATGTTCTTTTTTTTTTAATTTAACAGTTTATTATGCAATTTTAATTTTATAAGCAACTGAATGTTTTATTTTTATTTTTATTTATTGCAATGTTATAGCTGCAATTATGGTAGAATATTTAAAAATCACAAAGATTGTAAATCACTACTATTGCCAAAAAATAAGTAGAATTAAAGAACTGATAATTACTATGATGATCTTATTCAAACTTTTAAAAGAATTTCATACCTATAATACAAATAGGTGTGGGGCAGTGGACTGTGCCAGGGAACTTGGTAAGTTTGAATAGGTTCAGAAACCCCAACATCTTATACCTGAGGACAGTAAGTGTTTTATCTACTCCCAATCAGATTCCTGGCCTGGGACACATGACCACAATTCTCCACATAAGAACATGACCACTGGTCACACAGCACAAAACACAGAGTTCTCCTTGCTAATGAGGTATCTAGATGGGCCCTGACGGTTTAGCCAATAAGCTTCCTTCCTCAGACATTCCTTCCGGCAAAAGGTATTTAATCTCGTGTATATCCTGAGGAAGTTGTATGCACCCATTTTCCACGATGAACAGTGAATAAACAGTATGGACAAGTAAGGACTGTCTCTTTCATCAAGAACTGTCGTGGGAGATGCGGAGGAAGCCTTTGCCTTACAGCACCATGCTGCCTGCAAACCCTCTGTGCTCCCAGACATTCACCAACCAAGCTAAGGCAAAGTTCCTCATCCCCTTTCCCTGGCCTAATCTTAGGCCTGCAGGGGCTTCTACATTCCCAACTGCATGTGGTTTCCAGTGGTGACTGGATGCCCAGAAGTTTGGGAACCCCTGACTCCTCAGTTTTAGCCTGTGTCATTTTTTACCCAAGCTGGGATCCCTACCTTAGGTTCTCCCAGTCCCTGAGAAGTTCATCATCTCTTCTTGCTAGCTCAGCACCCTATGGCAGTGTAGGGTAAAATGTAGTCTAGCATCTGGCATTTTGTTTGCATAAGCAGAGTTCACACACACCAGCAGCAAGATAGAACATGGAACCACGCATAGACTTGCCCATGTGTGTTTGAATGATGGAGGGAATATCCCATTTAATAAAATGGAAGTTTCCTCAATACAAGAGAGGTTTATCTATGGACAAAGTTTTTGAGAAAAGAGTTACATGTGAATAATAATGCCAAAAATATTCTGGAAAAGAAAAATATGAAAGGTAGTTGACTTAAAGTGAAATGCATAAGAATAAATGCAAGTAAAATTAAGACAGGTTTCATTCTGCTTCTTAGTTTCTCTATTCAAAAGTAAAGGAAAACAATCTACAAATATGTGGAAATCTCACATAGAGATAAAGGTAGGAGTTCATTTTCAATGCTAAGGAAGAAAAGAGCTCTTGTACATTCATAAATTATGGGAAGGAATAGGATAAGGGCAAAGGCAGAGGGAAAACTTTACTGCTTCAACTATTAAGTGGAAACTGTGGTTAAGTACAAAACGGAGGAGAGGGGACTGTGCTTCAGTATAGCTTCTCTCCCTGTGATTAGAATGAAATCAAAGCAACTTACCTGGCTGATAAGTTTAGGTTTCTAAAAAAAGTAGATACTATGTTCTTCTGGGTCAGTTCTTTCACAAATAGTCCTCACTCAATTTTCAGGTAAAAAGTCCAAGTTTTTATTGTCTTTATTTATTAATAAAGAGTATCTTTTGTTCCTTCCTGTGAACTCTCCATGAAAAAAATCAAGAAGAGCATCATGTAGGGAAAAGAGGTAGTTATTTCTTTCTATTCTTTTTTCTTCCTTTCTTTTTATTCTGTATGCAAGCCCTTAGGTTATTGTACATGTTCGTGTGTGTCTCTAAGTAAATGTGATATCAGAGAACAACATTGAGTGTTGTTCCTCAGGTGCTATACATCTTTTTTCTTTTTCTAAGGCAGGGTCTTTCACTGACCTGGATCTTGCAATATCGGCTAGCCTAGCTGGGAATCCCAGCAACCCATTTGTCTCTGTCACCCCTAGTGCTGGGATTGCAGATAGGTTTTCTTGAGTCTGATTTCTTTAAGTGGGTCCTTCTGGTTTGTGTGGTAAGCCTTTGAATAACTGAGATATCTCTCCAGCTGTTCACCTTGTTCTGTAGATAGCACCCAGACTGGTATAAACTAGAAAGTTTTATTATCTTTCCTAGCTGGTTAAAAAAAAATGGCTGAGGTCAGGAGGGTTAATAAGCTAGACATTAGTGTCAGATGCCATTAATAAAGAACTGGAATAACTTAATAGGAACCAATGATAACTGTAAACTAATTATCAAGAAACATGCCAAAGGTACATATTACCAAGAAGAGGTAAGTAGACTGGAACCAAATACCTTTAAATAATATTGAGTAAAATGTAGATTGGGGAAGTTTTAAGTCAAAGACTTATTTGCTTTTGACTCTCTCTATTTTTTTTTTTTAAATGGTTTGTTAGAGCTGAAAGAAAAGTCTGAGAAGATTTTGTTTTCTTCCACAATAATTATACAAACTCCCAGGAAACAAATAAAAATACACAATATTCCTACATAAATCAGCTAATTACGGTTAGTTTGAAAGATGCATTGGTTCAATTCCAGTTGGACCATTTCTGGTTTACCCAATCTCTAGCTTCCAGGAAAAAGGCAAAATATTAACAAGTCATAGGCAACTTTTCTCAAGAACCATTGGGAAACATCCGTGACTCATTTGGGGGAGTAGACAAAAGGATTTTAAAAAGCTATTTCACAACTATAAATGCACACTACAGATCTCTTTCTCACAGAACGTTGTAAAACATTTGCCAAGGAGGAAAAGGAAGAGAAAACAAAATGTTTTTTGAGAAAAGCTCAGAGGAAATCAGTAAAAGTAGAGGAACTTTAACAATGAAAATGTTTTGTTTTCAAACCAAGTTGGAAATATATCACATTTGCTTTGCTTGGTTCTGCATCACACCTCCCCTTCTTATTTATACACTTCACACTGAGTGTCAGAGAATTATCTGGTAGGCAAGCCTGGGAGAGCTTACTTTTCAACAGTAATGGACTGATCTTGCATTTCTTCAAGGTTGCCTCAGCCTCATAATAAGACCAAAGTCTTTTACATATTTGAACTTTGAGGTTCAAAGTAGAGGATTCATCAGACATGATACTAAAGAGTATACAAATTTGCTTATTGTATGCTTGTCTTCTTAAGTTTGAAATAATTGAAAATATATACAAAATGTACACGTGGGTGAGAATATCAGGACCCTCCCTAACCCAGAAACACCAACTACTCTCAATGCTTCGGCACATTTGTTTCTTTGCCTTCTCATTTTCTCTCTGTGCAAGTTCATTTTTTCTTTTCTTTTTCCTACAGAGTATCTTGTAACTCTACATGTTCTACAATGTACCACAAAAGTAAGGGCACATCATCTATAGTCCACCTCTCATTCAGAGAATTCATGCTGATGGTACCATTAACCAAATCAAAGATCCTTCCTCTAGAACAACACTACTGTGATCTTTTGGTCCAGTAAGCCAACAAGATATGTCCTTCATTAGCTACCAGAACTCACCAGATTCCTTGAAGATAATCAGCCATTACTCATTTCTCCTTTCAGTGTATGTTTTTTGGTTATTAATTAATTAATTAACTTTACATCTTGATCACATACCCCTTCCACCAATCCCCCAATAAACAGTCTCACCTTCCATACCCTGTGTCCTTGTCCTCTGAGAAGGGAGAGGCCCCTGCTGAATAACAAGTCACCCTGGTACATCAAGTCACTGCAGGACTAGGCACATTCTCTCCCACTGAGGCTAGACAAGGCAGCCCAGTTTGGGGAACAGGATAAGCAGGCAGGCGATAGAGGGCCAACCCCTGCTCCAGTTGTTGGGGGACCCATATGATGACCAAGCTGCATATCTGCTATATATATATTTGTGTGTGTGTGGGGGGTTGTAGATGTAGCATGTCTATGTACTTTAGTTGGTGGTTCAGTCTTTGGGATCTCTCAAGGGTCCAGCATAGTTGACTCTGTTGGTCTTCCTGTGGAGTCCCTATGCCCTCCGGGTCTCTCAATCCTTCCCCAAACTCTTCTGCAACATTCCCTTTACTCTATTTAATGTTTGGCTGTGGGTCTCTGCATCTATTTCAGTCAGCTACTGGGTGGAGTCTCCCAGAGGACAGTTAAGCTAGACTCTTGTCTGCAAGCATAACAGAGTATCACTAATAGTGACAGGGATTAGTTCTTGTGCATGGAATGGATCTCAAGTTGGGCTCTGTGTGTGTCTTAAAGAAAATAGGCCCTCCATGCTATGTTAGGATCCTCAAAATGTGACTCTCTGATGCTTTCATGTGCCAGGCACAGGCCATGTATTCTGGGTATTCCTTCAGAGATACACTATGATAACATCACATTACTGATGTTGTTAAAATTAATAATATGTCTATATACATATATTATATATAGTTTTATATATATTATTAATTAATTTTTAGGTGGGTTGCTTGATCCGAAGAAAGAGAAATGTTGCTGGGAAACTTGATGAATTTAAATGTAGTCTTTAAGCCAAACAGTGGTCTGTCTCAGTATTATTTACCAATATCTACTCTGGTTGCTCTCTTGTTGGAGGCTACTTTAATTTCATAAACATCTTATTGATTTTCAAGATCCTACTAACTAGCATTTATGTCTATTTATTATTTTCATTTATGTGGATGACCAGTCTGGTGGTTGACAAATCATATTTTACAATTTCCTTCATATTTAGTACCTGTTCTATTCTAATATTTTTCTTTAGTATAAACATAAATGATAATGTATTTATATAAATATATATAAACGTTTATTTCTGTTTATCATTTATTTATGAAGATATGGAGTAACTTGTGTTTTATTCATTGAATTTTCATATCATATTTTCATTATTATTTTGATGTTCACATTATCATAGGTTGATGCTTCCCTCATGCATGCTTCCAGCTCTTCCTTACTCTCTGGTCTAACATGTTACATGCTTCTCTTAAATGTTCATCCTGTATTCTCTGGTCCCAGCTCCCCTAATAAACCACTTCTTCAAGACATCATACTTCCTTTAAGATAAGTTTATTGATTAAAAGTAAAATCTTATTGTTTGGTTTGCATATTGGTACAACGATTCTATTCCTCATGGTTTCTCTTAGCAAAAGGTATGTGGAATATCCACATGCATAAATGTATAAGTACTTATGATCTACATAAGTTATATACTTAAAAAGCATCATAAAGTCTATGTTTATTAACTTAACCTTTTTGTATACATGTATATAGTTGAGTATATATATCTAACTTTCATATATATTTATACAGACACAATCCTGAAATCCTGAGGTTCTCTTTGACATTTATTTACCATTTTGTATGTCACAGGTGGGAAGTCTGTGAACATGCTGTGTCATGGAAAACCTTGGTTGATATCGGACAACTTTCTGGATTTAGTGCTCCTCTTCTTCCATGTTGGTCCCAAGAATCAAGCATATATTGCCAGGTTTGACCTGAAGTGCCTTTACCTGTTGAGCCATCCTGCTGGCCCAAGTCTGAACTTCGTAAGTTTAAAAGTATTTGCTCTTAAATGGGACACTGAGAATGCAATAAGAGTTTCATTAACCTCTAGTTTTTAGCTATTTCCTCCACACCTTAGTTCTTTTGAGACAAAATAATAGCAAGCAAAAGCAAGTGTTCCCTTACTGCTGGAGACAGCTGATTGTGGTCCTCAAGAGAAAGCTTGGCTTCTGTTTCTTCCCAGAAGAGCAGGTGTTCATTTGAGACAGCTGGGAAAGTACTAAGATATCTCTTGGTACTCAGTTGCCTAATTTAAAGTTAGTGAAAAAGTTATAGCATCTGGAGAGGGAAATAACTCTCAGTTCTCAGTAGAGTCTTCTAGATTATACCACCATAGTTTACAGCTGGAACATTAAAACACAGAAAATGAAGGGTGCTTAGGATGTATAGATGTCTCAGTTTCAGGGATAGGAGTGTAGTGCTGCCACTGGAACCCACATAAAGAAGCAGATGAAAACTGGTGGATATTCTTTTTGGTCTCTGGTATTTCTGCCTTTGTGAAGATGTTTTAACTAGCCATAATGGTAAGTTCTTCATAGGAACCTCCTTTGTTGTAAAGGCTACTTTGTACAGGTTCATGGCACTGCACCAACAGTTTGTATTGAATTACAGATGAATGAAGCAATATAATTGTCCAGTACTTGCTTTCCAGCTGAGGTCAAAGGTAAAAGGACCCAAGTTTCAGACCTTAGTGGAATTTGTAACTTCTTAGTCTCTGCTCACCTAAATTTCATCCTCTTTCCCAAAGCTGCTAAACCTGATAGCAATTCCTAGCAAATGCCCAATATTTATGGTTGACTTCTAGCAGAATGGGTTGTAAAACACTTAACTGACAAATGAATAACATGTCTCAATCTACTGGTCCAAAAAGGACCTAGTCTTAGTTCTCCTTATAACAGTGAGGTTTCTATTACTGGCAAAAAGGAGGAATTGCCTGCAGTCACTTTTTTCTATGACTTCTATTTTTCTTTGAACTAATTTCCTAAAGAGGATGACAGTAATAGATACATCCTGAGGGAGTAGGGATATGGACCAGAAAAGCAAGAGCATACAAAATTGAATGCTTGCATGAGCTGTTAATTCAGGAACAATCATGGTCAGTTCTTTTGGGGACAACCAAATGATTTTTTAAGTTGAATATGTCTTACTATTATCCTTTTAAGGAGTTAGAAACTTACAACATATATCTAAGCACCCCTTCCCCCTGGATTTTTCATCTTAAGTAATATGGCTCATCAGTATTCCTAGTCACTTGTGGGCCAGTGCTCCCAGGCTGAGTCTTCATAAAGATAGGATGCCAACATGACTTGCACATAGGCAAATTGTTCACCAGAGTGATTGATAAAGCCTAAGATTGAAGTTGCTTGAGTGGGCTGGACCTGCCCCCTCCACAGACAGAGCAGCTGTGCAGCTTTTTCTTCATGTGAGTTCCCTAACTATTAGAGTGGAGCTGTCTCTGACTCTGTTGCCTGCCTTTGGATCCCTTTCCCACAAGTGGGCTGTCTTGAGGAGCCTCAGGGGAGAGGATGCACTTTGTCCTGCTGTGACTTGATTGTACCATGGTGGATTGATACCTATGGGGTCCTCCCCTTCTCTGAGGAAAAGAGGATGGGGGAGTAGAGGAGGAGGTGGTGGGTGGGGCTGGGAGGAGAGGAGGGAGGGGCTGTCATCAGGCTGTAACGTGAATGAATAACTTAATGAGAAAAAATAACAGGCTCAAAAAAGATTTTTTTAAAAAATATCCTCATCTGCTAAGTCTAATTTGCTCAAATCCTGGGCACAACTGAGAGAGCTCATGGTAAACACCCTTGTTTAATGTTTAGTTAATTCTCTAGCGTTTCCATAATGGATCTTATCCACCTGGTTATGACAACCAAGTTCATTAAATTAGTTTTTGTTTTTAATAGTTTTCAAATGCATTGCGGTGCCTCATACCACCTTGGTGCTTTGCACACTGGTTTCTTTCTTTCTTCTCTGCTCCCTTACCTTTCTTTAAGAGGCTTCCCAGGTACTTGCCTAGCCTCTTCTTAAGTGCTACAATATTGATTTATTGATTTATACTTCTGGTATTTATTTATATTTTGTATGTGACTGCTCAATTTACTTTGTCAATAGACTATGTATTCCCAACGTTTCAAACAATACCTGCCAGATAATATATAAGTTCAGTATATTTTCTGCACCAAATAAGTTCCTTGAAAACTAGAACAGAATCCTATCTCTTTTATTGTGTGTACTACTGTCTTTTGTTCAATTGTGCTAAAGATGCTGTGCAATTATTATCTTCATTTAAGCATTTTGCTTTAACTCAAGTAAACAGACTCTGGTTTGCTTTTTTCTTTTTTTTTCTTTTCTATACCTACCCAAGCTTCAGAATGCAAGGAAAGGGGTGATATACTCAATCACACTGGAAACAAGATCAGTATTGACAAATTGGATATAGATTTTTCTGTATCTATAGAAATTCTATGTTAAATAAAAGTGCACACAAATTGTTATTTGAGAACAATGAATATTCCTAACTTAAAATATCAATTAAATAAGAGTTTTTCTAAATTCCAAAGTCAATGACACCTTCATTTCCAAGGTGACTTACTGAATCCTTTCTCCTACCTGAACATCCAATCACTGTAACTCAAAATTTTTCCAAATTTTTATTATTGTATAAAATTTTCAAATAGATTTTAATTTTACAGAAGACACGAAAACTATCTGTGTAGATAAACAACCCATTACCAGTTCAGTTTATATTCAGAAGCACCTCAAATATCTTGGGGATCAAAGAGAACACAGAGTTGTCTGTGTTTGCAAATGTCAAAATCTCCAAGGGCATCTTTGTTTAGATCACCTTTGTATTGCCATGGAAACTATTTTTCCAATGTCTAGAAACCAAGTTAGGGGAACAATAATTTTGTTCCCATGGAGATCTAGAAGCTCAGATTAAACATATCTTTAGAGTAATAGTTGAATATGAGATATCATCTTTCTTTTAAAAGATGATCCATCTAATATACAAAGGCATGGGATAATTACAATATTAAAGATGAAAAATTGATGCAGAGATTAAGCTGAAAAAAGATATTGTCATATAGCAAGTGTTCTTGCTTATAAATAGCTTAAAGTCAGTTGCAGAGTCTGCCAAAAGACTACCTTGCCTAAAAATAAGCACTCCTCCATTGCTGGTGGGAATGCAAGTTGATACAACCTCTCTGGAAATCAGTTTGGTGGACCCTCAGAAAAATGAACATAATACTACCTGAGGACCCAGCTATTCCATTCCTGGGCATATACCCAGAAGATGCTCCAACATGTAATAAAGACTCATGCTCCACCATGTTCATAGCAGCCATATTTATAATAGCCAGAAACTGGAAACAACCCAGATGTCCCTCAACAGAGGAATGGATACAGAAAATGTGGTACATTTACACAATGGAATACTACCTAGCTATTAAAAACAATGACTTCATGAAATTATTAGGCAAATGGATGGAACTTGAAAATATCATCCTGAGCCAGGTAACACAGTCACAAAAGAATAACATGGTATGTACTCACTGATAAGTGGTTATTAGCCCAAAAGTTCGGAATACCCAAGAGTTACTTCACAGCAACCATTGGGCTGAGCGTGAGGTCTCAGAAGGAGGAGTTGGAGAAGGGACTGAAGGAGCTGAGGGAGTTTGCAGCCCCACGGAGGGAGCAACAGTGTCCACTGGCCTGACCTCCCCATGCTCCCGGAGACTAGATCACCAACCAAAGAATACACATGGAGAGACCCATGGTGCTGGCCACATATGTGACAGAGGAGGGTCTTGTTAGACATCAAGGGGAGCAGAGGCCCTTGGACCTGAGGGTGTTAGATGCCCCAGTATAAGAGAATGCCAAGGAGGGAAGATGAGAGTGGGTGGGTGGGTGTGGGAATACCCTCATAGAGGCAGGGGGAGGGGAGAGGGCATAGGGAGGTTCCAAATGGGAGATCTGGAAAGGGGGAAACATTTGCAATGTAAATAAAGTATCAAAAAAAAGTAATTAAAAAAATAAGCAGTTTGACGAGTGGATAGACCAGTCAATGGTTGACCTATTGGAATAAAGAAAGTTTAAGCTGAGAGTCAAGCCACTATCAGGTGTTAGCTTTTTAGCTTGTGTGTGTGTGTGTGTGTGTGTGTGTGTGTGTGTGTGTGTGTGATTATTTCCAGAACATAGACAATTCTATAAAGGAGTAAGAGATCAAACCACTAATTTTCTGTTCCAAAAATTTAATTTCTCCTTTAGTCTTAACAATGTTATCATTAATCTTCAATTTCCAGGATATTCTTAGTTGTTAACTTGCTTTCTTGCAATAGTTGGCTAAATTCAATTACAAATTCTTAAAGCATCCTGTATCTCTAATGTGCCCTTTGATCATGTCTATCATCACTGAAAACACATGGATTATATTGGTTTACTTTTTCCCCATAAACTTATTCTTCTCTCTGAGAGTTGTTTTATCTTCCTATTCATAACAGCCAACACCATAGTTAACAGAGAAAAGAGGCATAACCATTTATTTCCAATGAATTATTCATATTTTGAATGGGGATTTGGGATATATCCATCCTCTTAGTCTTTCTGCATGGATAAAGAGTTCTTAGAGGTGAAAATTATGAAGCAAAATTAGGTGCACAGGGAAATTAGAGACAAAGTACAGTAGCCCTAGTTTTGTATTCAATAGCCATTACCCCTTAAAAAGACAGTTGTTTTTCTTTCCTGAGATCTATGCAAATGCATTCTTAGATGCCTCTTGAGAAAGAATTCATCTAAAGAAGGATGAACATGAATTGCAAACTGAACCCAGTGATAAAATCACAACCCTACCTGTTGATCACATCAATTTTTAAATGTACTTCTTATGTCTTAATTTTAGATGAAACTCTCAGACAAGTTACATAAATTCTTTTTAGATAATAATGATACTGTAACATACATATTTACAATACCAGTTCTTTAAGATTAACATATAACCACTACAACCTTATCCACAATCAACAAAAGGAATGCCCCAGCACTCATGGGAACAGAAGTGCTGATCTGGCTGGAGCTGGCTTGGGATGTGTGTACATAGGGCAAACCTTCGTGCTTTAGTACCTTTTTGGGTTAGTCCATCATTTACTGTCTTATGCCTATACTCAATTGTAGATTCTTATGACTAAAATAAGATTCAATTTAGGGAGAAGTAACTGTATAGTATAACTTGTCAATCAAAAGAGAGAACTGCCATAACTACTCTCCTTAGTAGCCAGCTCCTTCTCTTGTACCTCATAATCAAAAGCCCCAAATAGTAATTGGTGCCCTTGAGTATTCTCACTCCCACAGTCTTCTGTTAATTTTTGTTTTAAAGGGACAATGTATTTGCCTATAGTATGTATTATCTCTTTGCCCTAAACATAAGAAATAAAGATTTCTTGCAATGAACATATAATTGGCACAGGATTTATTAACATTCCAATAAAACCTCTACCTTTAAGATGGTGTTTGGTACTTGTATATTTCATTTAATATTAATTGAGTGTCTAAATTTGCTGCTGTCCTATCTGTATCTTGTTCTTTTATTGTTCATTCAGATTTGTAACTCATTCCTTAATCATCTGTTTATTTCTGCCGATTTCCATTTGTATCACTTTATACATGATCTTTGGTAGTTTTCCTTGCCCTGAAGACATTGTCTTTAGGCCAGGTACAGTGGAAAATACCTCTCATCACAGTACTTGGCAGGCAGATGCTGGTGACTATCTGATTTAAGGCCAGGTTGGTCTGCACAATGAGTTCCAGGCCAATCAAGGCTACATAGTGAGACTATTTTTCTTAAAGGAACCAGAATAAATAGCTAAATGAATAAATAAGAAGAATCTCACATCTTTACCCATACAGTGCATGACTATCACAATAATATAATTCTAATTTCTTCTAATCCTTGTGTTGTCATACATTTTCTTGTACATGGACAATGACTATACAATGTATTGGTTTTTTTTTTTTCAGGATCAGTTACAATTCAGATCAATCAATAACTTGGACATTTACCTTTACATCTAGAAAAAATGCAGCTCAGTTGTGAATTTTTACATTTGAGTACTGATTGAGTTTCTCAAAACATTTCCTGTGACACGTCTAACATATAAGAGACACACAATTAATCACCTTGTAAATCAGTGAACCCAAATGTTCTTTCTGAAAATAGAATTGTATAGGTCTTACAGAAGAAGAGAAAAAGGGATATAATTTACAATTCGATATACTTGCTTGCTTGAAGATGGTATTTATTCTGAAATAAAACATGTTTGCCCAAATTTCCAGTGAGTTATGTAGGGGATTGGTGTTGAGACAGAAAGAAAGAAGAGATCAAAAGAGACTATATTAACTTTTACTGAATATTGCAGACTATCTGAATAGTTCAATAGTCTTGTGAAATAAATGCTGTTTCCATTGCAAAGTCTGCAGATCTGAGGCATAGAGACTTTAAATGGCAGACTTCACTAAGGTTAACCTATGCACCTGCAGGATCAGGGAAATTATTATTCAGGATTTCCTTGTCTCCTTGTGACATTACACTGGACGACTTTCATCCAGAATTAGCAAGGCAGACAACCAAACCAGGGTGTTTTCACTTTCCAAACCCTGACAGCTTATTCCCCTCACACTTGTAAGATTACACAGCCTAAGTCAGTGGTTCTCAATCTGTGGGTCGACACCCCCTTTGGGAGTTGCACAACCCTTTCACAGGGGTCATCGAAGACCAATGGAAAAAAACAGGTATTTACATTATATTTCATAACAGTAACAAATTTAAAGTTATGACATAGCAATGAAAATAATTTTATGATTAGGGATCACCACAACACAAGGAATTGTATTAAAGGTTTGCAGCATTAGGAGAGTTGAGAACAGCTAGTTTAAGTCTATTGACATACTATTTAATGATATTTGTTTCCCTCTTTTAGTTTTGATAAAATTAAAAATACCTCCATAGAAAACAGTTTATTTCCAAAAATTAGGCATTTCTGCTCTAATTTGTGGTCTTATGGATATGATGTACTGATAAGTCTTTTCTTTCCCTACTTACTTGTGATGTTAATGTATGCAAATTTAATATTTTATTTAATACAGTAATTCCAACCTAAAGTATCAAAATGGGGTTATTTGAGAGCATATTCATTGAGACTAGGATTAAATGAAAGTATGAAAATTACTAGACATGATAAATTTGATAGGACTTCAAAAGAAGATAGTCCAAATATCATTAATCAGAGGTTAGGGATGATCTTTAATGACATCTGTAGTGTCATTGGCTGAAGTTTTTGCATTGTGATAGTAGTAGGGTAGGGAGGAGGCAAAGGAGGATGAAGGCAGAGGAGCAGGAGGAGCAGGAGGAGCAGGAGGAGCAGGAGGAGCAGGATTTCAAGTCTCATGCTCCAGGCATTTTATTTTGATACCTTGTACTCTCACATCATTTCAGCTTTAAGTGCTTTCATATTTTTAATAAAAATTATTTCTAATTTTATTGTAATTATTTATTTACATGTATGTTTCTGTTTACATGTATGTGTGCACACTACAATACCTGTGTGACGGTCAAAGGAAAACCTAAGAGAGTAAATTCTCTCGTTTTACCATGTGAGCCACATTGGGCAATATCAAATGTAATAGCCTAATACTGTTGCTATATAGGCCCCTAAAAGAAGAATGAAATGTAACCAATTAGGTGAAAATGTTTGCATAGTTTTTTCTTTTGGTTGTTTTTTTTTTTTGGCTATTGTTGTAGAGCTTTAAATATTAATCCATTAGGAATATTTAAATTTATTTGTGTATGTTTAAACCAGTATTTTTTCCTTTTCTTATCAGTTATTTTATTTATTTACATTGAAAATGTTATCTTTCTTCCTAGTTTCCACTCCACAAACCCCCTAACCAATTCCACCTCCCCCTGCTTCTATAACCGTGCTCCCTCACCCCACCCACTCCTACCTCCCCACTTTGGCATTCCCCTACACTGAGGCATTTAGCCTTCACAGGACCAAGGGCCTCTCCTCCCACTGATGCCAGACAAGGCCATCCTATGATACATATGCAGCTGGAGCCATGGGTCCCTTCATGTATACTCTTTGGTTTAAAGCAGTATTTTTTAATTTATTCAATATACTTTGAAGGTTGATAGAAAGGGAAATTATATAAGTTTTGTTCAATGGCTAATTCAGTCCCAACACAAAATGATTCATAATGGTAGAAGTCTTTGAATTACTTATCTAGGGGAAAATGTCAATGTCTGCAACTGTTTTTCTTTAAGACTCAGAACATATACACAGAGCATTTTGATGAAAAAGAATACACTTACAAGGCTGGAGGGATTGCTAAGTAGTTAAGGAAAAAGAGAAATAACCTCAAAGTTGGATAGGAAAGAATGGGTGGATAGATGGTGGTAAGGGAAGGAGCTGAGGATGTAAATATATGAGGTGAATATTCTCAAAATGTATGAAATTCTCAAAGAATTAATAAAAATATTACAAAATAAGTGGTATCTGTCTTGCAGACTACCTAAGTTCAGTTCCCTGCACTTGTATTTGCGCTTGTCCAAACTACTTGTAACTACAGTACCAGGTGGTTCGAAGCTGTCATTTGGCCTCCAAAGTTATCTCTACTCACATATACACCCCTACCCCCACAGTATCCCTTTATTCAAAAAATGCATCTTAGGATATTGTCTAAGTACATAAATATAAGAATATAATTCATTATGAGTTTGGGGTTAATTTTACTATTTATTGTGTTACTTCTAAAAGTTATTGGCCATAACTTCCTAATGACCTAACTTGTAGAACCATCTTTACACAATTACATTACCACCATCAAATTCCTTCCAGCATCCAAATATAATATGAGGCATTGTCAGGGATAACAATAATAAAAGACAGAAAGAGTATAATATATACAAACCTGGAAAGGGATTATTCAAGTAAAAATATTATTTAAATAATTTGGTAGGACCTATGGCCTGGCGATCCAAGTAAATAGTTATCATTCTTCCAAAAGCCAGTCACTTGTAACAAATGGTGACATCCTGCTCCTGAATAAAGTAGAATTCGTTCATGTTTTATGTGCATGGATCATTAAATAAAAATATTAAGTGTAGCCTAAATATCCACAGCCCTCTGTGCTCCTGTCACTAGCTTCAGGATCCTTGCTGCTCTCAACTACTCTCTCATTCCTATCAGCCCTGTCCTCCTCAAGGTCTCACATCCTTCTAACCCTCTAAATACATGATGTGAATTTTATCACCACAGTCACTAAAGCAGATTCTTTTATTAATAGTTCTTGATGAACCATGGATTGTTTTCCTCTTTATGATGTTCCAGATGACTCTGAGCTAGACCACTGAATTTCCAGTAGCCAATAGTATCGTAAAAAGCATGATGCAAGTGACAATTGAAAATCACATGAATGTTGGGGCATTGTAGATGGAATTATCCCACATATGTTGTTTAGAATTTCTGGATAGTCAAAAGGAGGGAGTGGGGGGGGGGGAGAGAGAGAGACAGAGACAGAGACAGAGACAGAGAGAGAGATATCACACAAATAAAAGACTCAAACTCCCTCCCAGCTCTGAGCCTTTTTATACGAGTCAAGGGAGAATATGACAGCACATAAGTACAGCTGTAGTTTTAAGGTGCTGTTTTCCAAAATGACTTGAGAAATTATAATGAACATAAAATGAAACCAACAAAACAAAACAAACAACAATTGAAAAAAAACCACAAACCCTGGGTGGATGTATCAGAAGACAGGTATGTATTGTGGAGTGTAGGGAATGAGTAAGAGGTTAGCTTCAATGCGTGGTAGAAGAGCCATGCCATTAGAAGATGCATCAAACAGAAGACTCAGTGGGCTCCAAGACAAACTGGAAGACATACATGTAGAGAAAGAGAAGAAATTGAAAGGAATGAAGAAGGCTTAGAACTTTAAGACAGTGTAAACAGAAACTAACTCCAGCTTATTATCATTCGAAGGGGGCTTGAGAATACCAAATACAAAGACATTTATTTAAAGAAATGATAAGTGAAGGATATGAATATTTAGGCACATGTTAGTCAAAGGTATCTGGTCAAATTTAGTGCAGATCTACCTCAAAGTCCCTTACAATCAGACTCTCAGAGTAAATGATAAAGATATGACTCTCAAGCCTTTAAGAGAAAGATATAAGGCACACAAGGGCTGCATCAGGTTCTATAAAGTCAAATTACCCACAGAAACCCTATAGGTAAGAAAAGGGTGATGTAAGAGTTTCACAGTGATGGAACAGATAAACACGTCAGTGAGAGAATACTGTATCCACTAATACTGCATTTATCTCTAGAAATGGGTGTGCAATAAAGACATTGCTAAACTATCAAATGCTGGCCAAAACCAACATTATATTATTTGCTCAAAATCTTCTGTGATTTTGAGTGAAAGGATGGAATATAGCTGCAGAATTTATTGAGAATATTTTCTCTTGTTCTTTTTTTTTTTAATTTTTTGTTTGTGATCATCTCAAGGTTTTACCATTACTCAATAGCTTGGTGCAGTCAAAAGATGTTTTAAGTTAGTCTTTTGGCAATTACAGAGAGAAAAAAAAAATGTCTATAAACAAACAAAAGCCAAGCAGGAACACCAGTGGAGTGATAGGGACACGAGCTCACCCACAAAACATTCTACCCAAAACTTATACTGTCTACAAGAAATGCAGGGATTGGGAATGAAGCAGAGACTGAGGGAATGGCCAACCAATAGCCATCCCAACTTGAGACTCATCCCATGAACGAGCACCAATCCCTGACATTACGAATGATACTCTGTTATGTTTGAAGACAGGAGTCTAGCATGGCTGTCCTCTAAGAGGCTCTCCTCCCCAGAAGCTGCCTCAGAGGGATGCAGAGAGCCACAACCAAAAAGTTGATGGAGCTTGGGGCCTCTTATGGAAAAATAGAGGAAGGATTACAACCCCTAAGGTGATAGGAACTTCATAGGAAGACCAACAGAATCAACTGAACTGAATCCTTGGGCCTCTCAGAATCACCATCTAAAGAATCTACACAGGCTGGACCTACACTTCCCTGCATATTTGTAGCAGATGTGCAGCTTGGTCTTCATGTGGGCCTTGAACAACTGGAGTGGGGCTATCCCAAAAGCTGTTGCTTGTATGTGGGATATGTTCTTCTAGCTAGGTTGCCTTGTTTGGACTTCATGGGAGATGAAGTGCCTAACCACTCAGATACTGGATGCCCATGGGGCCCCCACGCCCTCAGAGTAGAAGGGGGGAAGGGGAGGTTTGTGGGAGGGGCTAACCAGGAGAGGATGGTAGTGAGCAGGATGTAAAGTGAATAAGATTTAAAAAAAAAAAAAAAAAGTATCAGAAGACACTTCTCCAAGAATTTGTTTAATTACCAAGGAAGACTGAAATAATGAAAAGAACCACAAACAAAACAAACACACAAAAAACCAAAGCAATAACAACAAAAAAGGTAGAAAACACGTTACATAACAGCGAGTAGGAAGTCATCAATGGTAAAAGTTGCCCAGAATGTTAGCAGGCTAAATAAAGTCTTAGAGAACTGGAATGAATGAATGGAAAACAAAGTAAAAAAGTTCACAATACAACTCTTTGTTGATTACCAGAAATTCACTTTACCTCTAAGCTCAGTTGAGAGTGAAGGGAGGGTAGAAAATACAAAAACCAAAAGCAGAAGCAGCCATATATACAAAAGCTAAAATAGATGTAACAGTAAGAACTTAGAAACAATAAAGGTCACCGTGCAATGATAAGTAGGCCTATTTACATAGCAAACAGAAATTCAGGGCATGCAAAAATGTATTTAATAGGCATAAAGAAAGAAATAGACACCAATATGAAAATAGTTGACATTCTGAAGATGCTACTTTCAGTAATGCACATATCAAGCAGATAGAAAATTTACTATAAAATTGCAGAGTTGCTTGTACCACAGATAACCCAACAGAAGTTTATAGATCATTTCATCCAATGGCTGCCAAACATACATTTTTATCATCAACAATGAAACATTCTCTAGAAATGATCAGGTAATTGCATGATAGGACACAAAACAAGGTTTAACATTTCTAAAAGGGATTTAAATCATGCTGAATATCTTTCCTGTCCAAAATACAATAAATCTAGAAATCAACTTGAAGAAAAGCTTTGGAAGTTGTAAAAACTACATGGAAATTTGAGAATTTAATTCTGAAGATTGACCAACTCAAGGAAGATATCAAGAAGGATCTTGTAATGCTGTTTGAAACAACAAAGTATTGTGGAACACACCTACAATTCCAGTATTGGAGGATGAAGACCAGGGATTGTAGTTCAAGGCCTCCTTGAGATTTATTGGGAGTCTAGGCCACCTGCTCACATAAAACCTGATTATATAAAATAACACTCTGAGAACCCACAGAGTACAGTATACCTGTTTAATCCATCATTCCTACAGAGGTCATAGGCTCAAGTAGAGAACTTACCACTTTTGTTTAAATTGACCAAACATCAGACTGTCTTCTAAATATCTGATTTTAAAGTTACATTTTATCTATCTACCTATCTATCTATCTATCTATCTATCCATCCATCCATCCATTTGCTTGCTTGTTTGGTGTGTGTGTGTGTGTGTGTGTGTGTGTGTGTGTGTGTGTGTGTACATGCATATGCTTGTGAAACACAAGTGAGGAGTATGTTAGAGACATAAGATAGGGTTAGATTGTGCAAAACGTTATTATCTAGACTTGATACAAACATTACAATCATTGTCATTTCAGGTATGGACCCACATAATACTGGTTCTGTTAGCAATCTCTCATGGAAGATGAAGAGGTGCAGAGAATTCTACCACCTATTGCTGAACTGCTTGGATGACAGAAATCATTTTCCTCTGTTGTGTTTCTACTAGTTATTCCACCAGGCTCCAGTGGATAAATTCAAATGCAATATCATATATGTAACCCTAGTTAAACTCAGTGAATCACAAAATAAAATGAATGGACATGACCATAAAAAAAATGTGCAAAGAAGAGCTCAATGGGAAAAGTGGACAATAAGCATATGAGCATAGGTAAAATTGTCAAAGAACAATTAATGATAAAAGAAGTGATGGACCACATCAAGCTTACTTGGGATGGTTGACACTGTTCTATTTTATTCTCAAGTGCTTTACTGTGTAAGAGTGAGCCTACTAAACTGAACAAAAATATGTAGCAGGGGGATGAGGAACTGGGGGTAGCCACTGGAGGGTCCCAGACACCAGGGAAATGTGAGGCTCTCAGGACCCAACAGGGATGATTTTAGCCTAAATGAGCAGATAAGGGGAGAAAGAACCTATAGAGACCAGCTCCAGTAGATAGGCACAACCCCTGGTTGAGGGATGGGGTCACCCACCCATCTCAAAGGTTTTAACCCTGAAGTGTTCTTGTCCAAAGGAAGAATAGGGACAAAAAATGAAACAGAGCCTGAAGGAAGGGCCATCTGGGGACTGCCTCACGTAGCAATCCATCATGTCTGTAGTCCCCAAACCTGACACTGTTGCTGTGGTCATGAGGCGCTTGGGGACAGGAACCTGGTTTGGCGGTTCCTTTGGAGGTCCAGCCAGCAACTGATCAATGCAGATGTGGATGCTTGGAGCCAACCATCAGATTGAGCTCAGGGAACCTGATGGAGCAGAGAGGATTGCAACCCCAATGGAAGAACAACATAGGCTGACCTGACCACCCAGTGCTCCCAGGGACTAGACCACCAAGAAAGGAGAGTACAGGGAGGGATCAATGGCTCCAGATACAAACATAGCAGAGGATGGCCTTGCCTGACAGCAATGGGAAAAGAGGATCTTGGACCCAGGGAGGTTTGATGCCCCAGCATAGGAGGATGCTGGAGCAGTAGGGCTGGAGAGGGTGGGTGGGGGAACACTCTCCTACAGGCAAAGGGGAATGGAGAGGGCAGATTTGGGATGGGAGGTTGGGGGAGGGGTAACCAGGAATTGGGATATCATTTGAGATGTAAATGAATGGAATGATTAATAATAATAATAATAATAATAATAATAATAATAATAATAAAGTGAGCCTACTGAAGCTCTGTGAGTCTTTTAGTGATAACCTCTAGTGGAAGAAATGACTCTAAACAAACAAAAGAATGGGGTTATTAATCTAAGAGAATCTGTTATGCAGATGTCACAGTTTGTGTATCATAGTTCATTCTAGGTAACTAATTTTTATACAACTTGTATTAATTCTGGATTATTTATCAATTTACCAGGCTCAGCCCTAAGGAAAGTATTTTTAAAATGCATTTTTTCACTTTCTTCTAGAATCTTTTCTAATTATGAAAACAAACATACAAAATTAATGATTAGGATTTACTTAAAAGAAAATGATCACACTAGAGGAATGAATCCCGTATAACTATGGAGCTAGGACAATGGCCAAGTTCCAGTTTTGTGTTCAATAAGGCACTCCCATATGCTAGGCACATGAACTTATGCTATACTTGGGACCCATCCTGGCCAATAGACTGGTAACTTCCACCATATCCCAGAACAAGGACTAATGTAAATATCATACTCAATTACTACTGGACAAGATCACCCTAACATCTAGATCTTGCCCTATCTTTTGGGCAGTTAGACTGAAGCACTGACCAAAGGGAGAGAGAGTATGTATGCCATCACAATGGGTACTTTGTCACAGGATGAGGGCAGGGTGATTTGTGAGGTATAACTATAGAGCAAACTTGAGTCCAGTTCAGTTGCTCACTGCTACTGATGAAATGAAATCTTTGGAGACCAGTCTTCTGAAGAAATGCCGAGAAAGCTCCCTAGACAATTGGGCTCTCTACCCCGCCACTCTCCTCAATCTTCTCCTCCCTCCTATTGTTCAAGCCACCATCAGTTTCTGCCTACTCAACATCCTGCTTATAGACAAACCACACAAACCAACTCAAACTCTGTTTTTCAAACTACCCATTTCCCTTCTATGAAGCACATAGTCATGTTCTCCACCTTAACAGTCTGTTCACCAAACATTTTCTCTATTACCAAAAGGTCCACTCTGTGTCCTGCTCTCATTTCTCCCTTTTCCTGTAATGCCAAGTTCCCCTCTACTCCTCCTAACAGCCCCACTGATTCATACCCTATTTTGTCCTACCCATCAAGAGGACAGCTGCTGTCTGTACACTTTGAGGCCAAGAAGCGAATTTAGCAGGTATGGGTACAATTCCAAGTTTTCTTAACTGTTCGTTCCTATTAGCCTGACCCAGTAAACACAGGGAAGACAGGATGGTAAAGCCAGTAGTTACCATGGATCCTCTCAAATTTGATTTCTCCATTGATCTTTCTTATTATCAGACTGTCATTGAGAGACATGCCAAAGAATCTAAGAGAAACCAATGTCTTCCAGAGTTACAGAATCACCAGAAAGCCATGTCTTCATAAGATACCTTGGATAGAATTTTATATGATCACTGGATATCATTATGTTCATCAGGGCACAAGGAAGAAATCCTTAAGAAGAAGGTTAGAATTGAGAGCCCTCAGTGACTGTAATTTCTTCCCGTGAATTAGGAGGTACAGACTCAATACTGATGGTCTAAAGCTAAGGGATGGGACAAAGATGACTTTGTAGAATTCTGGAATTCTAAGTAGTTTGTGTGACTGTTGGTGAAGTGTTAAATATTTTCATAATTCAGTTTCTTTAAACATAGATGTTAAGAAATTACCTCATGAATTTGAATCAGTTAATGAGGTAGTCCTTGCAAAGTGCTATCAATTGATCATGAAAAGCAATGAAAGGAATTGATGACATATATGCATGTGTATGCACACACATGTACACACACACACACAGACACACACACACAAAATATGGAACTAATTACTTTGCATGATTCTTATGAACCAAATGCATTAAAAATTTTTAAAAATATTTTGCTGTTATGTTGTATACCATAATATATAAAACAGATTTTGTTGTGGTAATGTGAAATTCCAGTGCTTTGACTGTTTGTAAACCTAAGACAAGGACTAGAGTTTACAAAAGGAATTATAATTATCAATGGAAGGAGGGTTATGAAACAGCTTGTTTAAATATTCTATTCATCCCAAGACAGCAGACAAGTTGTGGCAGACAAAATGGGAACACACTACACCAGTAACTGCTAGTAAATAATAACAAAGTATTAATTCAACTAGGATGAAGTAATATCTTAAACGATAATTTTAAATTCATCAATTATATGGCACAAAATTGATTTTTTTCAAGTCCAGTCTACATGTTGTGTATGATCAACTCACTTTAAATAGAAACATATGCATTAAATGAACCTGCCTGCCTATTAAAATTCTATTCTTGGTGGGCATATACTTCTCCTTACCAAAATGGAAAGAACATTATATTTCTATTCACCTGACATTCATCTAGATCAGCAATTCTCAACCTTCCTAATGTTGTGACCCTTAAATGCAGTTCCTCGTGCTGTCTGTAGTGATCCCAACCAAAAATGATTTTGATGCTACTTTGTAACTATGATTTTTCTGCTGTTACAAAACATAATATAAGTATATATGCAGGGTATATGATACACAACCCCTGTCAGGGTCGTGACTCACAATTGAGAGCCCCATATCTAGACTTAACAGTGATGAGAGAGAAATTCACTTAGCCATATTGAAGTGCTGACTTTTTCCTATTTCTTTAATTCCTACTTCAGAAATCCCACCAAGAACACAATCATTTGTTTCTATCATTAGTCTCTGTCAACTGAGAGAAAAACTGCTTCACACAAATAGTTTTCATGAATACTCACCTAGATCCTGAGTCTATGTATTTGGTTATAATGTAGATCAATGGAGGGAATTCACAGTTCACAATGGGCATTCACTTAAGGGATGAGGTGAATGGTGATCTCTGAGATGCATGTTACATCAAGTCTGGTGTAGGCTCAGCCCCTTCCTGATTTGTGTGAAAGAACAACTTTGGAGAGACTTCTTGTCAAAGATGACAACATTTCTAAGAATTTTTTGATATCAACCCCTTCTTCCTCTGGTGTTTCTCTTCTGTCCTTCTCCAAGACACTTTCACTTTATTCCTTTTCAGGTTTATAGCTGCATAACTGTCTCTGAAGCCAATATATGTTCTCTTTTATGCCATATTTTCTTCCTGCTACCCCACCTCAATGATCCATGCCAATCTCTTCCTCTTTCCTGTCTTCCTTCTGAGAAACTTGTTAAGTTTCTTACTGTCATTTTTTCCTCCTCTCTTGGTACTACTCATGCCAAGAGCTCTCTTGAGCAGATACCTATTTTCTGATCCCTACCAAGTACTGAGTGAGGAGAAAATAAGCCATCCTGAGAAGCTAGTTTCTTACAAATGTATTTCAGAATTGTCCTGAGCTATGGTTACCTTTGTTGACCAGATAAGCATAAGAAACCCAGATGGATGATTACTCAATCAGTCTAGCTAGCATACTTTTGTATTTTTGTTCACATTGATACATCTGCCCGTTATGAAAAATAGTCGATTTTCAACAAAACCAGTCCTCTAATGATATGAGTCTGAAAAATATGCAGTTAACTGTGGTTCTTTTGCACACACTAAAGTGACTTGTCTCTTGTTTCCAAGCTCATTTATTGTACAATTCGGGGACTAAGGGGAAATATAATAGGAGAGATACACTGGGTTTCACAAAGATTGGTAATGTAACTCATTTGCTTAGTAAACACTGGTAATACAACTTGTTAATGAAGCTTCAGAGGGCAGGGGAGGAATCTAGATTGGCCTGTGTTTAAATATGGACACAGTTTACTTGATTAAGTAGCTGTGTGATTTTGTTATTCAGTTGCCTTCTCATAAAGTGAAAAGATGTCAAGAAGTGTCTCCTGTATTTATGAGAGGATAATAAGGTTTGATTGATGACACCTAAAACAATTCTTGTTGCAGAGAAAGTGTTAGACTATAGACATCATGTGGAAAGAGTTGTTTGTGTGGCATAAGAAGACTAGGATTAAAATTGGACAATACAGACATAAACACAAAATTCCCAAAATTAGTCTTGGTCAGAAACAGTTCAAGACAGCCTACTTTAGATTTATACTAATGCAGGAAGGGATTGATTGGAAGAGATGGGAGTTGGGGATAGAAATTATTCAAGTTACTAATTTGAAAGTTTAGAAAAAAAATATAGTGACACATAATTCCTTTTGTATAGAAAATAAAGACCTGGTACATGTAGGTGGAAGTTTTGCAACTTTGATATGTCACCATATCTCAAATCAGATTCAGCACACATGACCAGAAGCAAAACCTTGGCTGGTCCAGCAACAAACACAACTCAGAGCCTTCTGGGCATTTCAGATGAAGGCTTGAATTAGGACAACTTGAAAGCTGTCTTTGTATAATCCATACTTATTTATCATTATGAATTTGGAGATAAAGACACCAATTGGCACTGGAGGCACACTGAAAACACAGAATGATGGAACTACAGAGGCACAGGAGATAATTAAACTGGTGCTTGAGAATGATGTGGTTAGTCAGAAATACATTTGATTCATCCCCATTGTGGATCACCTTGCCTATGGGAAAACCCTTCCCTATTCAGACAGTATAGAGCCAGTATCAATATGGACAAGCAGGAGGTCTCACTCAGTGAGAAACTTGTTGTATATGTCACTTTGTAACACTTGTTTTATAAATAGCCTTTACATTAGTTTCAGTGTATTTTCTATAAGATGTATTTATATATATTTAGAAAAATTCCTATTCAATTACTTGTCCTTGTTTATTGCACTGCTATCTAAAATAGACACATGAATGGATAAGGAAAGTGTGGTATATACACAACAGAGTTTGATTCAGGCAGAAAGAGTAGTATTTTGTCATTTACAAGAAAATGCATGGAATTAGGGATGATTATTGCTAAATGTAAATGCAGATGTGCATACATGCACATATATAACATGACATAGATTAGGGGCATAAATCAGGATGACAAACAGAAATGGAAATGAAGGAAAGCAACAGGTAATTGGAACTGACTACAGTCAAATAACATGGTATGCATGGAAAAAAATGTCATTTATAATGACTATCAGCCAATACAACAAATAAACATTCATAAAGTTTTCCAATAAAAATAAGACCCATGTTCAGTGTTTACACACTGTAACAATGTAACTGTGAATACTTGAAGAAATTGAAACAACTAGTTATATGTTTTTATACCATTCTTTCCCTCTTTAAGTATGTATTTGACTTCCGGTTTCCATCTGTGGTGGGAGACCTCTGCCTGGGCCACCAGGGCTCCATAGCCAAATAGTGCTGGGAGAAAGCTAGCCTCCCAGGAGTGTGGAGAAGCCCGTGAGATGGGGTAAGAGGACCAACACCGCTAAGCAGGTCTGGCCCGGAACCCTTGGGACACGGGGACTGAGGAACAGCATGGGGAAGGAGCCTTCTGGTTTCCATCTGTGGCTGGAGACCTCTGCATGGGCCACGAGGACTCCATAGCAAGATAGTGCCCGGAAAAAGCTAGATTCCCAGGAGTTTGCGCAAGCCTGTCTGCTCAGAGGGACCCACCTGGAATCCTCAGGACACAGGGACTGAGGAGTGGTCTTCTGGTTTCTTCAGTGGTCGGGGAGTAGATCCTATGACACAGGGCCCCATACTCAAATATTGCAAGGAGAGAGCTGGTATCCCAGGTGCCAACACACCTTCAAGCACAGGTAAGGCCACCACTTCTGTTCAAATTCACTGGATCAAGAGGCACTCTTGCAGATCCATCAAGACACAGGAACCAAGCGACAGCTGGGGACTAGATCCTAGTGGATTTGTCTCCACCCCAGAGCTGACCCTGGACCACAGCTCTCCAAACCCAAATTCCTCTCTGAGAGAACTGGTCTTCAAGGAGTATTGACACAGAGGCTTGCAGGAAGGACAAGTCACAGTCAGAGAGAGTAAGAACAACTAATACCAGAGATAACAAGATGGCAAAAGGCAAGGGCAAGAACATAAGAAACAGAAACCAAGGCTATTTGGTATCATCAGAACCCAGTTCTCCCACCACAGCAAGCCCTGGATACCCATGCACCAGTCAAGCAAGACTCAGATTTAAAATCACATCTCATGATGATGATAGAAGATTTTAAGAAGGAAATAAATAACTCCCTTAAAGAGATACAAGAGACACAGGCAAACAACTAGAAACCCTCAAAGAGGAAACACAAAAATCCCTTAAA
Organism: Rhynchomys soricoides; assembly: GCA_019843965.1. Classification (NCBI taxonomy): domain Eukaryota; kingdom Metazoa; phylum Chordata; class Mammalia; order Rodentia; family Muridae; genus Rhynchomys; species Rhynchomys soricoides. The sequence goes on from JADRCH010000167.1 coordinate 8,642,583, forward strand.
GAATTACAGGAAAACACAATAAAAAGATGAAGGAAATGAACAAAACCATCCAGGAACTAAAAAGAGAAATAGAAACAATAGAGAAATCACAAAGGGAGACAACCCTGGAGTTAGAAAACCTAGGAAAGAGATCAGGAGTCATAGATGCAAGCATTACCAACAGACTACAAGAGATGGAAGAGAGAATCTCAGGTGCTGAAGATACCATAGAAAACATTGACACAACAGTCAAAGAACACGCAAAATGGAAAAAGCTCCTAACCCAATACATCCAGGATATCCAGGATACAATGAAAGGACAAAAACTGAGGATAATAGGTAGAGAAGAAAGTGAAGATTCCTAACTTAAAGGACCAGTAAATATCTTCAACAAAATTATAGAAGAAAACTTCCCTAACCTAAAGAAAGAGATGAACATAAATATACAAGAAGACTATAGAACTCCAAACAGACTGGATCAGAAAAGAAATTCCTCCCATCACATTATAGTCAAAACACCAAATACCCCAAATAAGCAAAGAATATTAAAAGCAGTAAGGAAAAAAGGTCAAGTAACATATAAAGGCAGACCTATCAGAATTATACCAGACTTCTCACCAGAGATTAGGAAAGCTAGAAGATCCTAGGCGGATCTCATACAGATCCTAAGAGAACACAAATGCCAGCCCAGGCTGCTATACCCAGCAAAACTCTCAATTATCATAGATGGTGAAACCAAAATATTCTATGCCAAAACCAAATTTTCACAGTATGTTTCCATACACCCAGCCCTACAAAGAATAATAGATGAAAAACGCCAACTCAAGGAGGGAAACTTCACCCTAGAAAAAGGAAGAAAGTAATCTTTCAACAAACTCAAAAGAAGATAGCCACACAAACATAAAAATAACATCTAAAATAACAGGAAGCAACAATCACTATTCCTTAATATCTCTTAACATCAATGGTCTCAATTCCCCAGTAAAAAGATATAGGCTGACAGACTGAATCCATAAACAGGACTCAGCATTTTGCTGCATCCAGGAAATCCACCTCCGTGTTAAAGACAAACACTACCTCAGAGTAAAGGGCAGGAAAAACAATTTTCCAGGAAAATGGTCCCAAGAAACAGTCTGAAGCCCTTCTAATATCAGATAAAATCAACTTTCTGTCAAAAGTCATCAAAAAACTATAAGGAAGGACACTTCATACTCATCAAAGGAAAAACCTACCATGAAGAACTCACAATTCTGAACATCTGTGCCCAGAATGCAAAGACACTCACATTCATAAAAGAAACTTTACTAACATTCAAATCATACATTGCACCTCACACCCCAGTCTCAGTCTCAATAGACAGATCTTGGAAGCACAAACTAAACAGAAACACAATGAAACTAACAGATGTTATGAACCAAATGGATTTAACTGATATCTATAGAACATTTCATCCTAAATCAAAAGAATATACCTTCTTCTCAACATCTCATGGTACCTTCTCCAAAACTGATCATGTAATGGTTACAAAACAAACTTCAACAGTTATAAGAAGATTAAAATAATCACATGCTTCCTATCAGATCACAACGGCTTAAGGCTGGTCTTCAATGGCAACAACAACAGAAAGCCCACACAACAGAGAAGCTGAACAACGCCTTCTTAGTGATAAATTGGTCAAGGAAAAAATAAAGAAAGAAATTAAAGACTTCCTAGAATTTATTGAAAATTTAAGTACAACATACCCAAACTTATGGGACACAATAAAAGCAGTGTTAAGAGGAAAACTCATAGCTCTGAATGCCTCCAAAAAGAAACTGGAGAGAGCATATATTAGCAGCTTAATAGCACACCTGAAAGTTCTAGAACAAAAAGAAGTAAATACACCCAAGAGGAGTAGAAGGCAGGAACTAATCAAATTAAGGGCTGAAATCAACCACGTAGAAACTAAAAGAACTATACAAAGAATCAACAAAACCAGGAGCTGGTTCTTTGAGAAAATCAACAAGATAGATAAAATCGTAGCCAGACTCAACAGTAAGGAAAATTGAAGGGCTGCAAAGCCCTTAAAGAAGTGTTCAACATCCTTAGTCATCAGGGAAATGCAAGTCAAAACAACCCTGAGATTCTACCTCACACCAGTCAGAATGGCTAAGATCAAAACCTCAGGTGACAGCAGATGTTGGCGAGGATGTGGAGAAAGAGGAACACTCCTCCATTGCTGGTGGGATTGCAAGCGGATATAACCTCTCTGGAAATCAGTTTGGTGGACCCTCAGAAAAATGAACGTAATACTACCTGAGGACCCAGCTATTCCACTCCTGGGCATTTACCTGGAAGATGCTCCAACATGTAGTAAGGACACATGCTCTACTATGTTTATAGCAGCCATATTTATAATAGCCAGAAGCTGGAAACAACCCAGATGTCCCTCAACAGAGGAATGGATACAGAAAATGTGGTACATTTACACAATGGAATACTACCCAGCTATTAAAAATAACGACTTCATGAAATTCACAGGCAAATGGATGGAACTTGAAAATATCATCCTGAGTAAGGTAATGCAGTCACAAAAGAATGAACAAGGTATGTACTCACTGATAATGGTTATTTTCCCAAAAGTTCGGAATACCCAAGAGTCACTTCACAGCAACCATAGGACTGAGTGTGAGGTCCCAGATGGAGGAGTTGGAGAAGGGACTGAAGGAGCTGAGGAAGTCCTTCCCCATGGAAGGAGCAACAGTGTCAACTGGCCTGACCTCCCGATGCTCCTGGAGACTGGACTACAAACCAAAGAATACACATGGAGGGACCCATGGCGCTGGCCACATATGTGACAGAGGAGGATCTTGTTTGCATCAGGGCGAGGAGAGGTCCTTGGGCCTTAGGGTGTTAGATGCCCCATTATAGGAGAATGCCAAGGAGGGAAGAGGAGAGTGGGTGGTTGGGTAGGTGGGTAAGGGAATACCCTCATACAGGCAGGGGGAGGGGGGATGGGATAGGTGGGTTCCAAAAGGGAGATCAGGAAAGGGGAAACATTTGAAATATAAATAAAGTATCCCAAAAAAAAAAAAGAAAAGAAAAGCCTAAAAAATTTTAAAAGGTAAGGTGTTTTATTTTCATGTTGGTAAGTGATCTTTTTTAAAAAGGCAGTGATAAAGAAATGGAGAAGAGAACGAAAAAGATATAGAGGTGAGTAAAGAAGAGTTGTGGAGAAAAAGGGAAAGAGGGAGCAGTTTAAAGACTCTTTTAACCATGCTACGGAGAGGTAGGAGCAAAGAGAATGAAGTTTACAAGAGAGAAGTGTCCCCTTTAAAATGATGACATGTGGATGCATGCCTAAAGATGGTGAGGAAAGGAACCAGGAACATAACTGAGAGGAAGTATACTAGGTGGATTGGATAAAAACATTTAAAGATCTCTTTATGCAGGAATTTGATATGTTCTACCAACATAGGACAGGTAGTAGGACAAAACAACAGAAGAGTCTGCAGGACAGAGTATAGGGGTGAGAGAAGCCAGAGAGACTCTTAATATTCATTACCCTAAAAGTCAAAATCTCCATTTCAATGGAGTGGTTTTTTTTATTTGTTTTTATTTTTTTTTCTACTTTATTTACATTTCAAATGTTTTCCCCTTTCCAGATCTCCCATTTGGAACCTCCCTATTCCCTCCCCCCTCCCCTGCCTCTATGGATCTCTCTATAAAGGCAGTACCTATCAGAATTGATAACATTTTACTGATTGATACTCTCTAGCCAACGGTTGGAAAACTCTCAGTTGTCTCTGTGAGTACAGAGTATCAATGAGAGGAGTTAAAGTTATGAATAAAAAGCTTATTTTTAAAAATTGTGCATAAAATTTTATCTAGTAAACTTATTGCTAGGAAATTATGTTGACAGAATTATATATGTACTGTGAGATATCTATTATAGTATTATATACAATGGTGAATTATGAGAAACATGTCAAAATTAAATACAAAAGTAATAAATTATGAAATTACTTGTAGACATTTCTATAATAATTAAAATCCTATTTTCTAGGTTAAAACTTTAGAAGCCAATATTATCATAATCTTGTAATTTCACATTATAAATATGATGAAAATAAATCACTTTATAAAAATATTACTCAATTGAAAATTATTTCTGACATATCAACACTACAGTTTTATAGGCCATTCACTTTTTTCTTCTTTGAAATGACAAAGGAAAGTTGACTTCAGTCAAAATACAACACAAGCTAATCTCATAAATCACACGTTTAATGTTACTTGTTTTCAGTGGGTTTTGAAAACCTTACTACTGTCACACTCAACTAGAAATAAGCTGACAACTCCTGACTAAATTCAGAGAAAATAAATATTAGTCTTCTAAAATATACAGGACTCACCTCCCTAATGCTACCATAAAATTCAAATACCTCCAATGATCTCCCTTCACTCTGAGCAAAGAACAACATTCCTCTGTGGTTCCCAAGGCCATTACACTGAGATTCATCAGATACCTACAACACTTGCTAAAGTCACCCCTTAAATATTTCTATTTGACCAGCATGAAGTGTCCTTTCTTATCTTTTTTGATAACTTTAGGTTGAAAGTTGATTTTATTCGATATTAGAATATTACTCTGAGGTGGTGTTTGTCTTTGTCACTGAGGTGTGTTTCCTGTATGCAGCAAAATGCTGGGTCCTGTTTACATATTGAGTCTCTTAGTCTATGGTTTTTTATTGGGGAATTGAGTCAACTGATATTAACAGATATTAAGGAAAAGTGATTGTTACTTCTTGTTATTTTGATTTTATTTTTATGTTCCTGTGGCTATCTTCCGATGGGTTTGTTGAAAGATTTTCTTGCTTTTTCTAAGGTGTAGTTTCCCTCCTTGTGTTGGTGTTTTCAATCTATTATCATTTGAAGGGATATATTTGTGGAAAGATATTGTGTAAATTTGGTTTTGTCATGGAAAATCTTGTTTTCTACATCTATGGTAATTGAGAGTTTTGCTGGGTATAGTAGCCTGGGCTGGCATTTGTGTTCTCTTAGGGTCTGTATGACATCTTTCTAGGATCTTCTATCTTTCATAGTCTCTGATGAGAAGTCTGGTATAATTCTGATAGGTCTGCCTTTATATGTTACTTGACCTTTTTTCCCTTACTGCTTTTAATATTCTTTCTTTGTTTATTGAGTTTGGTGTTTTAATTATTATGTGACAGGAGGAATTTCTTTTCTGGTCCAGTCTATTTGGAGTTCTGTAGGCTTCCTGTATGTTCATGGACATCTCTTTCTTTAGGTTAGGAACATTTTCTTCTATAACTTTGTTGAAGATATTTACTGTCCCTTTAAGTTGGGAATCTTCGCTCTCTTCTATACCTATTATTCTTAGATTTCATCTCCTCATTGTGTCCTGGATTTCCTGGATGTTTGGGGTTAGGAGTGTTTTGCATTTTGTATTTTTTTTTTTTTTATTGTAATGGCAATGTTTTCTTTGGTATCTTTTGCACCTGCAATTCTCTCTTCTATCTCTTCTATTCCATTGGTGATACTTGCATCTATGACTACTGATTTCTTTCCTAGGTTTTCAAACCCCCAGGTTGTCTCCCTTTGTGATTTCTTGGTTGTTTCTGTTGCCATTTTTAGATCCTAGATGGTTTTGTTCAATTCCTTCATCTGTTTAGTTGTATTTTCCTGTAATTCTTTAAGAGATTTTTGTGTTTCCTCTTTAAGGGCTTCTAGCTCTTTACCTCTGTTCTCCTGTATTTCTGTAAGGGAGTTATTTATATCCTTTTTAAAGTCCTCTATCTTGGTTTTTCTGGTGTGATGGTATATCTAGAATTTGCTGTGGTGGGAGAATTGGGTTCTGATGATGCCAGGTAACCTTGGTTTCTGTTGCTTATGTTCTTGTGCTTGCCTCTTGCCATCTTGTTATCTCTAGTGCTACCTGTCCTCCTTTTATCTGACTGGAGCCTGTCCTTCCTGTGATCTTGGCTGTGTCAAAACTCCTCAGAGACCAGGTATCTCTGGGAACCTGGGATCCTGAGATCTTGGGTGTGACAGAGCACCTAGGAGTCAAACTACCTCTGTGACCTTGAGATCTGCAGTGACCAAGCTCCTGGGAACCTGTGATCCTGGGTGTGTTAGAGTGCCTAGGAGTAGAGCTTCCTCTGGTGTGTGGGACTGACTGGCTGAGGAGTTCATGCCCTGAGAGACAGATTTTTATCCAGCAATAGAACTGACTCTCACCTTCAATTGGTTTTTGCCAGCCAGTTTGGAGGTATATTGTTTTAAAAAACAATCTGTATAAAGAGTAACAGTAAGAATTTAATTGACCACAAGTTTACAGAACATTTATTAGACAGGGTTATGGTGGACTTTGAACTGAATGATCTGATTCATGTTTGTTTCTTTGAAATGACTCTTATCATGTCTAGAGGAGAACAAGATGAGAGAATCTGGGTGACAATGAGAAGCCAGGGTCTATGGAGACAGTCTGGGAAAGAACGAAGATGATTTGAGTGTTAGAAGGGAAAGGATGAGAAGAGCTTAGCTTAGGTTACATCAATGGATTTAGTTCTAAACGGGAGAACACTGAGAGATAACTAAAGTTTCAATCTATGGGACTGGGAGAGTTATTAATAGAGAGGAAGCAAGCTAAGTACCATGTGGGGGTAAGATAATGATATTTGTAGGCTATATGACCTTGATGTATAAATAGGAATCCTGGATGTTAATGTCACAGGAGCAACCAGAACTGGAGATATACATTTGAGAGTTGGCAGTTTTGAAGCTGTCACTACATACATGGTGCTTAAAATGGAAGACAATATGCACTTTATCATCAACAGTTATTCCAGAGCAAAAGGAATAGAGAAATGGGTGGAAAAGGAAAGAAAGAATAAGGAAAAGAGAGAAAATGAGAACTTTTAGAAAATTCAATGTAAAAACATGGGAGCGGTTTGCAGTTTCAGGCCAGTCACAAGATGGAGAAATGGATGAGGTTTTCCAGTAAATCAGAAGCTTAGGGACAATCTGTGGTTAAAGAGCTTGTTCAGTGTAAAATTCCCTGAGCAGGTACAAATATGTTGGAAAAGAGAATTGCACTTCCAGAATATGATGTGATTTTTAAGGAAATACTTTGGCTGTCATCCCAAAATATACAGACTTTGTGACTTTTCTATTATTTCAGCAGATATTTATGATGTGTCTCCTAAATAACAACAACAACAACAAAAAAAAAAAAGGCAGAAAAATGTGCTGACAGAATTTCCAGGCTTACAGACAGTATACCAACCAGTTTACACACTGGCAAGAGAAATGATATCTATCTAGATAATCAGAAAATCATCAGAGTAAAGGTGGGCTCTTTTCATTAAATATAACTTAAGATCAAGTTTTTCAAAGGTTTGGACTAAAAATAAAAACAGATACAGATACTCTAATTTGAGTTTCAAGTATTGGGGAAATAATGTGGTCTCATAGCCTAATTGTATTTGTTTAGAAGTTACTTATAGACAGAATATTCGCTCACAGCAGCTTCCTAAGATTCAAACTTCAATTAATTTTAGGAAGAACAAAGCAGAATCTCATGTCCTTAAAATTCTGATAAGGATGAAATTTATTCTTACTGACCTCAAATAGTTAGATGCCTATATGAGAGCAATTGCCATGGCTTGGGCAGGGTAGGATCATGTGGATTTCATGAAATATGTAATATGTATAACTATGTGCCACACGTATATGAACTAAAGGCAGTGATAATGTTGCTTCAAATGTGTGACAGATTAATAATTAAAGAAGAAAATCATGAACAGGATATATATCCAGGAAAAGTGTAACATTTGGGTTTATTCCTGAGATGCCATGAAAGTGAATTATTCCAGGAAAAAGATGAGATTCTATGTTGACATATAAAACAAATGGACAGTGCTAAAAAAAAATCTCTGTGAGAGAAAGAGAGAGAGGGGCAGGGGATGGAAACTTATGTATGTGATACATGAGGATAACAAAAGCTTAGAATACAATATATAATGGGAATAGCTTAAAATTTAGAGATAAGATGATGTTCTATTTAGAACACATTCAGGAAACAGTGTAACCTATGCCATAAAATATTTATTGTTTACTTAGGACCAGATCCAGAGGGAGGAATTTTTAATCCTGAGCTCTTAATATCCTGAATTTTTAATCCTGAGCTTCTTCTACTTTAACATGCTAGAAATGTTGGTATTTTTACTGTGATTTCATAATCTCAAACACAGGTAAACCCAAAGAATTCCTTCTGTAGTTTTCTAAGAAAGAAAGAATTTTATATTTATCCTTGTTATATATGTGAGAGATTGGTTCTAGGATACCCCATACCTCCCCAAAACTCTTAAATGAAGAATCAGAGGTTTAAGTATGACTGACATACATCACTGCATATATTTCCAAATCATCTTTAGATTAGTCTAGATATTCAATAAAATGCGAATGCTCTTAAATAATTTCAAGCTTTAAAATATTTTTGTATGAGTTTGTGGAGATAGAACTTATGTCTATGGATGGTCAACTTTACTTAAGAAGTTTCCTTGTGAGCTTGTGTGGAAGTTATAGCAGTTGTATCTTAGCTCCCAGCTATACCACATACACTCGACCAAAGTTATTTCCTTCCCAACCAGTCCTCCTCTGTTCTGGGAGGGTCATCTTCTTCAATCTTAGACAAGAGACACACATCAATTGGTGTGAGAAGAAGGAGACACCTGTGTAGCCTGGCAGATCAATCAAATCAATCCTGGTGGTTAATGGGGTAACTTGTTAGGGAGGAATTGCCTTCACCAGTAGTTCTATCAAGCTGTAATGCCTATGAATCACAACACTAAACATGATAAGATATACCCAAAGGTGTAGTAGTGGCATTTATATCTTAGAGTTTTACTGCTGTGAACAGATACCATGACCAAGGCAATTCTTATATAAAGGACAACATTTAATTGGGCTGGCTTACAGGTTCAGAGGTTCAGTCCAGAATCATTATGGCAGGAGCATGGCAGCATACATACAAGCATGGTGCAGGAAGACCTGAGAATTCTACATCTTCACCTGAAGGCTTCTAGGAGAAGACTGGCTTCCAGGCCAGGCAGCTTGAAGCCCAGGCCCACAATGACATACCTATGCCAACAAGACTGGACCTCTCAGTAGTGCCACTTCCTGGGCCAAGCATTTTCAAACAATGACAATAGCCATGTTCTTTGGTTTACAGTGAGTGAGGTAACTAAGCATGAAGCAAGTGAAAATAACAAATAACAAGTAGCAGATAGCAAGACATTAAATTGGACACTTACAACATTTAGTAGATACAACTAGAGTAGCCCCATTGGGAGAGCAAAGAAAAATAACATCTTTAAGTCAGGTATTTATAATACCCAACAGAAATGACCATGGAATCTTGTAATGCTATATTATTATAATTCCCAATGGGAAGATTTCCAGGCAGAACAGAACTTTAGATAAAATGGATAACTTCCTGATCTTTGTCCTATTCCAGAAAATTTTATACCATAGGATTAACAATACTAACTTCAGCTGTAAATGGATCAGCTTCCTGCTGTTCTCAAGGGCACAATGTTTTAAAATCCCTGAGCAGTTTTCTGTTTACCCTTTTTACCTCCAGAAAAGGTCTTGGGAGACTCTTGAGATAAATATAATTCAGTATGAGAAGAGAAAGCCCATCATTTGCTGTTGAGGTCAGCTCTCAACAAGGACAAACAATCATGACAATATAAAAGAATCTTTAATATACATTACCAATATAATTCATATCACAGTACCCCTACTGGTCCAGAGATGCAAAACTAATCTGGAAGTTTGTGTAGAATGGAGGTAGAGGAGGAACTATGGAGAATGATGATGTGGAGCACATGAAGGAAAATCATCAACCTGAGCATGGCCAGGAAGGAGCTGGCTTAGGGTGAGCTTGAAGGTCACCCTCAACCCAGTATGAAGCTATAAAAAAGAAAAGAAAACAAAAAAAGAGAGAGAGAGAGCGTCTACTTGTTTTCACTCCATTTTACCAGACTGTTTAATTGCTTTAATTTCTTCATATCCCCGAGAGACAACTTAAAATTGTTTCATGTGCTTTCTAATTTAATTTCTACTGAACATTCAAACTTCCTCATATTCTTCTCCAACTCTTTAGTTTCTTTTGCAGAGGCTGGGAGAAAGTAGCTATGTTCTGCCTTTTAGAATTTCTTTAAATTTATTTTTTTTAATTATTTTTATTTTTAACTTACACAAGCTGAGTCCAACACTCAGCACTTTGTGCCACTAGTTAATGCTTGTTACCTGAGCTTTTAATTCTTCCTTTACAATACTTAACACCAATACAGCAACTCAGAAACTTAAAAACAGAATATGAGTTGAAAAGGGCACAATATCTGTCATGGATAAAATTTGTATCTCTTTATGGAAATGAGTTCTGAGCTAAGTAAACAAAAGATGCTTAGGTCCAGTGTGCATACTGCTTCCAACTACATTAAAAAATGAGACAGGCTGTGTCTCTGGATTGACTCATGATGTCATTGATCACAATACTCAGGGCATCACTTCAGTAACACACAGCATTTTCTCAGCAAGTGGGAACCGAGTCCCCAAGACCTGATCCCAATCATGTTAATCTGAGTAAACTGTTGACACTGCCACACAATACATCCATTTATGATATAAACAAGTTTATAGGTCTCAAATACAATTTCCTAAGCCAATCACATCTCTGATCAAAAAGCTTTTACAGAAGTATTTTTTTCATGATTAAGTATAAGGAAAATATTATTAATGGGCATAAACCAAACCTAACATATGAAGATGTAACAGGCATTTTAAAATGATCAAAAACGAATAGCTATAGTCTAAAACATCCACAGTCAAAGTCATATGACCATAAATTTATTGTACACTTTTCAGTCAAATAATGTCACATTTAAAATATGCAAATGCTCACCTATATTTTCAAACAAATGCCCACCCTTGTTTTAAATTTCAAGACAGAGTGTGCCTTTATTCTTTTAGCTGTTCTAGAAGGCAAATTTCAATGAAAGTCAATAAATCCCTACTAAAGAATTTTCAGTTCTATAACCTGTTTAAGCTTTACATTGTATAGTAAAACTTAAAAATAGTATCTTGGGTTCATTTTTATGTATCTTCCAGTTAGTTAAAATATATAGGTCTCTTCTGATTAGTTTGTTGACATCAGAAAAAAACAACTCCTGAAGTTGTTCAATGGTATTTTAAAGTATGGATTCTCATATATAACTAATATAATTTAATTTGCTATATTACTTTACATAGGCATTTAAATTAATATATGTATTAATAAATCTATATTAAGTTAATATTAAGTTAATATACATGGTTAAATGTTGAAATACTAGGTCCTAAAATTCTGTTTGGATAATTTCTAAGCCAACAAATAACAGAAGGTATATAGTACAAATTTTGCCACCTGGAGTCACCTGGAGCTATATCTTGAATTTAAATATTTGCCTTTTATTAATATATACTTAAATATCTGGTTTTATGTTGAGGTCCTTGATCCACTTAGACTTAGGCTTTTCACAGGGTGATAGACATGGATCAGTTTTGTATTCTTCTATATGCAAACTTCCAGTTAGACCAGCCAACTACTGAAGATGCTTTCTTTTATCCACTGTATGATCTTGAGTTATTTGTCCAAATTCAAGTATCTGAGATATGTGAGTTTATTTCTGGGGCTTTGATTGTATTACATTGATCAACCAGTCTGTCTCTGTAACAATACTATGCAGTTTTTATCACTGTGCTCTGTAGATTCCTCCAGAAGTTCTTTTATTGTTCAGAATTGTTTTGGCTATCCTGGGATTTCTTTCTTTTGTTTGTTTGGTTTTTGTTTTTGTTTTGTTTTTTGTTTGTTTGTTTTTTCATATGAAGTTGAGAATTGTTCTTTCAGTGTCTGTAAGAAATTGTGTTGAAATTTTGATGGGAATTGCATTGAATCTGTAGATTGCTTTTGGTATGATGGCTCTTTTTACTATGTTAATCCTGCTGATCCATGAACATTGGAAAACTTTCCATCTTCTGAGGTCTTATTCAATTTCTTTCTTTGGGGACTTGAAGTCTTGTCATACAGATTTTTTCACTTGCTTCTTTAGAGTAACTCCAAAACATTTTATATTATTTGTGACTATTGTGAAAGGTGTTGTTCCCTTAATTTCTTTCTCAGCCCTTTCATCATTTGTGTAAAGGAGAGCTACTAATTTCTTTGAGTTAATTTTAAATCCAGTCACATTGCTGAAGTTGTTAAATCTAATAGAAGAGAAAGTGGGAAACTGCCTTGAACACACGGGCACAGGAGAAAATTTCCTGAGCAAAACACTATGTGGGTCAGGCTCTAAGATCAACAATTGATAAATGGGACCTCTTGAAACACTATCAATAGGACAAAATGTCAATCTAAAGATTAGGAAAATATCTTCACTAACTACATCAAATAGAGAGGCAATATCCAAAATATATAAGGAACTCAAGAAGTTAGACTCTGCCCCTAAACAAAACCCCAAGTAACCCAATTCAAAAATGGGGGAGAGAGCTAAACAGAGGACTCTCAACTGAGGCATCTCAAATGCCTGCAAAACACTTAAAATGTTCAACATCCTTAGTCATCAAGGAAATGCAAATTAAAATGACCAACTCTGAGATTTCGCCTTATACTAATCAGAATGGCTAAGATCAAAAACTCAAGCACATGCTGTCAAGGATGTGGAGAAAGAGGAACACTCCTCCATTGCTGGTGGGATTGCAAACTGGTACAACCACCCTGGAAATCAATCTTGCAGTTCCTCAGAAAACTTGAAATAGTTCTACCTGAATTCCCAGCTATACTTCTCCTAGGCATGTGTCCAAAAGATGTTCTACCATATCAAAAGGACACATGATCAACTGTGCTCATAGCTTATTTGTAAGTCAGAAACTGGAAGCAACCCAGATGTCCCTCAATCAAAGAATGGATTCAGAAAATGTGATTCATTTATACAATGCAGTATTATTAAAAACAAGGACATCATAAATTTTGCAGGCAAATGAATGGAACTAGAAAATATTATCCTGAGTGAAGTATCCCAGACCCAAAAGGACTTGTATGGTATGTACTCACTGATAGTGGATAATGGCCTAAAATACAGAATACCCCTGATTTACCCCACAGACCTTAAAAAGTTAAACAAGAAGCAATGGACAAATAGTGTCCAATCCAACTTGGGATCTATCCTCTGGGTGGGCACCAATCCCTGACACTATTACTGATGCTATATTTGCTTGCAGACAGGAAACTAGCAGGGCTGTCACCTGAAAGGCTATACCAGCAGCTGACAGAGGCAGATGCAGGTATAGCTAAGCATTAAACAGAGGTTGGGGACCCCTATGGAAGAGTTAGGGGAAGGATTGAAGGAATTGAAGGGCATGGGGACCTTATAGGAAGACCAAGAGTGTCAACTAACAGGGAGCCCTAGGAGCTCCCAGAGACTGAGTTACCAACTAAAGAACATACACAGGTTGGTCCGAGGCCCCTTGCACATATGTAGCAGATGGCTGCCTCGCTTGGCCTCAGTGGCAGAGGGTGTCTCTAATCCTATACTAGCACCTTCTCTGAGGCATGTGAGGGATTTTGTTATTTTAAAATAAGGCTAACAGTAATACTTAAGACAGTTTTTTTTTCTTCCACTGTTCACTTCTTGCAATATTGACAAAGGCTTTGCTTTCTTTTCTAGATGAAAGTCTAGAAGTCAAGGTTCTTCATCTTTGAATGTAGTCTTTGAAAGATGTGCTAACACCTGCCATTACTTTTATGTTTTACTTTATACTTATTTCAGTGAAATAGTTTATGAATTCCAATGTGAAAGGATAGACCAGCACATGTGTTTGCTATAGTATACATAGTACATAGAACTTTAATCATGGTTTTTTTTGTTGTTGTTGTTGTTTTTTTTTTTTTTTGGCACAGTGTCCTAGAAGAATCAATATATTGGGTTTGGAGTTTTCATGATAAACTTTGATTATTTTTATAAGCTAACAGATTAAACATTGGGCTGTCATATGGGCATAACTGACAGAAATATTCTTTTAACCTTTGGGAACCTAATCTCTGTGCTGGTTTATGCTTTGTGCCTGAAAAAAACTATTCAATTGCAGCCCCCCCTTAATAGCTTAAACCCTTAAATAAATGCACTGCATGGCTCTCCAAAGAACCTGGGTTCAATTCCCAGCAGTCACCATGCCTCACACTCATTTATAATTTAGTCCCAGAAGATCCAATGGCCTCTTCAGGCTCTGACTAAACTACATGCTTACAGTACACAGATATACATTCCTGCAAAACACTCATGCACTTAAAAATAAGTTTTAAAAATCTATGCTTTAAAGTGAATACAAAGACGAGAAGCATAATAGACCAAAGTATTACCCACACAAAGCTGTTTCTTGTATCTTCAATACACTCCATGAGTTATAAATCTGTACATGTTTGTGTTTGTGTGTATATGTGTGTGTGTGTTTTTGAATGTACATGTGTGTGTACTCCTCTGACTATTTCACATTATGTGAGTTGGAGACTATGAGTGCATATCGTTCTCTTCATATCCAATTTTACATTTTTTATTATATATTTTTATTGGTTATTTTATTTATTTACATTTCAAATGTTATTCCCCCTTCCTCATTTTACCTCCACAAACCCCCTACCCTATCCTCCTCCTGCTGCTTCTATGAGGGTGCCCCTCCCACCCCCCAGCTACTTCCTGCTCACTGCTCTAGCATTTCTCTACACTGGAGCATCAAGCCTTCACAGGACCAAGGGCCTCTCCTCCCATTAATGTCTGACAAGGCCATCCTCTGCTATGCATGCGGCTGGAGCTTTGAGTCTCTCCATGCTTACTCATTGGTTGGTGGTTTAGTCCCTGGGAACTCTGGTTGGTTGATATTGTTGTTCTTCCTACGGGGTTGCAAACCCCTTTAACTCTTTCAGTCCTTCCCCTAACTCCTTCATTGTGGTCCCTGTGCTTAGTCCAATGCTTGGCTAAAGCATCAGTGTCTGTATTATTGGCCAGGCTCTGGCAGAGCCTCTCAGGAGACAGCTATATCAGGCTCCTGTCAGTAAGCACTTCTTGGCATCAGCAATAGTGTCTGGGTTTGGTGTCTGTATATGGGATGGATCCAATGGAGTACTATTCTGCTATTAAAAACAATGACTTCAAGAAATTCTTTTTTCTTTCTTTCTTTTTCTTTTTTTTTTTTTTCGAGACAGGGTTTTTCTGTGTAGCCCTGGCTGTCCTGGAACTCACTATGTAGACCAGGCTGGCCTCAAGCTCAAAAATCCACCTGCCTCTGCCTCCCAAGTGCTGGGATTAAAGGCGTGCACCACCACTGCCCGGCAAGAAATTCTTAAGCAAATGGATGGAACTAGAAAATACGTCCTGAGTGAGGTAACCCTGTCACAAAGAACAAAAATGGTATGTACTCACGATAAGTGGATATTAGCCAAAAAGCTTAGAATAGACAAGATACTACTCACAGACCGTATGAAGCTCAAGAAGAAGGAAGACCAAAGTGTGGGTGTTTTAGTACTACTTAGAAAGGGAAACAAAATAATCAGGGGAGGAAGAGGGAGAGAAGGATTTTGGAGGGAGAGAAGAAGGAGAGAGGAAAAAGGGGGCAGGATCAGGTGTTGGGGGTGTTGTAGATAGCCCTAGCGCTGTTTGTAATTTGATGCTAATTCCACTCCTCCAAGAAGGGCTGCCTGTAAGAGGAGTGAATTAAGTACTCAAGATTTCATGTGACCCTTTTAATGAATAAAGATTTCAAAGAAAAGAATCACTGGGCGAGTAGGCAGGACTTCCGGGTTGGAGAGGGAGAACAGAAGAGGAGAGAAGGACAGGCTTGGGGACAGGAGCATGGAGGCAAAAATGTAGGTAGCAAAGGTCCCCGTTTCAGGTGGTGGATCTGTTTGAAGTAGCTGCTGGAGGATTTAACTTAGAATGGCTTATAAATTAGGATGTTAGTTGTTGTGCCTAGCGATTGAATTACCTGTTGATTCTGTGCTAAGTTTGTGTGGTGTTTTCCTTCACAGGGTGACTCAACTAGGTTACAGAGAGAAAAGGTACGGTTGCATGACACCCCAGCCAGCCACAGGAATTGTGGGGCTGGTGTGGCAGCGACCTACTGATGGGACTTAGAGAGTTGGGTGGCTCGCTTTCGGAGCTCCCGGTCAGATAATCTGCCAAAGATGAGTGCCAGCAATAGTGTGGTTTGCAGTTTTTAATATTTTGTGCTACAGGAAGGAGATGGGGAAGATATACAGAGGGTCAGAAAATTGAACAGAAGTGCATAGCAGTATGGGATGGGGAACTGGGGGTAGCCACCAGAAAGCCCCAGATGCCAGGAAAGCAAGAGGCTTCCAGGACCCCACGGGGATGACGTTAGCTGAAATACCCAACAAAGGGAAGGGAGAACATGTAGAGACCATTGCCAGAGGTTAGGCAAGGCCTCCGGTTGAAGGATGAGGCCAACCCAGAATTGTTCCTGTCCAAAGGAAATATGGGGACAAAGTGTGGAGCAAAGACTGAAGGACAGGCCATCCAGAGACTGTCCCACCTGGGGATCCATCTCAATTTTATATTTAAGGCAAAAGATATTTCTAACTTGCTCAGATAACTTGCCAAGAAGCAACTAGTCTCAATGTTAACACTTCCAACACATAATTGTGCAACAAATGCCCAGGGCTTGCAATATCATCAATAGATTCAGTAGCTGTTTCAAGGAATATTAATCTTGTCCCCAATTATATAATTGTATTGAGTCTCACACCTTAAAAGTTTACAAATTCTCTAGTCTGAGAATGATAGTTTTTCTAGTAATTAAAAATAATAGTTAATATAAATGTGTCTTATTGATTGAAACTCTAAGAAATAAAGTAAGTCACTGCTTTGTTTGTGTTTCTCTAGAACTTGCAAGTCATTGGTTTCTCATTACATTATAGTAGCTGTTCTATGTTTATTTTTTATAGATTAATTTATTTTATGTTATGCGTATGACTGTTTTGTCTGCATGTATGTATGTGTGTATCATATGTATGCCTGGTTCCTGAAGAGGTCAAGAATGCATCAGATCCCCTGGCACCAGAGTGACAGATGATTCCATGTTACTATGTGGATAATGGGAATCAAACCTGGGTTCTTCAAGAGTGACTTATACTCTTAACCACTGAGCAAACTTTGCAGTTCCATGATTGAGTTATCTACACTTTTTATTGAACAAATTTTCAGGAAATCAAAAGATCCTAGTCAAGTTGCCACCCCAATACTGCCTTTGATAAAAAGTTTGATGATTACTTTTCAGAAACACAGTGGTTTTGTTTGGTTTTGGGGTGTGTGTGTGTGTGTGTGTGTGTATGTGTGTGTGTTTTGAAATAATGCAACCTGTCTGAGGATCTGAAGGCTTAAATTTAAAATTAATCGAAGGGTTGACCCCAGATATACAAATATCATATACGTGATTTTAAAATTTCAGTAGAAAATAAGCAAACATGAAATTCTTAACAGTAACTGAGTGAGTGAGATTTTATTGGCAAGTAAAATTATCTTAAATGTTCAGATTTATTTTGAGTTGGTATTGGGATCATTTAAAAATCATGAAATATGCAAGTCCTGAGTGAGTCCAGATGCTTAATTTCCCAAGATTATTTATAAATCACTTTTGTTCAATAAGTAAAATTACCTTCCCTGCTAAATTTGAATTACCAGACACTTCCAAAATATTTCTGAAACTAACAACTGTTTTCTCATTTGTAATTTGGCTTATATTCAAAAACTTCAACAGTTGTAGCAGTGTCTCAGAGTTTTCATCAAGCATGTTTTAGCGATTTGTTTTCCAACTGTAGCAGAATAAATTTAGAGCAGACAGCATCTCTGGAAATAATTCACAAGTGTGGAGTGCCTAAATAATATCACTGTGCACAACTAGCCCCAAATCCAAGCACAGAAAACAGTTAAATGACAAAGGAACAAATAACTGCAACCAACACTGATACAGGAAACCTGGAAGGATTAACTCCAGAGTCACTACTTTAATTAAAGAACCAAGAGATAATGAAGATGGTTTTTTTGGGGGACGGGGGAGGTCTAATACCTGTGGCTACGATTCTGACGGCTTAGATAGCTGTCAGAATTACTATCACTGGAAAAGTATTGAATTATTAAGCTTCCTGGACTCTGCCCAGCAATTTTGTTCAGGAGACCCTGTAACCAGATATCTGTATTATTTACAATATTCCTAAGTGCAAAGTTTCTCTAATTACCTACTTAGGCACAATTGGAATAGGTGAAAAAATCAGATAATTATCAAAATCAAATAATATTTTATATGTTTATTTTAGTGATGACTCTAATTATATGTCTAGAACTAAGTTAATATGTTTGATTTTTTTCCCAAGAAATAGTTAAATTTTGGGTATGTGATTGGTCAGAATTCTGTAGCAAGAGTAATTAAATCATGAAACAAGTAGGATTTATAGAATAGTACAGGAATATCTTTCATTTAGGGGTTTACAATTTTTTGTAAATATTTATCAGTGGTCTCAAATTTCTTCCCTTCTCTGCTATCTTTTCCTGAAGAAGGATTTAAACGCCCAAACAAACTGAACATTTCATCCTGAAGAACGAAAGAAGCCAACTCTTCTCCATCTTCTAAAACCACATAAATCAGTGCTACAGAATCTAGGAACAGGAAAGCCGATAATGAATACTTGTGGACGGAAGGCTACAGATCTCAGAGAAGTGCACAGCAAAAGCTTTGAGCTTACAACCTGGGGCTAAAGTAGCAGAAGCCAACCCTGACAGTGACACACCCTTGACTTGGGACTATTTAATCTCTTATTTGTTTTCCTCATCTCATGAGTACTGATTACCATGTGTTTTAGTCCATTTAATAGGAAATTTATATAAAAGAGTGTATTGGCTCATAATTCTCATAGCTGAGCTCCATTATTTCCCTCTTAAGTGATCTCTATATTGTGGGAAGACAGAAAAGTGATCATATGGTGGGCAACTTGGAGTTTCAAACTATGACTGTGTAAATATGGGTTTGAACAAGGAAAAAAAAATAGATGAGGTCTCAACCCTAGATGAATAAGTATAGTCAACTAAGGACTGCCTAGAGTGGGAGAAATGATCTTTCCCAAAGAAGAGCACACCAATTCGTTATCAAATACCAAATGGTCAGCCCTAAAAATGTTCACACAACACTATACAGAATGAGCAGGTAATATTTAGGAATCATTATGTATACAGATGAACACATATATAGTAACACCAATTTTAAAATGCCATAAATTTGAAAGAGAGTGAGGAGAGGTGTATGGGAGAGTATACAGGGAAGAGGAAAAGATACAGTCTCCAAATAAAGAGATAACAAACAACAACAAAAACATATGTCTTGAATCCTTAACATCCCAATATGTAGCATACAGTTCAGGTGAACAGTTATAGCAGTGTCATAAAGGCTGCTTATTATATGTCCCCTTTGATCTACTCACCTTCTATGATGTAGTGTCATTCCAGTGTATGACATTTTGCTAGCAACCTCTATCTTGATATCCAATAAAGCCACTTGGTTATGGCCCATTCCTCTCTTGCTTCATCTGCTTGAATCTCTGGGCACTGCTCTTGTGAGACTCTCTGCTTTCCTTAAATGCTTTGATTTCACATTCCTCTCCAAGCATAATTTTCACAGGCAGATTGTAATGATCCTTTAGGATCCCATAAGAGAGACCTTAGCTATTCAGTGTCTTAATAATATATTCACACTCAACAAATCAGAATACTGAACTATGACTACAAAAGTCAGAAACATTGTAGAGAGAGTATCTTGTCCTATATGGAAGCAACACCTGTCCTTAAAATGCAGCCTAGGCAGGAAATAGGGAGGTGGAGATTCCAGTTCAGAGAAAGGATTTCTGGGAATAGAATGATCACAGGGTGCCCAATGGAGGAGTTACAGAAAGGACTGAAGGAGCTGAAGGGGTTTGCAAACCCATAGGAAGAACAATATCAACCAACCAGAGCTCTCAGGGTCTAAACCACCAACCAAGGAGTACACATGGAGGAACCCTGGGCTCCACCTGCATATGTAGCAGAGGATGGCCTTGTTGGGCATCAATGGATGAAGAGGCTCTTGGTCCCATGAAGGATCAATGCCCCAGTGTAGGAGAATAAGAGGGCGGGGAAGCAGGAGTGGGTGAGTGATTGGGAGTACATCCTCATAGAAGCAGGGGGAGGAGGATTGGGATAGAGGGTTTCTGGGGGTAGGAATTGGAAAAGGGGATAACATTTGAAATGTAAATGAAGAAAATATCCAATTTAAAAAAAAAAAAAAAAAGCCATGGAGATTTTCCCTAAACACAGAAAAAGATGGCTGTATGAAAAAACAAGGACCAGGTAACCAGTCATGTGGCATGACTAGAATAAAATAAATGTGTAATTATGATATGAGTTAGTCAGGGGACTGAGCCAAAGCTGTTGATCTAAACATTTATTCATATGTAAGAAGTTTCAGAGATTATTTCTGGCAACAACATAGACTGGTAGAAAACATGAGGTTACAGATGGGTTCTAGTACAAACACTCCCCCACAGACTTACATATGACCTTGGCATATAAAGGAAAAGAGCATTTTGAATGTTGCAAATCAATGTGTAAAGACATGACATTATAGCACTGAAGTCACATGTCCTTACACTAAGTATGAATAGCAGTGGTTCATGGAAAACAAAAATTTTTAAAAAGGCCATTGAAACTGCTGCTAAATCTAGGCTAACCTCTCTGGGACACAGACCCTACTCCTTGGGGTGAACTGATTCTCTCCTCCTCATGATTTTGATACACACGGCATGCTATTTTTGAGTGACCTGATGAGGAAGTGTTTACATTTCTTTCTGAGAATCATGAGCTGTGGCTCCAGAACAAATGAGCTGCCAATGAAAGGTTTTAACTAAAGCACTGATGCTCAAACTTGACTTCTTACAGTTAAGTCCAAGAGAAATGTGGAAGATGGCTGTTATTAATTATTGTTAAGGAACTAGTCTGGAGCCTTTGTTTTATCTAGATGTCTTATGCAGCCTAATACATGTCACACTAATGGTCTGTGCTCCCAGGTGCTTATCTCTATAATGGCATTGATAATGGAACATTTGTGAGACCAGTTACACACTTAGAACAGGGCTTAACATGTCATGTGTACATTATAATGATAAAATTTTACTGTCACATTGTTTTGTTACAACAGATTAAGCATGTCATAGCTCCAAGAATAATGCATTTCTCCAAAGAACCAATGTTATGGAGCATAATATTTTATTTTATTTCATTTTATTGTGAAAGGATCTTCCTATGTAACACATAAGAGCTTTGCACTAATAAGATTCTTTATTGAAAACTAAGATTATAGGCAGGCACAAGCATGCCTTATGGGATATATTTTATTTTTAAAGGTTTATATCTATCTATCTATCTATCTATCTATCTATCTATCTATGTGTGTGTTTGTGTATAGTTAGATATATGAATATTAGGTCTTTGAACTTGTAATACCCCTGCCTCAGACTTTTGCAGGCTAAGATTATTAGTATGAATCAGTATGCTTGACAAGTTATATTTTACTTTAATATATTTAATATTTTTAACACTCTTTCTCCCTCTTTCATTTTTGCTATCTCCATCCCCCCTCGTGTGTGTGTATGTGTGTGTGTGTGTGTTTGTGAATAAGAGAGCAGGTACACACAGAGGTCAAATGTATCATTTCTCCCTAGAGTTGTAGTTATAAGTAGTTATGAACTTCTCAATGCAGATACTGGGAACAGAACTTGAATCCACTGCAAGAACAATATACACTCTTAGACACTCAGCTTTCTTCTCATTCCAGGGATATAATTTAAGTACTTGCTAATAATCTATATCTCATGTTCTGGTATATTTTATACCCTGTAAAATTTCTTAATTAAAAATTAGTCTCTTAATAATGCAGATCTATTTATTTGTACAAGGTCATATTTTACATAATGAGGCATTTAGTGAGATTATTATTCAATGATGCAACATCTAATCAGAAAGATGAATATTTGGCTACCATAAAGTAACAATTTAGCAAGTCTCTTGGGATCAAATGTGCTTTTATTCCAAGCAGTCAGTGAAACAATGTGTAGACACCTGACAAAGAGATGAGGAGAGAAAAGTTTGAGTCACTTAAGTATAATTACCACAGCACATGAAACTCAATCTCCATCCTTGTAAAAATAATCTAATACAAGAATAGGTTAGACAAATCCTGGCTCATTATAATAACAGATGCATAATCCAGGAATGCACAATCTGTCTGTACATTCATTCTTTTTTAGCATCTTGTATTTAACACACTATTGCTGAAACACATTGAGCCTTGGAAGATTTTAAATACTTCAGAAATAGGCATGCACATTCTTTTGTTAGCAGGACTGAGTCATCTTGACCCTCAGCAATTGGGATACTATCACAAATGTATTAAAGCAATTGATTTCCCAATGAGTGTATATCTCAAACCAAAACTCACAAACAGGATGGTTATAATATTCTCTTGACATTTCTGCATCTAAACAATTATATAAGAAAGCAATATCTATCTTTTCCTGCCTTTCAGACTTAGTCCAAATTGGAAGTACACTTCTCACATAAAGCATTTCCTTCAAGTACTTAAGAATACTGTCCATTATTTGTTAATGCTTATCACAGAAAACGAGGAAGTAGGGGAATAAGAGGCAGGGGTAAGAGGGAGGGGGTACAGGAGAAGAGAGAGATACAGAAGCAGAGACAGTCAGAGAGAGAGAGAGAGAGAGAGAGAGAGAGAGAGAGAGAGAGAGAGA